>CM076722.1:315025-345025 GCA_038501795.1 Pseudopleuronectes americanus
CACTTCACCTCCTCACCACCTCCTCACCACCTCCTCACCACCTCCTCTCCACCACCTGTCCACCTCCTCACCACCTCCTCACCTCTCCACCTCCTCTCCACCTCCTCACCACCACACCTCCTCACCACCACACCTCCTCACCACCTGTCCACCTCCTCACCACCTCCTCTCCACCTCCTCACCACCACACCTCCTCACCACCACACCTCCTCACCACCACACCTCCTCACCACCTGTCCACCTCCTCACCACCTCCTCACCACTTCACCTCCTCACCACCTCCTCACCTCTCCACCTCCTCACCACCTCCTCTCCACCTCCTCACCACTTCACCTCCTCACCACCTCCTCACCTCTCCACCTCCTCACCACCTCCTCTCCACCTCCTCACCACTTCACCTCCTCACCACCTGTCCACCTCCTCTCCACCTGTCCACCTCCTCTCCACCTCCTCACCACCTCCTCACCACTTCACCTCCTCACCACCACACCTCCTCACCACCTCCTCACCACTACACCTCCTCTCCACCTGTCCACCTCCTCTCCACCTCCTCACCACCTCCTCACCACTTCACCTCCTCACCACCACACCTCCTCACCACCACACCTCCTCTCCACCTGTCCACCTCCTCTCCACTTCACCTCCTCACCACCTCCTCACCTCTCCACCTCCTCACCACCTCCTCACCACCTGTCCACCTCCTCTCCACCTGTCCACCTCCTCTCCACCTCCTCACCTCTCCACCTCCTCACCACCTCCTCACCTCTCCACCTCCTCACCACCTCACCTCCTCTCCACCACCTCCACCTCCTGTCCACCTCCTCACCACCTGTCCACCTCCTCTCCACCTGTCCACCTCCTCACCTCCTCTCCACCTCCTCTCCACCTCCTCACCACCACACCTCCTCTCCACCTCCTCTCCACCTCCTCACCACCTCCTGTCCACCTCCTGTCCACCTCCTCTCCACCTCCTCTCCACCTGTCCACCTCCTCTCCACCTGTCCACCTCCTCTCCACCTCCTCACCACCACACCTCCTCTCCACCTCCTCTCCACCTCCTCACCACCTCCTGTCCACCTCCTCCACCTCCTCTCCACCTCCTCTCCACCTCTCCACCTCCTCACCACCTCCTCACCACCTCCTCACCACTTCACCTCCTCACCACCTCCTCACCTCTCCACCTCCTCACCACCTCCTCTCCACCTCCTCACCACTTCACCTCCTCACCACCTCACCACCTGTCCACCTCCTCTCCACCTGTCCACCTCCTCTCCACCTCCTCCCACCTCCTCACCACTTCACCTCCTCACCACCTCCTCACCACCTCCTCACCACTTCACCTCCTCTCCACCTGTCCACCTCCTCTCCACCTGTCCACCTCCTCTCCACTTCACCTCCTCACCACCTCCTCACCTCTCCACCTCCTCACCACCTCCTCACCACCTCACCTCCTCACCACTTCACCTCCTCTCCACCTCCACCTCCTCACCTCTCCACCTCCTCACCACCTCCTCACCTCTCCACCTCCTCACCACCTCCTCACCACTCACCTCCTCTCCACCTCCTCTCCACCTCCTCACCACTCTCACCTCCTCACCACCCACCTCCTCTCCACCTCCACCTCCTCTCCACCTCCTCACCACTCACCTCCTCACCACTCACCTCCTCACCTCCTCTCCACCTTCCACCTCCTCTCCACCTCTCCACCTCCTCACCACCTCCTCTCCACCTCTCCACCTCCTCTCCACCTCCTCACCACTCACCTCCTCTCCACCTCCTCACCACTCACCTCCTCACCACCTCCTCTCCACCTCCTCTCCACCTTCCACCTCCTCACCACCTCCTCTCCACCTCCTCTCCACCTCCTCTCCACCTCCTCACCACCTCCTCACCACTCTCACCTCCTCACCACCACACCTCCTCTCCACCTCACCTCCTCACCACTCACCTCCACCTCCTCTCCACTTCACCTCCTCACCACCTCCTCTCCTCTCCACCTCACCTCCTCTCCACCTCACCTCCTCACCACTTCACCTCCTCACCACCTCACCTCCTCACCACCTCACCTCCTCTCCACCTCACCTCCTCTCCACCTCACCTCCTCTCCACCTCACCTCCTCACCACCTCCTCTCCTCTCCACCTCACCTCCTCTCCACCTCACCTCCTCACCACTTCACCTCCTCTCCACCTCACCTCCTCTCCACCTCACCTCCTCTCCACCTCACCTCCTCACCACCTCACCTCCTCACCACTCACCTCCTCACCACTCACCTCCTCACCACTCTCACCTCCTCTCCACCTCACCTCCTCTCCACTCACCTCCTCACCACTCACCTCCTCTCCACCTCACCTCCTCTCCACCTCACCTCCTCACCACTTCACCTCCTCTCCACTCTCACCTCCTCTCCACCTCCTCTCCTCTCCACCTCACCTCCTCTCCACCTCACCTCCTCCACCACTTCACCTCCTCTCCACCTCCTCTCCTCTCCACCTCACCTCCTCACCACTCACCTCCTCTCCACTTCACCTCCTCTCCACCTCCTCTCCTCTCCACCTCACCTCCTCTCCACCTCACCTCCTCACCACTCACCTCCTCTCCACCTCCTCTCCTCTCCACCTCACCTCCTCACCACTCACCTCCTCTCCACTCACCTCCTCTCCACCTCCTCTCCTCTCCACCTCACCTCCTCTCCACCTCACCTCCTCACCACTCTCACCTCCTCTCCACCTCCTCTCCTCTCCACCTCACCTCCTCCCACTCACCTCCTCTCCACCTCCCTCCTCTCCACCTCCTCTCCTCTCCACCTCCTCTCCTCTCCACCTCACCTCCTCACCACTTCACCTCCTCTCCACTTCACCTCCTCTCCACCTCCTCTCCTCTCCACCTCACCTCCTCTCCACCTCACCTCCTCTCCACCACTCACCTCCTCACCACTTCACCTCCTCTCCACCTCACCTCCTCTCCACCTCACCTCCTCACCACTCACCTCCTCTCCACTCACCTCCTCTCCACCTCCTCTCCTCTCCACCTCACCTCCTCTCCACCTCACCTCCTCACCACTTCACCTCCTCTCCACCTCCTCTCCTCTCCACCTCACCTCCTCACCACTTCACCTCCTCTCCACCTCCTCTCCTCTCCACCTCCTCTCCTCTCCACCTCCTCTCCTCTCCACCTCACCTCCTCACCACTTCACCTCCTCTCCACTCACCTCCTCTCCACCTCCTCTCCTCTCCACTTCACCTCCTCTCCACCTCCTCTCCTCTCCACCTCACCTCCTCTCCACCTCACCTCCTCACCACTTCACCTCCTCTCCACCTCACCTCCTCTCCACCTCACCTCCTCTCCACTCACCTCCTCTCCACCTCCTCTCCTCTCCACCTCACCTCCTCTCCACCTCACCTCCTCCACCACTCTCACCTCCTCACCACCTCCTCTCCACCTCCTCTCCTCTCCACCTCCTCTCCTCTCCACCTCACCTCCTCTCCACCTCACCTCCTCACCACCTCACCTCCTCACCACCTCCCACCTCACCTCCTCTCCACCTCACCTCCTCTCCACTTCACCTCCTCTCCACCTCCTCTCCTCTCCACCTCACCTCCTCTCCACCTCACCTCCTCACCACTTCACCTCCTCTCCACCTCACCTCCTCTCCACCTCCTCTCCTCTCCACCTCACCTCCTCTCCACCTCACCTCCTCACCACTTCACCTCCTCACCACCTCCTCTCCACCTCACCTCCTCTCCACTTCACCTCCTCTCCTCTCCACCTCACCTCCTCTCCACCTCACCTCCTCACCACTGCCCTTGTCCTCTCAGGTACGGTTTACGTTATACAGCGAAGGTTCTCCGAGACGCTCTGAAGACCAAGTTTCCTGACGCCAGTGAGGACGAGCTCTACAAGGTGAGCAACAGGAAGTAGAGGCCGGGGGGGGGGCTTCTTTCTTCCATATGTTCTAGTGACCATATGGGGACCAGGGTCATTTACTACCTTACTGAAATATCCAATTATAGATCATTGATTGATTTATTAATAAAAATCAGTAGTCGCTGGAATCTGTAAAAAGCTTTTGGAAGTGTGTGTGTATATATATATATATGTGAATGTATGAAAACATTTACATATGACATGGAACCTCTGACAGATCGTAGGTAACCTGGTCTACTACCGCTACATGAACCCGGCCATCGTGGCTCCGGACGGGTTCGATGTCGTGGACCGGTCGGCCGGCTCCTCCTTACAACCGGAGCAGCGCCACGTCCTGGGCTCCATCGCTCGCATGCTGCAGCACGCCGCTGCCAACAAACGCTTCCACGGAGACGGATACCACGTTGCAGCTCTGAACCAGTACATCGGCCAGACTCATACCAGGTTCAGGTCAGTGTCAGTGTAACCATGGTAACCATGTGACTGAAGAACTACATCTGACGGCTAACCCTAACCCCAACAGGAGGTTCCTGCTGAGTGTGTGTGACGTTCCTGAACCTGAGGAGCGGTTCAGTGTGGACGAGTTCTCCGAGCTGCTCGTCGTCAGCAGACCTGTCATCTACATCTCTGTCAGTGAGCTGCTCAACACGCACAAGGTGAGGTCCCACTGCCCCTGGACCTCAGTCTGGGTCTGGACCTCAGTCTGGTCCCGGACCTCAGAGTGGTCCCGGACCTCAGTCTGGTCCCGGACCCAGTTGACTGTTTCATCTGTGTGTCTTTGTTCAGCTGTTGTTGGAGCATCAGGATGTTTTGTGTCCCGACTCCTCTGACCCGCTCAGACTGCTGCTGCAAGACCTCGGACCAGTGCCCCCCCTGCAGGAACTCACTGGTACTGTAACAGCTTCTACTGCTTCTTCCTACTTTATTATTGATAGTTGATTCATTAATTGGATCAAGAAACAAAACCGCGTAATATTTATAATGAATGAATGATTGACAGAATAGATAATCTACCTACTAATTTCACAAATGTCTCTGTGTCTTTGTGTTATTAATCACAGAGAAAGTTCTTATAGGAAACATTAACGTCACTTGAGTAAATCATTCAAACTTATATATAAATGATACATACAGTATAAACAGTAAAAAAGAAAATTCAGCTTTATTTGATGAAAAACATTAATTATAAAATCTTCAGTGCAAATAAACCAGGTAGGATGAACACAGAGTTTCTAACTTCACTCTGTTGATAAAAAGCTCTGAACACAAACTGTAACAAGTGATAGAATGTTGTAGAAGACAACTGACCAATGACCTAACTACCAGGAGGACCATGAGGACCTTCAGGTCTGAAGCCAGCTGAGTCTGAATGTCTTCTGTCCTCCAGGGGAGTCTTCATTGTCTCCATCAGACCCAGAGTCGGCTCTGACTCACGGCTCTAAGACCGAAGTTTCTCTGACTCTCACCAACAAGTTCGACATCTTCAACGACTCTGAAGACCAACCAGACGCCAGAGGTCTGCTGCTCAGGTAACTGAGCCTGGTAGCATCACCTGCTTGTGTTAGACTGTTGCCTTGCTCATGGGACTAAGAGCAGTTATTTTGCCTTTTATGATGTTTTTAAAACTATCGCGAAAACAATTCCAGCACAAAGCAGCTGATCATCGACGTCGTCAGGACTCAACCAGGGGACACTTTGAGTGACATCCTGAGAAGGTCCCCATCCCATGACCAGGTACCTCACACACATTCACCTTCATACGTGTTTACAAAGCTCCAGCCACCCTGACCCTCACATCGTTAAGTGAACTATTGAGATGAGCTGGTTGCTAACTTCAGCTGAAGTGAAGAAGTGATTGAAACAGAAGAAACCAGGGTTAGCTACAGAACTTGGTAAGTTAACGTTAGCTAATAGGTGACTTGATGATGGGACAGGCTGAAGGACGGGTGGAGTTGGGTCAGGCTCAAGTAGTTCACATCACGTATAGTTTATTTGGGTGTAGTTAGGTCAAGTTAAGGTTACGGTAAGACACAAGACAGAAACTGTAAGTGGTCTGTCCAAACAGGAAGTCTGCCATGATTGGCTGGTTCAGCGAAGAGCACGACAAGATGCTCGAACCCCTGAAAAGATGAAGAGAAACGAGTCATTGGTCGCCAACGGCAACCTGAGTCTGGAGGAGAAGAAGAGGAAGATTCTGAGGAGTCTTCGTCGTCTAGAGGGACTCGGCGTCCTGACATCACCTCAGACTGAAAACCAAATCTTACAGATGATTGCCAAGGTGAGACACACACACTCGCTCACACACATTTCTTGTTCCTTCACATGTTGTATGAAGCCTCTTATCTAAATTACAATGAAGACATAAACTAATCAAAAGAATTTCACAATAACTAAAGTATATACATGTTCTTGACATTCCAATAATCACATACTAATATTTCAGACATTTTACTGATATACGCTCAGGTCTTCAGCTCCTTAGCTTCAAGGAGGTCGTGAGCTGGAACCACAGAATCCAGTGACTTTGTAAATCTGAAGAAATATTGTCACATTTGTATTTAGAACATGATGTGGTTCTGAAAACCGGGTAAAGTCTTTTAATCCCACCCCCCCACTTACAGGACATCCGTCAGCAGCGTCTGCACCGTCAGCGTCGGGGGGCGGAGCTACTGAAGCTCCGTCACACTCTGAGCAGTCTGGAGGTGAAGAGCAGCTTCCACACTGAACAGGTGGACTACTACAGACATTACATCACTTCCTGTCTGGACAATCTGACTGCCAGGTACAGGTGGAACATCCCACTCTCATTGGCTGTTTGAGTTCTTCGTCACAAGATTGAAACACTAACTCGATGTGATTGGTTGACAGTAAATCCAACAAAAAGAAGACAACAGAAAGCACAGGGAAGAAGAAGCCTCCTGCACTCAGTTACAGCGCCACCAGGCTGCAGGAGAAGGGAGTTCTGTTGGAGATCGAAGACCTGCCTCCGACACAGTGAGAACACGCGTGTACACGTCATGTTACATGATCTACTCTCTACTATGTTGGGGGGGGGTGAAGTGTTTGAGTCCACAAAGCACATCTGGAGTTTCAGGTGTAAACGGTGTCGGAGCAGAATCAAATACAACTGAAGGAACTGGTGACGGGTTCTTCAGACAACATGTCTCCATTCTGCTCCTGTGGTGTCAAAGGTCATCCAGCCCCGACCAGTTACACACTTTAAACCTTGTGCGAGAGTTGTGTGCGTGCGAACGTGACCACGCCTCCTAGCAGGATATCAGAGACATTTACAAGACACCACACTATTTTCCTGTTGTATTATTATGTTTGAAGGAGTGATAACCAATTACTTCAGTTTTAGATTCTGCTTTAACTAAGTTTACCCCTGAGACTCCAGAAGCGTTGCGGACTCAAACACCCCCCACCCCTCCATCATAGTGCTGAGGAGATGACATATGGATTTATATTTCAGTGAACTATCCATTTAATGTCGTTAACTGTTTTGCATGTTTGAGCATCGTAAACAGTTGTGTGTGGTTTCCTGTTCCAGGTTTAAAAACGTGGTGTTTGACATCGTAGCTGGACCAGAGCGAGGAAGCTTCAGAGTCAAAACTCGATTTCTTGGAGTGGAGATGGAAGAATTTCTGCTCAAATACCAGGTACAAACCAGCCAGATTCCATCAGACCTGCTGGTGCACTACCTGCAGGGGAAAACTCTCTCTCTCTCTCTCTCTGTGTGTGTGTGTTACAGGATCTGCTGCAGCTGCAGTATGAGGGCGTGGCCGTGATGAAGATGTTCGATAAAGCGAAGATTAACGTCAACTTGCTCATCTTCCTGCTCAACAAGAAGTTCTTCAAAAAATGAACCTAGTGATGCTCCTACTTTACACTCCTATCTGTGTTGATACATCTCATAACACTATGTTTATATGTCCTACAGAGTGACACATCTTTAACTCCTATCTCTGTTTATGATGAATCAAATAAGCTTTCTGATGTTTTTGTGAAATTATGTCTGTCCCATCTTTGTAATGATATGTCATTATGGAATCTGTCTGTTTAACAAAGTGAGATTTCTCTCTTCACTTCTATCTGCACCCACCTGAACTGTATCGTCTTATTAAAGTGTACAGTGAAAAGATGTGTCCCTGTTTGAGTGGGTTTTCATGTCTCCTAACAGAAGGTGTTTTTGTATCCTTCAATATGAATCAGAGGGAAGCATCTTGGTCTCTGAGACTAGTCCTGTCTATGACTCACGAATGTTAAAGGAGTGAGACATCGTTCCTTCTATATATCACTCTCTGTCAAATTTTATGATCAATAACATCTAATCAATCAATCAGTCTGTTTTAGTTTGTTCAGTTTAAAAAAATTCAAACTGATGGATCCTGAAATTGAACTGACAAGTTGTTGGTTAAGTAATAACTCAGTGATGAACTTCCTTTCTTCTGGTTGGTTAAACCAAACAAATACCTACACGGAAAAACCCAATAAACCTACAAAACAGAAAACACAAAAACAAAAAAACCAAAAAACAAACAAAACACCAAAAAAATAAAAACAACAACAAAAACAAAAACACTAAACAAAACAAAAAAAAAAAAAACACCAGAAAAACACCAACACAAACAAAAACCACAAAACCAAAACAAACACACAAAAAAACACAACAAGAAAAAACAAAACAAAACCATAAAAACACAAACCAAAACAAAAACAACACAAAAAACAAAAACATAACAACAACAAAACAAACAAAACAAACAAAAAAAAAAAACAAAAACAACAACATAACAAAATAAACACAAAAAACACAAAAAAACAACAACAACAAAAACAACAAAAAAAAATCAACAAACAAAAAACAAAAACAACAAAAACCAAAAACAAACAATAAAAAACAAAAACATAAAAACAAAAAAAACACAAAAAACACAAAAAAACACAAACAACAACACCACAACAAAAAAAACAACAAAACCAAAAAAAACAAACAAAAAAACAAAAACCACAAACTAAAAAAACAAATACAAAAACAACAAAAAACACAAAAACAAAACACAAAAACACAAACAACAAAAAACCAAAAAACAAACACAAAAACAACAAAACAAAAAAACACAACAACAAAACACAACAAAAACACCACAACAAACCACAAACACAAAACAACCAACAAAAACATAAAACAAACAAACAACAACAAAATAAAAACAACAACACAAAACAAAAGAACAACACAAAAAACACAACAAAACAAAAACACACACAACAAACAAACAAAATACACAAAACAACAAAACAAAAACACCAAAACAAAAAACAAAAAACAAAACAAAACACCCAAAACAAACACCAAAAAACAAAAACAAAACACCAAAAAACAAAAACAAAAAAAACACAACAAAAAACACAAAAACAAAACAACAACAAAACAAACACAACAAAAAAACAAAAAACAAAAACACAAAAAAACAACAAAAACAAAACAAAAACAACAAACAAAACAAAAAACAAAACAAAACAAAAACAAACAAAAACACACAAACAAAACAACAAAACAAAAAAACAAAACAACAACAAAACAAAAAACAACAAAAACAAAAAACACAAACAAAAAAACAAAACAAACAACACAAACAAAAAAACAACACAAAAACAAAACAAAAAAAACAAAACAAACAAAACAAAACAACAACAAAAACAAACAACAAAACAACAAAAACAAAACAACAAAACAAACAAAAAACAAAACAAAACAAAACAAAAAACAAAAAAACAAAACAACAAAACAACACAACAAAACAACAAAAACACAAACAAAAACAACAATAACAACAAAAACAAAAAACACAACAAAAAACAAACAAAAAACAACAACACAACAAAACAACAAAACACAAAACAAACAAAAAAACAAACACAAAAACAACAAACACAACAACAACAAAAAACAAACAACAACACAAACAACACAAACACAAAAAACAAACAAAACAACAAACAACAAACAACAAAAAACAACACAAACAAACAAAAAAACAAAACAAAACAAAACAAACACAAACAAAAAACACAAAAACAACAAACAAAAAACACAACAAAACAAAACAACACAAACAAAAAAACACAAAACAAAAAACAAACACAAAAACAAAAAAACACAAACAAACAAAAAACAACAACACAAAACAAAAACAAAACAAACAACACAAAACAACAAAACACAACAAAAAAACAAACAAAAACAACACAAAAAACAACAACAAAAACAACAACAAAACACAAAAAACAAAAACAACAAAAAACAAACAAACAACACACAAAACAACAAAAACAAAAAACAAAACAAACACAAACAAAACAACACAAAAAAAAAAACACAAAAACAACAAACAAACAAACAACAAACACAAAACAAAAAACAAAACAACAAAAAACAAAAACAAACAAAACAAACAAACAAACAACAACAAAAAACAAAACACAAAAAAACAAACAAAAACAAACACACAAAAACAACAAAAACAAACAAAACAACAAAACAAACAAACAACAAAACACAACAAACAAACAACACAAACAAAACAAACAAAAACAAAACAAAAACAACAACAAACAACAAAAACAACAAACAACAAAACACAACAAAACAACAACAAAAAAAAACAAACAAACAAAACAAACAACAAAACAAAAAACAAACACAACAAAACACAAACAACAAAAAACAACACAACAACAAACACAAAAACAAAAACAACACAACAAAAAAACAACAAACACAACAACACAAACAACAAAACAACAAAAACAAAACAACAAACACAAACAAACAAAAACAAAAAACAAACACAACAAACAAAAAACACAAAAACAAACAAAAAACACAACAAAACAAAACAAAAACAACACAACAAAAACAACACAAAAAAAAACAAAACAAACAAAAACAAACAAAAACAACAACAAAACACAACAACAAAACAAAAACAACAACAAACAAAAACAAACACAACAAAAAAACAAAACAAAACAAACAAAACAAACAAAAAAACAAACAAAACAACACAAAAACAAAAACAACAACAAAAAACAACAAAACAACAAACACAACAAAAACACAAAAACAACAAACAAACACAAACAAAACAACAAAACAACACAAAACAACAAACACAAACAAACAACCAAAAAACAACAAAACAAAAAACAACAACAAAACACAACAAAAAACAAAACAAAAACAACAAACAAAAAACAAACAAACAACAAAACAAACAAACAAAACAACAACAAACACAAAAAAACACAACAACAAACAAAAACAAAACAAAACCAAAACAAAAAAACAAACACAAAACACAACAACAAAAACAAAACACAACAAACAAAAACAACACAAAACACAAACAAAACACAAAACAAAAACAACAAAACAAAAAAACAAAACACAAAAAAACAAAACACAAAAAACAAACAAACAAAAACAAAACAAACAACAACAAACAAAAACACAAACAAAACAACAAACACAAACAAAACACAACAAACACAACAAAAACAAACAACACAACAAAACAACAAACAAAAAACAACACAAACAAAACACAAAAACAACAACAAAAAAACAACACAAACAAAACAAACAAAACACAAAACAAAAAACAAACAAAACAACAAACAACAAAAACAAAACAACAAAACAACAAACAAAAACACAACACAAACAACAAAACAAACAAAAACAACAAAAAACAAAAACAACACAAAAAAAACACAACAACACAACAAAAACAAAACAACACAAAACAACAAAACAACAAACAAAAAACAACAACAAAACAACAAAAAACAAAACAAACAACACAAAAAAAACAAACAAAACAAAACAAAAAAAAACAAAAAACAAACAAAAACAACAAAAACAACAAAAACAAACAAAACACAAACAAACAAAAAAAACACAAACACAACCAAAACAACAAACAAAAAACACAAAACACAAAAACAAAAACAAACAACAAAAAAAAACAAAAAACAACAAAACAAAACAAAAAACAAAAAACAAAACACAAACAACACAAAACAAAAAAACAAACAAAAAACAAACAACAAAACAACAAAACAAAACAAACAAAACACAAAAACAAACAAAACAAAAACAAACAAAAAACAAAACAAAACAACAAAACAACACAACAAAAACACAAACACAACAACAAACAACAAAAACAAACACAAAAACAAAAAACACAACACAAAAAACAAAAACACAAACAAACACAAAAAAACAAAAACACAACAAAACAAAAACAACAAACAAAAACAAAACAAAAAACAAAACAAAAAAAAACAACAAAACAAAACAACAAACAACAAAAAACAAAACAAAACACAAACAAACAACAAAAAAACAAAACAAACAAAACAACACAAAAAAACAAACAAAAAACACAACAAAACAAAAACAAACAAACACAACAAAAACACAAACAACAACAAACAAACAAACAAACAACAACAAAACAAAAACACAAACACAAAACAAACAAAACAACACAAACAAAAAAACAAACAAAACAACACAACAAAACACAAACAACAAACAAAAAACACAACAAAACAAACAAAAACAAAACAACAAAACAAAAAACAAACAACAAAAAACAAAAACAACAAAACACAAAACAAACAAAAACAAACAACAAAACAAAAAACAAAACAAAAACAACAAAAACAACAAACAAACAACAAACAAAACAAACAACAAAACAAAAAACAACAAACAACACAACAAACAACAAACAAACACAAACAACAAAAAAACAAACAAAACAACAAAAACAACAAACAACAAACAAAAAACAAACAAAACAAAAACAACAAAAACAACACAAAACAAACAACAACAAACACAACAAAAAACAAAAACAACAAACAAAAACAAACAAAAACAAAACAAACAAAACAAACACAAAAACAAACACAACACAAACAAAACACAAAACAAAAAAAACAACAAACAAAACAACAAACAACAAAAAACAAAACAAACAAACAAACACAAACAACACAAACAACAACAAAAACAAACACAAAAACACAAACACAACAACAAAAAACAAACACAACAAAAAACAACAAAAAACAACAAAACACAACAAACAAACAAAACAAACAAAACACACAAACAACACAAACAAAAACAACACAAAACAAACAACAAAAAAACACAAACAAAAACAAAACAAACAAACAAAACAACAAAACAAAAACAAACAACAAACAAAAAAAACACAAACAAACAAACAAAAACAACAAACAAAACACAAACAAAACACAAAAAACAAAAACAAACAAACACACAAAACAAACAAAACAAACAAAAAACAAACAAACAACAACAAACAAAAACACAAACAACAAACAAAACAAAACAAAACAACAAAAAACAACAAAACAACAACAAAAACACAAACAACAAAAACAAAAAACAACAAAAACAAAAACAACAAAAAAACAACAAAACAAACAAAAACACAAAACAAAAACAAACAAAACACAACAAAAAACAACAAACACAACAAAACAAAACAAACAAAAAACAACAAACAAAAACAAAACAACAACAAAAACACACAAAACAAACACAAAAAAACAACAAACAAACAACAAAAACAACACAAAAACAACAACAAAAACAACAAACACAAAAACACAACAAACAACAAAAACAACAAAACAAACACACAACAAAACAACAAACAACAACAACAAAAAAACACAAACACAACAAAACAAAAAACAAACACAACACAAACAAAAACACAAAACACAACAAACAAAACAACACAACACAAAAAACAACAAAACAAACAACAAACAAAAAACAACAAACACACAAAAACAACAAACAAAACAAACACAAAAACAAAACAACAAAAACACAACAACAAACACAACAAAACACAACAAACACAAAAAAACAAACAACAAAACACAACAAACAACAAACAAACAAAAAAACAAACACAAAAACAAACAACAAAAAACAACACAAAAAACAAAACACAAAACAACACAAACAAACAACAAAACAAAAAACAAAAACAAAACAAACAAACAAACAACAAAAAACACAAAACAAAACAACAAAACAAAACAAAAACAAAACAAACAAACAAAACAAAAAACAAAACAACCAAACAAAAAAACAAAACAACAAAAACAAAAACAACAAAACAAACAACACAAAACAAAACAAACACAACAAACAAACAACAAACAAACAAACAAAAACAACAAAACAAACAACAAACAAAAACAACAAAAAACAAAACACAACAAAACAAACAAAAAACAAACAAAAACAAAAACACAAAACAAACAAAAAAACACAAACAAAACAACAAACAAAACAACACAACAAACAAACAAACAAAACAAAAACACAACAAAACAAAACAACAAACAAAAACACACAACAAACAACAAACACAAAACAAACAAACACAACAAAACACAAACAAACAAAAAACACAACACAAACAAAACAACAAAACAACACAAACAAAACAACAAAACAAAAACACACAAACAAAAAAACAACAAAACAACAAACAAACAAACAAAAAACAAACAAAAACAAACACAAACAAACAACAAAACAACAAAAAACAAACAAAAACAACAACAACACAAAACAAACAAACAACAAAAAACAAACAACAAACACAAAACAAACAACAAAAACACAACAACAAAACAAAAACAACAACAACAAAAACAAAAACAAACAACACAAACAAAACAACAAACAACACAAAAACAAAACAACAAACACAAAAAACAACACAAACAAACACACAACACAAACAAAAACACAAACAACAAAAACAACAAAAACAAAAACAAACAACACAAACAAAAAACAAAAAACAAACAAAAACAACAAACAAAAACAAACAAAACAAAAAACACAAACAACAACAAACAACAAAACAACAACAAACAAACAAAACAAAAAAACAACACAAAAACAAAACAAAAACAAAACAAACAACAAACAACAAAACAAACAACAACACACAACAAAACAACAAACAAAACAAAAACAAAACAAACAACAACAAAAAACACACAAAAACAAACAACAAAACACAAACAACACAACAAACAACAAAAAACAACAAAACAAAAAAACACAAACAACACACAAACAAAACACAAACAAAAACAACAAACAAAACAACAAACAACAAAAAACAAACAACAAACAAAACAACACAACAAACAACACAAAAAAACACAAAACAACAAAACACAAAAACAAAAACAACACAACAAACAAAACAAACAACAAACAAAACAACAAAAACAAAAACAAAAACAACAAACAAAACAAAACAACAAAAACAACAAAACACAAAACACAACAAAACAACAAAACAAAACAAACAAAACAACAAAAACAAACAACACAAACAAAACAACAACAAAAACAACAAAAAAAACAAACACACAAACACACAACAAACAAAAACAAAAAACAACACAAAACAAACAAACAAACAAAACAACAAACACAAAACAAACAACAAACAAAACAACAAAAACACAACAAACAAACAAACAAAAAAACAACAAAAAACACAAACAAAACAAAACAAAACACAAAACAAAACAACAACAAAACAAACAAACAAAACACAACAAAAAAACAAAACAACAAAACAACAAAAACAAACAACAAAACAAACACAACAAACAAAAACAAAAAACACAACAAACAAACAAAAAACACAAACAAACAAAACAAAACAACAAAAACAAACAAAACACAAAAAACACAAAACAACAACAAACAAAAAAAAACAAACAACACAAAACAAAACAAACACAAACACAACAAAAACACAAACAAAACACAACAAACAAAACAAACAACAAAACACAACAAAAACAAACAAAAACAACAAAAAACAACAAAAACAAAAACACCAACAAAACAAAACAACAAACAACAAACAAAAACAACAAAAACAAAAACACAAAAAACAAAACACAAACACACAACAAAACAACAAACAACAAAAACAAACACAAAAACAACAAAAACACAAAAAACAAAACACAACAAACACAACAAAAAACAACAAAACAAACAAAAACAAAAACACAAACACAAAACACAACAAAACAAAAAACAACAACAAAAAAAACAAAAAAACAAACAACAAACAAAACACAACAAAAAAACACAAACAAAAACAAACAAAAAACAACAACAAACAAAAAACAAACAAAACACAACAAACAAAAACACAAAAACAACACAAAACACAACAACAAAAAACAAACAAAAACACAACAAACAACAAAAACAAACAACAAACAAAACAACACAAAAACAACAAAACAAACAACAAAACAAAAAAACAAACAAACAACAACAACAAAACACAAAAACACAACAAAAAACACAAAACACAAACAAACACAAAACAAACACAACAAACAAAACAAAACAACAAAAAAACAAACACAAAAAACAAACAAAAAACAAAACAAAACAACAAACACAAAAACAACAAACAAAACACACAAAAACACAAACAAAACAACAAAAAACAAACAAAACAACACAACAACACAAACAAAACAACAAAAAACAAACAAACACAAACAAACAAAAAACAAACAAAAACAACAAAACAAAACAAAAACACAAAACAAAACAAAACAAAACACACAAACAAAAAAACAAAACAAACAACAAACAACACAAACAAAAACAAACAAACAACAAACACAACAAACAAAAAACAACACAAACAAAAAAAACAAACAACAAACAAACAAAAACAACAACAAAACAACAAAACAAACAAAACAACAAACAAAAACACAAACAAAAAAAACAACAAAAAACAACACAACAAAAAAAACACAAACAACAAACAAAAACACAACAAAAACAAAAACACAAACAAACAACAAAACAACAAACAAACACAAAACAAAAAACAACAAACAAACACAAACAAAAACAAAAACAACAAAAAACAAACACAAAACAAAACAAACAAAAACAAACAACAACAAACAACAAACAACACAAAAACACAAAACAACAAACAAAAACAAAAACACAACACAACAAAAAACAAAAACACACAACAAAAAAAACAAACAAAAACAACAACAAAAAACAACAAACACAAAAACAACAAACAAAACAAACAACACAAAAAACAAACACAAAACAAACAAAAACAACAAAACACAACAAACAAAAAACAACAAAAACAACAAAACAAAACACACAAAAACAACACAACAAACAAAACAAACAAACAACAAAACAACAAAACACAACACAAAAACAAAAACACAAAACAAACAACAACAAAAAAAACAAAACAAAAACACAACACAAACAACAAACAAAAACAAAACACAACAACACAAAACAAAAACAAACAACAAAACAAAAAACAACAAAAAACAAACACAAACAACAAAAACAAACACAAACAAAAAAAACACAACAACAAAAACAAAAAACAACAAAAACAAAACACAAACAACAAAAACACAAAAACAACACAAACAACACAACAAAAAACAAAACAAACACAAACAAAAACAAAACACAAACAAAACAAACACAAAACAACACAAACAAAAAAACAACAAAACAAAACAAAACACAAAAACAAACAAAAAACAACAACAAAAAAACACAAAACAACAAAACAACAAAACAAACACAACAAAACAACAAAACACAACAAAACAAACAAACAAAACAACAAAAAAACAACAAAACACACAAAACACAAAAAAACAAACACAAAAAACAAAACAAACACACAAAAACAAACAAAACAAAACAAAACAAAACAAAAAACAACACAAACAAAACAACAAAAAACAAAACAACAAAAAACAAAACAAACAAACAAACAAAACAAACAACAAACAAAAACAAACACAAACAAAAAAACAAAAACAAACAAAAAAAACAACAAAACAAACAAAACAAAAAAAAACAACACAACACAAAAACAAAACAAACAACAAAACAACAAACAAAAACAAAAAAAATACAAACAACAAACAAAACAAAAAAACAAACAAAACAACACAAAACAAACAACAAAACAAAAACACAAAAAACAAAACAAACAACAAAAACAAACAACAAAAACACAAAAAACAAACAAACAAACAAAAACAAACAAAAACAAAAACAAACAACAACAAAACAAACAAACAAAAAAAAACAAACACAAACAACAAACAAAAAAACAAACAAAAACAAAAAACAAAAAAACAAACAAAACACAAAAAAAAACACACAAAACAACACAAACAAAAAACAACAAACAAAAACACAAACAAACAAAACAACAACAAACACAAACAAACACAAAAACAACAAACAATAACACAAAAAACAACAAACAAAAAAACAAACACAAAAACAAACAACAAAAAAAACAACAACACACAAAAAAACAAAAACAACAAACAAAAAAAACACAAAACAAACAAAAACAAAAACACACAACAAAAACACAAACAACAAAAACACAAACAAAACAAACAAAAACACAACAAAACAACAAAAAAAACAAACAACAAAAAACAAACAAACAACAAAACAAAAAAAACAACAAACAAAACACACAAAAACAAAACACAACAAAACAAAACACAACAAAAACAAACAAACAACACAAAAACACAACAAAACACACAAAAAACAAACAAAAACAACAAAAACACAAAAAACAAAACAACAAAAACAAAAAACACACACAAAAACAAAAAACAAAACCAAAACAACAACAACACAAAACACACAAAAAAAACACAACAACAACAAACACAAAAACAAACACAACAAAACACAACACAAAAACACAACACAAACAACAAAAAACAAACAAAACAAAAACAACACAAAACAAAACACAACACAAAACAACAAAAAACAACAAACAACAAACAAACCACCAAAACAACACACAAACAAACAAACCAAAACACAAAAAAAACCAAACACCAAACACAAAACAAAACCAAACCAAACAACAAAACACAACAAACAAAAACAAAACAAACAAAACAACAACACAAACAACAACAAACAAAAACACAACAAAAACACACAAAAAACAAACAAAAACAACAAAACAACAAAAAACACAAACCAACAAAACAACAAAACAAAAACAAACCAAAACAACAAAAAACAAACACAAAAACACAACAAAAACAACACAAAAACAAACAAACAAAAAACAAACAACAAAAAAACAAAACCAAAAAAACAAACAAAAACAAAAAACAAAACACAAAAACAACAACACCATACAAAACAAACAAACAAAACAAACACACAAAAACAAATAAAAAAAACAACAAAACAAACAAACAACAAAACACAAAAAACAAACAAAACAAACACAAAAACACAACACCAAACAACAAAACAAACACAAACAAAACAAAACAAAAACACAAACACAAAAACACAAAACACAACCAAAAACACCAACAAAAAAAACAAAAAACAAAAACAACACACAAAAACAACAAACCAAAAAACAAACAAACACAACAACAAAACAAACACAAAACCAACAAAACAACAACAACACAACAACAAAACAAACAAAACAAAAAAACAACAAAAAAAACAAAAACAAACACAAACAAAAACAAAACAAAACCAACAAAACAACAAAACAAAAAAAAACACAAAAAACAAAACAAAACAAAACAAAAAACACACAAAAAACACAACAAACACAAAACATACACAAAACAACAAAACAAAACAAAACAATAAAAACAAAACACACAAAAAACACAACACAAAAACACAACACAACAAAAACACACACACAACACAAAACAAAACAAACAAAACAAACAACAAAACAAAAAACCAAAAACACACAACACAAACAAACAAAACAACAAACAACAACAAAACAAACAAAACACAAAAACAATACACAAACACACAAAACACAAAAAAACAATAAAAAACAAAAACCAAAAAAGAAAAAAACACAAACAAAAAACACAAAACAAAACAAAAACAAAAAAAACAAAAAACCAAAAAAACAAAACAAACACAAACAAAAACAAACAACAAACACAAAACAAAAACAACAAAAACAGACAAACAAACACAAAAGAACACACCAAACACAATAAAAAAAACAACAAAACAAAAACATAAACAAAAAACAAAAACACACAACAAACAAACAACACAAACAAAAACACAACACAAAAAACACAAAATACAAAAACAGACACAAACAAAACAAAACACACCAAAAAACATAACACAAAAAACAAAACAAAAAAAACACAAAAATCAACAAAAACACACACACAACAAAACAAAAACCAAACAACACACAAAAAACAAAAACAAAAACAAAACACAAAACAAAACAACCAAACAAACAACACAAAACAAACAAAACAACACAACAACACAACACAACAAACAAACACAAAACAACAACAAACACAACACAACACAAAAACACACACAACCACAAAAAACAAAACAACAAACAAAAAAACAAAACACACAAACAAAAACAAAACAAAAAGAAAACAAACAAAACAAACACCAAAAAAAAACAAACAAAACACCACAAACACAACCACAACAACAAACAACAAAACAAAAAAACCATAAAAACAACAAACAAACAAACAACCAAAACAAAAAAACACCAAAAACAACACAAACACCAACAACACAAAAAAAAACCAACAAAAACAACACAAAAAAAACAAAAACACAAACCACACAAAAACAACAAAACAAAAAACAAACCAACAACAACCAAAAAAATAACCAACAACAAAAAACAAAACCAAACAACACAAAAAACCAAAAAAAAACAAACACAACAACAAAAAAACAAAAAAACACAAAACAAACACAAAACAAAACACAAAAAACACACAAAAACATAAACAAAAACAAAAAAACAAAAAACAACAACACAAAAAAAAAAAACAACAAACAAAAAAACAAAACAAAAACATGACAAACAAAAAAAAAACCCATACCCAAAAAAAAAAACACCAAAACCAAAAAAAAAAAACCACAACAAAAATAAAAAACACCACAACAAACCAAAAAAAAAAACAACACCAAAACAAAAAAAAACAACAAAAACAACCAAACAAAAAACACATAACACAACAAAATAAAAAAAAACACCAAAAAAAAAACAAACAACACCCACAACAAAAAAAACAAAAAACACAAAACAACACAAACAAAACAAACACATAAACACCACAAAACAAACCAACAAAAACCATAAAAAAAACAACACACAACAACAAACCAAACAAAAAAACCAACAAACAAAAACAACACAACAACAAAAAAAACATACAACCAAACAAAAAACCAAAAACAAAAAAACAACACCACAACAAACACCAAAACAACAAAACAAAAAAAAAACAACAACAAAAAAAAAAAAACATAAACAAACACAACACAAACAAAAAACAACACACACAACAACAACAAAAAAACAAAACAAACACAAAAACAAAAAAACAAAAACAAAAAACACAAACAAAAAAACCAACAACAAACAAAACAAAAACAAAACAACAAAAACAAAAAAAACAAACACACAACAAAAACACAAAACAAACAAAAACAACACAAACAAAAAAACACACAAAACAAAAAAACAAAAAAACAACAAAAACAAAAACACAAACAACAAAAAAAACACAACAAAACAAAACAAACAAAAACAAAAACACAAAAAAAAACAAAAAACAACAAACAAAAACACAACAAAAAACAAACAAAAACACAAAAAACACACAAACAAAAAAACAAAACACAACAAAAACAAACAACAAAAACAACAAACAAAAACAAACAAAAACAAACACCAAAAAAAACAACAACAAAAACCAAAAAACAAACAAAACACACAAAACAAACAACAAAACAAACACAAAACAAACAAAACACAAACAACAAAAACAAAAAAACAACAACACAAAAACAAACACAAAAAACAAAAACAAAACACACAAACAACAAAAAACACAAACACAAAACAAACAAAACAAACAACAAACAAAAAACAACAACAAACAAAAACAAAACACAAACACAACACAAAAAAACAAAAACAAAACAAACACAACAAAAACACAAACCAAAAACAACAAACAACAACAAACAAAAAACCAAAACAAAACAAAACACAAAAAACAAAACACAAAACAAAAAAAAACAACAAAACACAAAACAACAAACAAAAACAAACAACACAACAAAAACAAAACACAAACAAACAACAAACAAACAAACAACAAACAACAAACAAAACAACAACAAAAAAAAACACAAACAAACAACAAAACAACCAAAAAACAAACAACAACAAACACAAAACAAACAAAAAACAAAACAAAACAACACAAAAAACACAACAAAACAAACACAAACAAAAACAAAAAAAAACAAACACAACAAAACAAAAAAAAACAACAAACAAAACAAACAATACAAAACAACAAAACAAAAAACACAAAACAAAAACAAACAAACAACAAAACACAAACACAAAACAAACAAAACCAACAAAAAACAACAAAAAACCAAAAACAAAACAACAAAAAACAACACAAAACCAAACAACAAAAAACAAACAAACAACAAAACAAAAAAACAAAACAAAAAACAACAAACAAAAACAACAAAAAAAACACCAAAAAACACAAACAAAACAACAACAAAACACAACAAACAAAAACAAAAACAACAAACACAAAAAACACAAACAAAACACAACAAACACAAACAAAAACAACAAAAAAACAAACAAACAAAACAACACAACAAAAAAACAACACAAAACAACAAAAAAACAAAACAACAAACACAACAAAAAAAACAAACAAACAACAACAACAAAACAAAACAAAAACAAACAAACAAACAACAAACAAAAACAAACACACAACAAAACAAAAACAACAAACAAAACAAAACAAACAACAAACCAAACAAAACAAAAAACACAAAACAACAAAACAAACAAACAACAACAAAAAAACACAAAAACAACACAAAAACAAACAACAAACACAAAAACACAAAACAAACAACAAACAAACAAACAACACAAAAACAAAAAAAACAACAAAACAACAAAACAACAACCAAAAACAAAACACAAACAAAACAAACAAACAACAACACAAAACAACACAACAACAAACAAAAACAACAACAAAAACAAAAAACACACAAAACAAAACACAAAAACACAAAAACAAAAACAAACAAAAAACAAAACAACACAACACAAACAAAACAAAACAAAAACAAAACAAACAACAAAAACACAAAAACAAACAACAAAACAACAAAAACAAAAAACAACAACACAACAAAACAAAAAACAACAACAACAAAAAAACAAACAAACACAACAAAAACAACAAACAAAAACAACAACAAAACAAAACACAAACAAAAACAAAACAACACAACAAAAAAAACAACAAACAAACAAAACAAACAAAAAACAAAACACAACACACAAAAACAACAAACACAAAAACAAAACAACAAAACAAACAAACAACAAAAAAACAACAAACAAAAAAAAACACAAACAAAAAACAAACAAACACAACAAAAAACAAAAACAACAAAACAAACAAAAAAACAACAAACAAAAACAACAAACAAAACAAAAACAACAAAAACAAAAAACAAAACAAAAAAACACAACAACACAAAAAAACAAAAAACAAAAACAAAAAACAAACACAAAAACAAAAACACAAAAAACAAAACAACAAAAAAAACAACAAACAAAAACAACAAACAAAACAAAACAACAAAAACAAACAAAAAAACAACACAAAACAACAAAACAAAACAAACAAAAACAAAAAAACAACAAAAACAACAAACAAAAAAAACAAAAACAACACAAAAACAAAAACAAAAACAAACAAAAAACAACAAAAACAAAACAAAAACAAAAACAAAACAAACACAAAAAAAAACAACAAACAAACAAAACAAAACAAACAAAAACAAACAACAAAAAAACAAAAACAACAAACAAAAAAAACAAAAACAAAAAACAACAAAAAAACAACAAAAACAACAAACACAAACACAAAAAACAAAACACAACAAAAACAAAACAACAACAACAAACAAACAAAAACAACAAACAAACAAAACAAAACACAAAACAAACAAACAAAACAACAAAAACAAAAACAAACAAAAAAAAACAAAAAACAAACAAAAACAACAAACAAAACAAACACAAAAACAAAAACAAACAAACAACACAAAAAACAAAACAAAAAAACAAAACAACAAAAACAACAACAAACAAAAACAACAAACAAAACAACAAAAAACAAAAAACAAACAAAACACAAAAAAAACAAAACAACAACACAAAAACAAAACAACAAACAAACAAAACAAAACAAAAACACACAAACAAACAACAAAAACACAAAAACAACAACAAAACAAACAAAACACAAACAAACAAAAACAACAAAAAAACAAAACAAAACAAAAAACAACAAAACAAACAAACAAAAACACAAACCAAAAAACCAAAAAACAAAAAAAAACAAACAACAACAAAAAACAACAAAACAAAAACAACAACAAACACAAAAAAACAAAAACAACAAAAAAAAACAAACAAAAACAAAACAAAACAAAAACAAACAAACAAAACACAAACAACAACAAAAACAAACAAACAAAAACAAAACAACAAAAACAAAACAAAAACAAACACAAAACAAAAACAAAAAACAAAACAACACAAAAAACAAACAACAACAACAACAAAACAAAAACAACAACAAAAACAAAACAACAAACACAAAAAACAACAAAAAAACACAAAAACAAACAAACAAACAAAAAACACAACAAAAACAAAAAACAAACAAAACAAAAACAAAAAACAAACAACAAAAACAAACAAACAAAAACACAAAAAAACAAACAAACAACAACAAAACACAAACAAAACAAACAAAACAACAAAAAAAACAACACACAACAAAAACAAAAAAAAACAAAACAAAAACAAAACAAACAACAAACAACAAAAACACAAACAAAAACAACACAAAAAACAAACAAAAACACAAAAAAACAAAAACACAAAAAACAACAAACAAAAAAACAAAAACAACAAAAAAAAACAAACAAAACAAAACAAACAAACACAACAAAAAAACAAACAAAAAACAAAAAAACAAAACAAACAAAAACAAAACAAACAACAAACAAAACAACAAAACACAAAAAAACACAAACAAAACAAAACACAACAAACACAAAACAAAAAACAAAAACAACACAAACAACAAACAAAAAACAAAACAAAAACAACAAAACAAAAAACACAACAACAAACAAAACAACAAAAAAACAAAAACAAAACAAAAACAAAACACAACAACAAAAAACAAAACAAACAACAAAACAAACAAAAAACAAAACAACAAAAAACAAAAAACAAACAAAAAACAAAAAACAAAAAAACAACAAACAAAAACAAAAAAAAACAAACAA
The DNA here is from genome assembly GCA_038501795.1 of Pseudopleuronectes americanus. Taxonomy (NCBI): domain Eukaryota; kingdom Metazoa; phylum Chordata; class Actinopteri; order Pleuronectiformes; family Pleuronectidae; genus Pseudopleuronectes; species Pseudopleuronectes americanus. Next base: position 340,619 of record CM076722.1, read on the forward strand.
AAACAACAAACACAAAAAAAAACAAACAAAACAAACAAAAAAACAAAAACACAAACAAACAACAAAACAAACAAAAAACAAAAAACAAAAAAACACAAAAACAAAAACAAAACAAAAACAAACAAAAACAAACAAAAAACAACAACAAACAAACAAAAAACAAACAAAACAAAAAACAAACAAAAAAAACACAACAAAAAAACAAAAACAAAAAACACAAACAAACAACAAAAAAAACAACAAAACAAACAAAAAAACAAAACAAAAACAACACAAACAAAAACAAAACACAAACAAAAAAACAACAAAACAAAAAACACAAAAAACAACAAAACAAACACAAAACAAAAACAACAAAAACAAACACAAAAAAAAACACAAACAAACAAACAAAACAAAAAAAACACAAACAAAACAACAAACAAAAACAAACAAACAACAACAAAACAAAACACAAACAACAAAACAAAAACAACAAACAACAAACAAAAAACAAACACAACAAAACAAAAACAACAAAAACAAAAACACAAAAAACAAACACAACAAAAACAAAAACAAAAACAACAACAAAAACAAAAAAAAACAAACAAAAACAAACAAAACAAAAACAAAAAACAAAAAACAACAACAAAAAAAACAAACAAACAAAAAACAACACAAAAAAAAACAACAAACACAAAACACAACAAAACAACAAAAACAAACAAAAAAACAACAAACACAAACAAACAAAAAACAAAAAAACAAAACAAACAAAACAAAAAACAAAACAACAAACAAAAAACACAAAAAACAAACACAAAAACAAACAAAAACAAAAACAACAAAACAACAAAAAAAAACACAAAAACAAAACAAAAAAAAAACAAACAAACAAACAACAACAAAACAACACAAAAAACACAAACAAACAAAAACAAACAAAAAACAAAAAACAAAACAACAAACAAAAAACAAAACAAACACAAAAAAAACAAAACAACAAAAACAAAAACAACAAAAAAACAACAAAACAAACAAAAAACAAACAAAAACAAAACAAAAAACAAAACACAAACAAACACAAAAACAAACAACAAACAAAAACAAACAAAAAAAAACAACAACACAAACAAAAAACAACAAAACAAAAACAAAACAAAAAACAAAAACACAACAAAAAACACAAAAAACAAAAACAAAAAAAAACAAACACAAAAAAACAAAACACAACAAACAAAAACAAAACAACAAAAACAAACAACAAAAAAACACAACACAAAACAAACAACAAACAAACACAAAACAAAAAACAAAAACAAACAAAACAAACAAAAAAAAACACAACAAAACAAAAAAAACAACAAACAACAAACAAAAACAAACAAAAAACAAACACAAAAAAACAAAACAAACAAAAAAACAAACAAAAACAAACAAAAACAAACAACAAAACAAAAAAAACAAAACAACAAACAACAAACACAAACAAACAAAAAAAAACAAAAACAAAACAAACAAAACAAAAAACAAAACAAAACAAAACAAACAAAACAACAAAAAACAAAACAACAAACAAAAAACAAACAAAACAAAAACAAAAAACAAAACAAAACAAACAAAAACAAAACAAACAACAAAAACAACAACAAAAAACAAAACAACAAAACAAAAACAACAACAAAACAACAAACAAAACAAACAAAAAACAAAACAAACACAAAAACAACAAAACAACAAAAACAACAAAACAAAAACAACAAAACAAACAAAACAAACAACAAAAAAAAACAAAAAAACAACACAACACAAAAAAACAAACAACAAAACAAAAACAAAAACAACAAAAAAAAACAACAAAACAAAAAACAAAACAAAAAACAAAAACAACAAAAACAAAAAAAACAACAAACACAACAAAAACAAAACAACAAAAAACAAAAACAACACAAAACAAAAAAACACAACAAAAAACAACAAAAACAAAACAAACAAAAAAACAACAAACACAAAACAACAAAAACAAAAACAACAAACAAAAAAACAAAACAAACAAAACAAAAACACAAACAAACACAAAAACAAACAAACAAAAACAAAACAACAAAAACAAAACAAACACAAACAAAACACAAAACAAACAAAAAACAAAAAACAAACAAAAACAAAACAACAAAAAACAAAACAACAAAAAACAAACAACACAAAACAAAAAAAAACAAAACAAAACAAAACAAACAAACAAAAAACAAAAACAAAACAAAAACAACAAAAAAAAACAAAACAAAAAACAACAAAAAAACAAAAACAAACAAAACAAAACAACAAAACACAACAAAAAAAAACAACAAAAACACAAAACAAAAACAACAAAACAACAAAAACAAAAAAACAAAACAAAAACAAAAACAAAACAAAAAAACACAAAACAACAAACAAAACAAAAAAACACAAAAACAACAAAAAAAAACAAACAAAAAACAACAACAAAAAACAAAACAAACAAACAAAAAAACAACAAAACAAAAAACAACAAACACAAAACAACAAAAAAAAACAAAACAAAACAAACAAACAAACAAACAAAAAAAACACAAAAACAACAAAACAAAAACAAAACAAACACAAAACAAAAAAACAACAAACAAACAAAAACAAACAAAAAAACAACAAAACAAAAAACAAAACAAAAAACACAAAACAACAAAACAAAAAAACACAACAAAAAAAAACAAAAACAAACAACACAAAACAAAACAACAAACAAAACAAAAACAAAAAAACACAACAAAAACAAAAAAACAAACAACAAAAACACAAACAAAACAACAAAAAAAACAAAACAAAAACAAACAAAACACAAAAAAACACAACAAACAAACACAAAAACAAAAAACACAAACAAAAACAAACAACAAAAAAACAAACAACAACAAAAAACAAAAAACAAAAACAACACAAAACAACAAAACACAAACAAAAAACAAACAAAAAAAAACACAAAAACAAAAACAAAAAACAAACAAACAAAACAAAAAACAAACAAAAAACACAAAAAACAAAACAAAACAAACAAAACAAAAACAAACACAAAACAACAAAACACAAAAAAAAACAAAAACAAACAAAAACAACAAAACAAAAAAACAAAACAAAACAACAAAACAAAAACAAAAACAACACAAACACAACAAAAAAAACAAAACAAAAAAACAACAACAAACAACAAAACACAAAAAAACAAAACAAAAACAACAAACAACAAACAAAAAACACAAAACAAAACAACAAAACAAACAAAAAACAAACAAAAAACACAAAACAAAACAAAAAACAAAAACAAACAAAAACAACAAAAACAAAACAAACACAACAAACAACAAAACAACACAAAAACACAAAAAAACACAAAAACAAAACAAAAAACAACAAAAAAAAACAAACAAAACAAAAACAAAACACAAAACAAACAAACAAAACAAAAACACAAAACAAACAAAAACACAAAACAAAAACAACAAAACAAAAAAAAACAAACAAAACAAAAAACAACACAAAAACAAAACAACAAAAACACAACAACAAAACAAAAACAACAAAAACAAAAAAACAAAACACAAAACACAAACAAAAAAACAAAAACAAACAAACAAAAAACACAAAAAACAAAAAAACACACAAACAAAACAAACAAAACAACAAACAAAACACAAAAACAAACAAAAACAAAAAACAAACACAAAAACAACAAAAAAACAACAAACAACAAAAAAACAAAACAACAAAAACAACAAAAACACAAAACAACAAACAACAAAAAAACACAAACAAAAAAAAACAACACAAAAACAAAAACAAACAAAAACAAAAAACAAAAACAACAAAACAAAACAAAACAACAAAAAACAACAAACAAAACAAAACAACAAACAAAACAAACAAAAACAAAACAACAAAAAACACAAACAAAACAAAAAACAAACAAAACAAAAACAAAAACAAACAAAAAACAAAACACACAAACAAACAAAACAAACACAAAACAAAACAACAAAAAAACAACAACAAAAAAAACAAAAACAACAAACAAAACAAAAAAACACAAAACAAAACAACAAAACACAACAAACACAAAACAAAAACAACACAAAAACAAAACAACAACACAAACAAAACAACAAAACAAAAAAAAACAAACAAAACAACAAAAACAAAAAAACAACAAACACAAAAACAAACAAAAAAACAAACAACAACAAAAAACAAAAAAACAACAACAAAAACAAAACAAACACAAACAAAAAACAAAAACAAAACAAACAACAACAAACACAAAAACAAACAAAAACAAAAAACAAACAACAACAAACAACAAAAACAAACAAAAACAACAAAACAAAACAACAAAACAAAACAACAAAAAAC
>CM076722.1:370637-453137 GCA_038501795.1 Pseudopleuronectes americanus
CATTCTGCCAGACACTGTCTGTGACCCGGGTCAGTAACCTGCGTCAGTTCAGTTAAAACGGGTCAGTTGACCTGAAGGAGTCTCAGTCCCCTGTTATTCAGGTAAATCACCATGGTAACTGACCCTGAGCAGCTACTCCAGGTGAAGTTGGAGATAAGTGATCAAGATCCTCTGAGGAGTTTCTGAAAGATCTAGATTCTCCTCAGAGGATGAACCTCTGTCAGCTGCTGGAGCCCAACAGAACCAGCCTGACTGGTACAGATGTACTGGGAGGGTTAGTGGAGGAGAACCGAACACTTCATTACTCTGGTCCTTTAAGTAGCTTCATCCTGTTTGATACATATTTATTTGGAGGACAGATGGTTTCCAGATTTACCTTATGACAGAGACAGAGTGTGTCCTCAGAGTCAGAGTGTGTGTCCTCAGCAGTCAGAGACAGTGTGTCCTCAAAGACAGAGTGTGTCCTCAGAGACAGAGTGTGTGTCCTCAGAGACAGTGTGTGTCCTCAGAGACAGAGTGTGTGTCCTCAGAGACAGAGTGTGTGTCCTCAGAGTCAGAGTGTGTGTCCTCAGATTCAGAGTGTGTCCTCAGAGACAGAGTGTGTGTCCTCAGAGTCAGAGTGTGTGTCCTCAGATTCAGAGTGTGTCCTCAGAGACAGTGTGTCCTCAGAGACAGAGTGTGTGTCCTCAGAGTCAGAGTGTGTCCTCAGAGACAGTGTGTCCTCATCTTAGGATTCTAATGTTTCCTCCGTCCACACGTCCTGTTAGTAAACATGAGACTCAGGTCTCGTTCCCACTCGTTATTAGATCCTGGTCACGTGATAAAGCTAAAAACAAAAACCTGCTCAAGTAAGCATTTCAAAGTTGAAAATGAATTGTGAAGATACTTTGGACGTAAAACAATGACAGAGACATTAAATGAAAGCAACGTCTGTGTCTTCCTGTCTGTCCCCCTTCCCCCTGTCACCTCTCAGTTATATGATCATATCTGCGGTTTTACTTGGCATATTTATTTTATTTCTTTATTTATGTATTAGTGAGTGTTGATCATCTGCTGTGTTTCAGAGGACGGGTCGGAGACGTCTAGCAGCCGGAGATGTCTGTCCTGTGATTTTTAAATGTCTGAAAATGGACGGAGAGGCAAGTGTCTTTAGAGAGGACAGGAAGTCAGCGACAGTGTCCAAGCCTCGCACAGGAAGTTCCTCAGTGGTGAGAACACACCTGAGTCGTTCACAAGAGGTGGGAGGGGTCACGAGGGAGGAGGTGGTCGCCACGGAGAGGAACGAGTCCAGTGAGGATGAACTGGGACGACTGGACATCGACCTGGACAGGAAGTCCAGACAGCACAACCTGACGTCCAGCAACGTGCGGGCCATCCTGCATGTGAGTGACACGCACAAACACACACAGATACACACATATTAAACACACACGCGTATATAGAAACGCACATGATGAGCCTTGTATGTAAAATGTATAACGTTCTATACACACCAGGTATGTAACTTGTGTTGTGTTCCGTGTCAGGAGGTGATTACACACGAACATGTGGTGGCCATGATGAAAACTGCCATCAGAGAAACTCAGGATCTTCCAATGTTTGTGAGTCCCCATGTTTCCTCATGTGAACAGACAACCTGTCTACCTGTCTGTCTCTGGACCTGTCTTTCTGACTGACTGTCTGTTTTCATCAGGAGCCGAAGATGACTCGGTCCAGACTGAAACAAGTTGTCCAGGAAGGACAGGTGAAGTCCACCTCCCATGATCCTCTCTGCTACTTTACATTAAAACTAATTTGTTTAACCACTGTCCTTCACCTGTCTCTCTGTCCACCTGTCTGTCCTTCACCTGTCTGTCTGTCCACCTGTCGGTCTGTTTGCAGCCGCTGAACTGGAGTCTGTCAGTTGTGAACACAGTCAAGGTGAGATACAGTGATGCTTTCTGTCTGTCTTTCTCTCACCTGTCTGTCTCGCTCACCATGTCTCACTTGTCTGTCTCGCAGCCTCCCCAGTTTGTGGACATTTATCTTGATGAAGACGAGGATGATGATGATGAAGAGTATTGTCCTGATGATGAAGAGGAGGATGAAGATACAGCTGAGGAAGTTAGTGAACCTGTAACCTTTCACATCTACTGTAACCTACTGTAACTGTATCATGAGACTGTGTCTGTCTGTGTGTGTTTAGACCTTCCTCAGTGATGGAGACAGTTTGTCTTCACCTCTCAAGATGTTTCAGTACAGGCAACCAGAAGACCAGAGGACCAATGAGCTCCCACAGGTACTCTGACCTCTGACCTCTGTCTTCTACAGGTACTCTGACCTCTGACCTCTGACTCTTATAGTTACTCTCGGACTCTTTCCTTGTGTAGAGCTCTCCAGGTCACCTGAGGCAGCAGATGATGATCTCCACCTGTCAGCAGCTCCTTTCAGCTCCTGCTGAATCCTTCATGGATAGACTTAATGCTGTGGAGGAGGAGCTTGACTCTGGCTCCTCCCTCACCTTTAACCAGGTAGCACTAACCCCGTTAAATCCTTTAATTCCTCCCGATTCAAACTAGGTTACATTAAGCCCCACCCACACCGTCTGTGTGTTAGTCTCTGCATAGAAAAGCTGAAGATGATGATGAGGAGGACGGTGATGATGAAGGCTGTCTGGCGTTCCGAACACGCTCTAAAGTTCGTCTGGTCAACATTCCTCTGGGTCAGCTGGAGGCGGAGCTTCTGAGCCCTGATATCACAGCTGACATGTACGACCTGAGCGCCGCCCTGCAGGAGGAGGACCGTCACTGGACGAAGTGGCTGCAGGGTCTCATGATCCCTGACAGTGAAGGTTAGAGTCTGAGACCATTACATTTATTTAGACTGCCTCATTGTTTATTTTTTATTTATCATTTGTCGCTCAGGTCCAGACATGAACATGTCAATATGTGTTACATGTGTTAAATGGACAAAGTTATTGATTGTGTCACTACAGGAAATGTTATTTTTAAAACCTTACATAATAATTAAAAACTGTTCATCAATCAATACAATCATGAAGTGGTTTTCATCTATAAATAAAAAGTGGGTCAGTGAGCGATGACTGACAGTACTGACTGTGGTACTGACAGAACCAGAGCTTCCTGCTGTCTACTCCACCAAACAGGAAGTGTGTCTATTGTTGTTGTTGCTTTTGCATGAATCACTAGAGGAAGCAGATGACGATGATGACCCTGAATATAACTTCCTGGACGACATGGATGAACCCGACCTGGAGGACTACAGGACAGACCGAGCTGTCCAGATCACCAGTAGGTGTCTTCATCCATTTCCTGTCTCACACTCAGATCAGTCGACCACATGTTGACTCTTTGGACTTGAATTCTTGAATTGCATGAATCGCCAGTAAGGGGGCGCTATGTTCACTCTTCTTGTTCTTCTTCTTCAGAGAGGGAAGTCAACGAGCTGCTGGATGAGCTCTTCGAGACAGTGAGACCACTTCATGGTTATTAAAGACCAGGATATGGTGCTACCGCTCAGGAGCATTGGTCACTAATGGTTTTACAGCAACAAAATTAATTTCCACCAGAAACTAAACACAAAGACGTTTCTGAAACAGTTTTATATAAACTTCCAGATACAAATATATTTATGTATAAAGTATATAAGTAAATTAATGGAAATAACATAACATCACTTCACGTGATCTTCAGCTCCAGGAGGAGGAGGCGGGAGCTGAGGGGCAGGAGCCAGCAGAGGAAGAGGAGGCCCCGTCACAGAGTGCACCTAAATTCAACATCCCTCAGGCTTTACGGTAAAGACATTCCTATGTATGACACATTCATCTATAGAAACACAATCATCAGTGCAAACCCGTGTTTCCACCAGGCTGGACAACTAATGATCATTACTATTGATTTTATTAAGCAGTCCAGTCCAGACATACAATCAGAGTGGCGTCCTCCCGTTGGGACGGTGCAGCAAAGACGTGCTGTTACTGTTTGGGTCGGGAGGAAAAGAAATGTCCTCAGCTGCTGCTGCTTCTTCAAACAGAAACTGTGAAGAAGAGTACAGCAGGGGGCGACATACTGTTTCACTCTTGTCAGATATGTCATAATAGAACCTGTTAACACAGCACATTGTTCAGTCTTAGATCAGACTGTAGTTCCCAGTCTCAGTGAGTCAGGTTCAGAATAGATGAAGAACCTTGAGGACATCTTGATGTTCTTTCTGCAGTTTCGAGGCACCGTTAGCCGACCTGTTAACGGAGCGACGGCAGATGTTCAAAAAACAGTATGAAGCTCTGCAGCAGAGGAGGGCGCTGCAGGACACCACCAACCATCACCATGACAACACAAATCGGAAGGACACACCCACCCCACAACTCAGCTTCACCTCACCCGTCTTAGTGCTGCCAAGCCTGGTTAGCCCCGCCTTCCACCTGGACTCCGCCCAGAAACTAAAGCTGCAGCAGCAGATACAGCAGGTACGTAATTTGGGAGGGGTGGGGGGTCCGCCCGTCGCAACCAAGAAAGAACAGCAGCAACTTCCGACCGTATACAAGCTCACTCGAGCTAAATGTCACCAGGAAACACCCGGTACAGCAACACAGAGACTCGCCCTCAATGAACTAGGGTTAGGGTGAATCCAGAGGGGAATCCCCATGCTGTGCTCTCTCATCGGATCGCCAGACTTTCTCCCGAATTTATGTGAGGAGGTCAGGCACACAAAGTCAGATAATCCGGAGGCTCTCACTTGGACATTCGCGTTCACACTTTCACCTCCTCTGGAGAAGGGCAGAGAATCTCTGGAGTTCAGTGCAGGTCTGAAATCAGCTTTAGTGAATAGATTCATCAGCTTCATATATGTACAGCTGGATTTCATCTACGTAACAATGGAAGTATACGAGTTCTTTCTGACGATGTGGCCCAAAGGGAGCTGATGGTGAAGAGTATCGGTCCTGGGACAGAACCCTGTGGAACTCCGTGACTAGCTTGTGTGTGCATGGAGGAGTCAGTGTTAACATATCTATATGATAAGTATGATTTAAACCAGTCTAATGTTCCTCTGGTCCCGACATGTGGTTCAGTCTCTGTAACAGAATCTTATGATCTGTGGGGTCAGAGGCTGCACTAAGATCCAACAGGACCAGGACAGAGACACGTCCATCATCTGAGGACATGAGCTCCTCAGTAACTGTTCACAGCTGTTTCTCTGATGATTCTAAATCCTGACTGAATGTTTGTCACAGCACATCCAGCTGCTGACTCAAGTTCAGCTGCTGAGTCATCACGTGGACGCATTGAAACAGGAGGCCTGCATCACCAGACGTTACCTGGTGAGTCCACCAAACCATTCACCTGAGCTGATGTCTGAAATACTCAAAATCAGCCACAATGATAACATTTTTACTGACATTTTTATTAATAATTATAAGAAATACAGGTCAGATGATAACACATTGATAAATACAGTAAAATATGTTCTTCAGTATCAATAATACAATCTGTAACTGAACTAAAGATCATTTCAGTTGAATGTGTTTGTTAATGTGTTTTCAGTGCATTTCAAATACTTTAGCATGAAGGTAAAATCAAACCTTTAATCCAGGTAGAAAGAAAACTGAAGGACAGAGGACGGAAGTTGTGTCCATAAACGAAAATCTTAAAAATCATACATTTTAGTTAGTACTGCTGTCTAAAATCCAAAAAAAAATCAGGGAATTCTGTCAAAAGCATAACCACAATCATCTCCTTCTCCAGAACGAGTTGCAGCAGTTTGCCAGACGTCAGGAGGAGCTTTTTCTCCCCAGCAGTTTCAGAGTGTGCAACCTCCAGGGGGCGCTGGCTCTCCTGCAGGAGGTTGAGCAGAGGGCGGAGCATCGTCCGGCTGCTGCAGATCCTTCAGCTTCCAGACGCTGGCTCCCGAGGATGACGCCTGCTACCAACAGTGAGGAGGAGAAGCAAGTGTTGGTGTTGTCAGAGAAATGACCCGTCAGCTTCTCAGCTTCTGATTCTGTTTCCAGGTCACTGCTTTCCCTCTGCTGCCCCCCCACACCGCCTGGCTCCTCGCCACACGACCTGTCTTTCTCTACCCAGAACTACTTCCTGTGTGCTGCCTGGACCCTGCCCTCCACAACCAACACCAGAGGAGTATTTACACTGCAGGAGAAGACGGGTACATCAACACGACTACACAGCAAGCGCACAACACTGACAGCCTGATGCTCACACACTATCATGTCTCCCATGATGCATCTGTGCAGGCTCATCGTTCTGGGTTTGAAGCACTTCGAGGGGGCGGTGGACTCGGAGCAGCTGATCAGCTCCTACCTGCTGTGTAAGAATCGATGGAGTTTAAAGAAACGCCTCAAAGAGATGAGCGGACCCAGAGGACCACCAGACAACGTTATCAAGGTGACATCACTGTGACATCATCTCTCTGTGAAGGATGTAACGTCACTGACATCACTACACACGGTCTTAAAACAGCTGTGAGGTGTGACGTTGAGGTTCTCCTTGTGTTTTCAGTTGTTTATGACTCATCATGTGGTTCCACCACTGCCAAGCGTCTGCTGCAAAGTCCAAACAGGAGACCAGCGCCCCCCAGTGGACAGGCACACCTCCAACATGCCCAGCTGGCTCAAGGTCCGTTAGACCTAGCAAATATGAAATGTGAATTAACTTCGTGAAGGTCACGTTCGGATGTTCTGACCTTCTGACCTTCTGATGTTCTGACCTTCTGATGTTCTGACCTTCTGACCTTCTGTCCTTCTGATATTCTGACCTTCTGATCTGACCTACTGATGTTCTGATGTTCTGATGTTCTGACCTTCTGTCCTTCTGATATTCTGACCTTCTGATGTTCTGACCTCCTGATGTTCTGACCTTCTGATGTTCTGACCTTCTGATGTTCTGATGTTCTGACCTTCTGATGTTCTGACCTTCTGACCTTCTGTCCTTCTGATATTCTGACCTTCTGATCTGACCTTCTGATGTTCTGATGTTCTGATGTTCTGATGTTCTGACCTTCTGACCTTCTGATGTTCTGACCTCCTGATGTTCTGACCTTCTGATGTTCTGACCTACTGATGTTCTGATGTTCTGATGTTCTGACCTTCTGACCTTCTGTCCTTCTGATATTCTGACCTTCTGATGCTCTGACCTCCTGATGTTCTGATGCTCTGACCTCCTGATGTTCTGATGTTCTGACCTTCTGATGTTCTGACCTTCTGACCTTCTGATGTTCTCACCTGTAGAACAGTCAACAGATCATCCAGAAGACCCGACTGGGCGCCAGCTCTTACCCCCCCCTCCCTTCCCCCTACCTGCACCCTCAGGCTCCACCCACATTACCTTAGCAAGACATCCCGCCCCCATCCCCCCCGCCACAGACGCCTCTTCAACCTGGCCCACAATGCTTTTCTGCTGCCACTCGCTAAAGCCCCGGCAGACAGACAGGCGGAGGCACGGGCAGACAGACAGGTAGTTGTGCAGCCAATCAGCTACCTGTCTCTCTCTCCTCCTGGTATCACGTTACTCTCCGACTCACCGGTTTCAGGAGCCCTTCTATTGGCTCCGCCTCCTGTCTGTGGGGCTGCCCCATTGGCTGCTGTTCATCCAGTCCCCTCTCAGCCTGTCTGTGCGGAGCAGTCCTGTCTTCCTATTGGCCAGAGCACACAGCAGAGTACTGCCCCCCTTGTTCTAACCCTCCCCTCACCATCCACTACAAATCCCATCATCCCTTGCTCAGCTGCCCCCATAAAGCCCTGCTGCCTCCTCCTTGAGATGGTGATGACGGAGCCAGCTCCGCCCACCACCTCCTCCCAACATGCATCTGGGCGACATCACCACAGACAAATCAGAGATGGAGTGGCAGAGGTGAAGCAGAACTCTACGAGCCCCCTCCCCCCAGGAGAGGAGGAGGGTCAGGTGGAGGAGGAAGATTTGATAAAGGTGGGAGTGGTCAGTTTGAGTGGAGAAGAGAAGACTGGTGGAGAGGAGGAAGAGGGACAAAAAAGAGGAGGAAGAGAGGAAACAGGTAGTGGAGGTGGGGAGGAGCAGATTCAGGAGGGAGAGGAGGGACAGCAGGAGGAGGGGGGGGCAGAGAGGGACCAGGAGGAGGGAGAAAAGGAAAAGGATGAAGATCAGGACCAACAGGGTGATGAGGAGGAGGAAGAGGAGGAGGAAGAGGAAGAGGAGGAGGACTTTGATGACCTCACACAGGATGAAGACGAGGAGGAAGTGATGTCATCAGCGTCGGAGGAGTCGGTGCTGTCTGTTCCAGAGTTACAGGTAAACAGAGCAGGGTGCATGATGGGAGTTCGGCTCGAATGTGGAGGTTCTATTTCCTGTTCTATTCGAGGACTGTGAGGTTCCTTCAGCTGTCTGTCTGTCTGTGTGTGTGTGTGTCTGTCTGTCTGTCCGACTGTGTGTCTGTCTGTCTGTCTGACTGTGTGTCTGTCTGTCTGTCTGTCTGTCTGTGTGTCTGTCTGTCTGACTGTGTGTCTGTGTGTCCGACTGTGTGTCTGTCTGTCTGTCTGTCTGTCTGTGTGTCTGTCTGTCTGTCTGTCTGTCTGACTGTGTGTCTGTCTGTCTGTCTGTCTGTCTGTCTGTCTGTCTGTCTGTCTGTCTGTCTGTGTGTCTGTCTGTCTGTCTGTCTGTCTGTCTGACTGTGTGTCTGTCTGTCTGTCTGTCTGTGTGTCTGTCTGTCTGTCTGTCTGTCTGTGTGTCCGACTGTGTGTCTGTCTGTCTGTCTGACTGTGTGTCTGTCTGTCTGTCTATCTGTCTGTCTGTCTGACTGTGTGTCTGTCTGTCTGTCTGTCTGACTGTGTGTCTGTCTGACTGTGTGTCTGTCTGTCTGTGTGTCTGTCTGTCTGTCTGTCTGACTGTGTGTCTGTCTGTCTGTCTTTCTGTCTGTCTGTCTGTCTGTCTGTCTGTCTGTGTGTCTGTCTGTCTGTCTGTCTGTCTGACTGTGTGTCTGTCTGTCTGTCTGACTGTGTGTCTGTCTGACTGTGTGTCTGTCTGTCTGTCTGTCTGTCTGACTGTGTGTCTGTCTGTCTGTCTGTCTGTCTGTCTGACTGTGTGTCTGTCTGTCTGTCTGTCTGTCTGTGTGTCTGTCTGACTGTGTGTCTGTCTGACTGTGTGTCTGTCTGTCTGTCAGTCTGACAGTCTGTCTGTCTGTCTGTCTGTCTGTCTGTCTGTCTGTGTGTCAATCTGTCTGTCTCACTGACTGTCCGTCCAACCGACAGTATTAATACTAAGTATGAAATATATATATATTTAAAATAAAGAGCTGACGTGGTTGTTGTCGTTGTTGTCGTCGTCCTGAAGTCACCGATGTCATCGTACAGTGAGGTCGTGTTAAGTGAAGGATTTCGGACACCTGTCACCTCTGACCTCTGACCTTTCAGGAGACCATGAAGCAGCTGACCTGGCTGGCGGCGGAGCGGCGTCTCTGTGCCGACGGAGACTCGGAAGAGGATCATTCGCCGACATCAGCCGGCTCTCAGGAAGAGGAGGAGGAGGAAGAGGAAGAGGAGGAGGGGCCTAAAGGGGAGGAGTCCGAAGAGGGGAGGAGTTGTACGATGGGAGGAGATGAGGAGATGCCATCCGGTGAAGGGACGCCCAGAGGAGGAGGAAGGTGTCCTGGAAGAGGTCGAGGTCAGAGGTCATTCCCTTGTGTCACTGTCTGAATGTCTCAGTGGTGTTGGTCCTGACTGTGTGTCTCTGCAGGTCGCACCCGGCCTCTCGGCCGCCTGAGGAGTCGTCGTCAGGAGCGTCGCAGTAAAGACTCTGCCAAGCTGCTGCTGCTGTTTGATGAAAACATCCTGGATAACGACCCGCAGCGGGAGAGCAAAGACGTGGCGTTCGCCCAGGGCTACCTGAACCGGGTGAGAAGACCACTGTTACTGTCGGCGACGCGGACGCTGTGAGCCGCGTTAACCTCGGTCTCTGTGTTGGCAGGTGCGTGAGGCGCTGCAGGACGCACCTGCACAGGTGGAGGAGTTTGTGTCACTGCTGAACAAGTTTGAGCAGGTGGGAGACGGACAGGAAGTGGTGCTGCTGTTCAGAAGACTGCAGTGCCTCCTGGGAGATCGGATAGACCTCCTCCGAGACTTCGCCGCATTCCTGCAGCCCGAGCAGGCGCTGCAGTGTGGCCTGGTGAGCACAGGGGGCGCCACCTGTTGTGTCTCTGATCAGATGTGTCTTCTTTGGGGTATTGATCACGTTTGTCTCTGCAGTGGGAGGAGCAGCAGGCGTTTGACCGCAGCCGGCGTTTCCTGCGACAGTTGGAAATTAGTTTTGGAGAAAATCCATCACATTATCAGAAAATCATCAAAGCTCTTCAGACGAGTCCCGAGCTGAGTCCAGACGGCATCCACGAGGTAGTCAACCATCCATCTGGATATTGATCTGATATTATTGACCAGCTGTTTGTTTTCTTTATTGATCAACGATGTCCCTGCGTATTGAAGTAAAATCACCTGTTCTCCTGGTTCTCAGCTGAAAGCTCAGATGGTCACGCTCCTCAAAGGCCACACCCATCTGCAAGCAGAATTCTGGGTCTTTTTTGACGACCTCCGCCCCCCCCCTGCCTGTCCCGGACAGTTCGAAGAAGCTCATTGGCCAGAAGAGGGAGTGTGTGGTTTAGACAGTGGAGATGCCGTTGTCCCAGTGTCAGGAGGAGGAGCCAGTAGCGGCTTTGAGGAAGTGACACTGCCAGAGCTTGAAGAGGAAGAGGAGGGGCATAAAATCCAACCAGCAACGAGCCGACGCCAGAGGAGGAAGATGGCTGCCCACAAAAACTACAAGGTCAATAAAGCTTTCATTCATTAGTCTCACAGAGTCACTCTGTTCTGACCACCTGTATGTTTCCAGGACTGTGATTGGGTGGATAAAGACTGGCCCTGTCACAACACAAAGATCCGCAGTCACACGAGGAAAGGGTGCTCTCGTTGTCATGGCAACAAGGTCTGTCCTCCAATGTCTTCATGGTCCTGTACTCTGAAGTTGGTTCCACATATCCAGGATCTGTTTATCCAGCTGAACTTAACAATCAAGTTAGCTACCTCAGTGGTCACATGACTCTGGGTATCCACTCGTTAAGTCAACTCAGGTTTTCATACTGTACAGTGCACATAAAAGGGGCGGGGCTTCCTACAAATGACCAATCGCAGAGCTGAGGATCAAACTGCTGAATAATAAACATCCAGAATAAAAGACCCAGTTCCAGCTGCTGAATGCAGAAAGAATCAAACTGTTGATGAACCAGAGCAGATCACAGTTTGATCTGATCTGTGTTTCCATCACATTTCATTTGTGTTGTTATTGTGTGTTCAGCATGAGTTACCATGGCAGCATGATGGTGTGAATCAGTGATAAACTCAACTCACCTGCTTATTGTCCCTCCAGACCTCAGGGGGCGTGTCCAGAGCCATGAAGAGTCTGGACCCTCTTTACTCTGACATCACCTCTGTCCACAACCAATCAGGGGACAAATATCTGGAGCAGTCTGTGGAAGACAGTCCACCTCAAGGTCACACAAACACACACCTGTACACACACCTGTACACACTCAGGTGTGGTGTCTTTAACAAAACCAGTCTGTGTGTGTCTGTATATAATCAGATCGGAGCAGTGCATCATGGGAAGGCTCATTCCGTCTGACTGATGAGAAGGAGGAGGAGGAGCTGGACGATGAAGAGGACAATGAAGATGAGAAGAAGAACAAAGAGCAGAGTCCTGCAGTGACGAGGAGCAGAAGAGAGGAGGCGCTACGTCCCTTCATAACCTTGTCTTCTTCTCCCTCTGTCACCTCCTCAACCACCACTTCTTCTGTGTCCTCCTCCATCTTCACTTCTACGTCAGTAACCTCCTCGTCTCCTTCTGTCTGCACCTCCTCCATCTCCTCCTCTTCTGCCACCTCTCCCTCCTCTGCTCCTCCTGATCTCCACGTCTGTGCAAAGAACATTTCTCTGACTGCAAGTGGAGAGAAAGTCATTCTGTGGACCAGGTACTGATCCCCCTCCTCCTCCTCTTGCTCCCTCCATCGGGGGGAGGAGCAGTGTTTAAACTTCTTCTTGTTTCTCAGAGAGGCGGACCGAGTCATCCTGACCACGTGTCAGCAGGAAGGAGCCAATCAGATCACGTTCCAGTCCATCTCTACTCTGCTCGGCAACAAGACTCCCAGTGAGGTGATTGACGGCTCCTTCTCTCTGCTGTGATTGGTTGGTGTGAGGTTTGAAACAGGCGTCAGTAACTCCCACGTTTCTCCAGGTGTCTCGAAGGTTTCGTGATTTGATGCATTTGTTTCGGACGGCGGCTCGTCAGACCAGCTCTGAGGACGAGGCTCCGCCCAGTGAGACGGCAGCCAATGAGGAGGACTGATTTCAACCAACCAGAAGAGACACAGCAGCCAAGCAGCTCCATTTGTATTTGAAGAACTTTTATTGTGAAAAGGTTCAGTTGTGTTTAACGACCCTGTAAAATGTGTAAATATCAAACCTCAAGATTATTTAATGTATGTTTTTAAAATAAAAGGATCAGACCTCACAGACCACCTCAGACCACCTCAGACCCCACAGACCACCTCGGACCACCTCGGACCACCTCAGACCTCTCAGACCACCTCATACCTCACAGACCTCTTCAGACCTCAAAGATCACCTGTGACCTCACAGACCCCTTCAGACCTCACAGACCCCCTCAGACGGTTTAGACCCCTCAGACCTCACAGACCTCACAGACCTCACAGAACTCACAGGCCGCCTCAGACCTCACAGACCTCACAGACCTCACAGGCCGCCTCAGACCTCACAGACCACCTCAGACCACCTCATACCTCACAGACCCCTTCAGACCTCACAGACCTCACAGACCTCACAGACCTCACAGAACTCACAGGCCGCCTCAGGCCGCCTCAATTCACAAACCTCTGTGAACACTCATTGTCTCTTTAAACAGAATCAGGAAGTGATGTGTGTTATTCTTTTATTGTGAAACTTGAAAAACATCTTTAAGAATCATAAAAGATTTCAGAAGATATGTCCAAACAAACATCAGGTAGGTGTGGCTATACATGAAGAAGGCGGGGTTTGGAAACAACTGTTTTTGTTTCAGATGATAAAAAAAATCAAGTTTTAAAAAACAAACTATTACAAACAGGAAAGTTGTGGATCATCCCCAGAACCTCTGCCTGCCGGAGGGCGGAGCCAGCGTCTCGGGAGGAGGCAGGACGCTGAAGATGGAGCCGGCCGCCTCCACCATGAAGATGAAGTAGATGTTGGCGACCATCATGGCAAGACTCGGCAGGAAAGAGAGGCCGAAACCAAACCCTCTAACGCTGCTGCCACAAGCCGCAGCCACCCAGTAAATCAGCCTGAGACACAAACCAAACACACATCAGCTGACCGGGTTCAATCCGCCTGAGACACAAATCAAACGCTCCTCTGAATGATTCAAAACGGGTCACATGACTCACCGTCCAAAGACAAAAACGACCGTCAGCAGGGGGACTAGCTTCAGGTGTTCTTGGCTCAGGTACATCGCCATGACGACCAGCTGCAGGAAGTAGATCAGGAACAAGGAGGTGGAGTCAGAGACGAAGCGGTAGTGGACAGTGACATCATAAAGCTCCGCCTCCTTCATCTCATCATCAAAGAGTGGCCGCAACACGCCCGAGCGGAGCCGAGTGACGCCCAGGACCAGCCAACCTGAGACGGACGGGTGAGAGACAGACGGGTGAGAGACGGGTGAGAGACGGGTGAGAGACACCCACTGACAGATGACGTCCGTTGGACTCACCAAGGACGATGGGCGTGGCGGCAAAAACGGAGCAGCGAAGTGTGTAGATGAGCCTCAAGGGGGCGCCATCCAGCAAGGGCGCGTCAAACGGCAGGAACACAAATCCCCCCCACACCAGGAAGGGGAAAAAAAGCGCTGAGATCACCAAGGATACGCCCACCTTCAGGATGTCTCTACTGGGACAGCCCCTCCCACCTGAGAGACAGACAAGTTAAAGGTGGAGGGGAGAGGAGGGGAGACAGGCGAGGAAACGTTTTACTTACATCTGGAAGGGGACGTGTCTTTGGTCCACTCGTACTGGCAGCCATCTTGGTTGTAGTCCTGGGACGCTTCTCTGGGACCCAGGAAGGGACTCCTCTCTGACTCCATGTCCCAGAATGCCTCACCCTGTCTGGGTGAGGACAGGGAGGGGAGGACGGTCACTGCAGGACTAAACACCTGAGCAGCTTTTTCTGGAAGATGATTCTCTGTAGGCTCCACCTTCTTGTCCAGGTCTGTTGTCAACTCCTCCCACTCTCCCACTGATCCCATCCCCTCCCCCCTACCCCCATCTGCCATCAACACTCTCTCACTTTCTGTCCAACTCGTCTCCTCGCTCGACCTCACACTCATCCTGTCCCCTTTACCTGAATGTCCTTCACCCGTCTTACCACCCGTCTGTCCCACTATCTGTCTGTCCCCAGGCCACTGCAGCGTGCTGGACTCCGTCATGGATGATGTCGTCCTCATGTCCTCTCCCTCAGTGTGTCTTCTCATCGTCTGTCTTCTGTCTTTTTTCCTGTTTGGACAATTCATCGATGCAAATATGTTTTAACTTTTTGGATTAGATTTATGATATTAAATGATCATGTTTATTTATCTACAGCTGCAGAACTCGGGCCTGAACTATGAAGGTTATCAGGTTAACGACAGGTTTAATTCAGATTTTTCATTCCACAAACATCGTTCACTTGTTATCGGGGTAAATCGCCATGGTAACTAGAAGTGTTATCAACACATGCTGCTCTT
Organism: Pseudopleuronectes americanus; assembly: GCA_038501795.1. Classification (NCBI taxonomy): domain Eukaryota; kingdom Metazoa; phylum Chordata; class Actinopteri; order Pleuronectiformes; family Pleuronectidae; genus Pseudopleuronectes; species Pseudopleuronectes americanus. Next base: position 385,430 of record CM076722.1, read on the forward strand.
CTGGAGAAAATACTGAGGATCGGGATAAACCGGGAGGGCTGCTAATGTAGCTCATGTTAAATAATTACCTAGAACACTCGGATCATAAAACAATCACCAAATCTCAAAGCGTTGAAACAAACAGGAAAAGTTAGAACTGTAGGAAGTGAAGCTCCGAGTCGTGAAGAGCTGGTGACCAACACGGTTCTCACTTTGTGCTTCTTCTTCTCTGGAAGTTTCCTGAACCTCAAAGTTCTGATCCGGACAAACCAACGAGGGACTCGACACTGATCAGAGGCCTCGTGAAGTATTTCTCTTTCTCTCACAGAAAGTATTTTACAGTATTCGTAAACTACAAAAACACAAAAAACTTGAGTAATTTGGTACAAAATATGAATACATTTCTATCAAACCTATCATGTTGAAATTACAAAATACAGTTAGATCCTCAGCTCTGCTGTCACTCAAACTGTCCATGGCTGTGATTGGTCATGTTAGCTTCGTGTCACTAGTGCTAAGTGCAGCCAGATAACTGACCCTGGATCTGTTGAACTCACTTCAATAGTACAGGTCCCTGCTCACGTGACTGAAGGTCCGTCTGGCTACATATGACGTCAGTGACCGTAACATGGCGGCCATGACGTGATTCAGATAAAACATAAACAACAACAATCGAACCCACACGGTCTCGAACCGAGTATGACGTAATTATCAATGACCAGGCGTGTGTAGATGATCAGAAATCACTTCACCAAAAATCTACCTCAATGGAAAATGGCCATTGACTCGGTGCTAACAAGCTAACATGCTAACAGAGGTTGAATGAGACTGAACTGGGTTCAAACTGATCGACAGGTCAAAGGTCACACACACTGACCGAGGGGATGATCTTCCTCCTTTTCCTTCTCCGTCTTCTTCTTCTTCTTCTCCTCCTTCTTCTTCTTCTTCTTCTGTTGTTTTTGTTGTCACACAGTCCGGAAGTGAAGCTCAGGTGTGGTCGCGTCAGGTGAGTTAAAGGGAAAGTTCTCTTAAAGCTGAGGTCACCTTTTGTTTAGTTCACACGTCACGAACTAAACGAAGTGTCGGGACTCGAACATATGAACACCTCAAACTTCCGGTCTGTCGATAACAAACAAAGCCCTGTTAGAACAAATGAATGGATCACAAAGTGAAACGCTTTTACTTTGAAATGGCCACAGGAAGGATATATTTGTGTTTATGACAACTTCATCAGATAATCAGAGAAATTATCTTTACCTGGATTTTTATGTTAAATGATGAATTTATGTCACTAACAGAAAATGAAATGGAAAAGGGATGGGTTGAAATATCGTGTAAATGCAGAATGGAAAGGACTGGACCACATGTCGTTCAGAGGGAGAAGAGCTCTGATCATAAATCACTTGGTTTCTTCCACTTTGTGTCATAGATTAGCACATGGAGCCCCCTATAGGCGTGTTGGAGGTGTTGCATCTGTTGCAGGCCTCAGAGTGAAAGAGGAAGGTGGACATGGTTTAACTTTAGAGCTTTTCTCCAGAAGCTGATTCAGAAGTTTGTTCAGTTACCAGGCACATGACGTGCGAGGAGGGAGAAAGGTTTATTTTAAGAAAAAGTGTATTTGAGGAATCTCTGTTTCTGTTGATCACTGGAAATGTGTGAGTGGATGGACCAGGGGCTTTTTAAAACATGGAACTCATTAAATAATGGACAGTCTGGAGCTTCCCTCTTCTGGTAGAATCATTGATTTATGCACTTTTTAAATAAGGCTTTTCAGTAGATGCTGGTTTGAATAATACACCAGGGATTAAAACACTAACTGATAACTGGAATTGCTGCAGGAATGTCCTCAATCTCATTTTATTAGTTTAGCCCATATTCACAAATCCCAGTTTGGCTCAACAAGAGTCAAATAGAAACTTAGTGATCAGTGAATGAAGCTCAGTCCCATGTGAGGATCCTCTCCAGGGACACACACAGGTGCTGATGGAACTGAACACATCAACACATCAACACATCAACACATCAACACAACAACACAACAACACAAAAACACAACAGAACAACAACAGGATTAACTACATGAGAAGAACCAGTTTGTAACTAGCAGATGAACTGAGGAGCTCCTGATGGTAGAAGATGTAAGGAGACATGTTGTGTATCCAGAAGTGTGGTTGGGATCATAGTTCTCCATCAGCTGACAACACCGGGATCTGGATCCACCACCGGGTTCTGGATCCACCACCGGGTTCTGGATCCACCACCGGGCTCTGGATCCACCACCGGGCTCTGGATACACCACCGGGATCTGGATCCACCACCGGGTTCTGGATCCACCACCGGGTTCTGGATCCACCACCGGGCTCTGGATCCACCACCGGGTTCTGGATCCACCACCGGGTTCTGGATCCACCACCTGGCTCTGGATCCACCACCTGGCTCTGGATACACCACCGGGTTCTGGATCCACCACCGGGCTCTTGATCCACCACCTGGCTCTGGATCCACCACCTGGCTCTGGATCCACCACCGGGTTCTGGATCCACCACCGGGCTCTGGATCCAACAATATGATCACGATGTGGTCCTGGATCTGCAAACGATAGAGCAGTATCAGAATGTAACAGTGATACAGAAGAGGACTGTGAAAGGACTCACAGGACCAGTACTCCAGGTTTCACATTTCTACTGGTTAACTGGAAAAACACAATACAAGTATTGTGTAAAATCCTTAAACAAAATGAAACTGAATGGTAAACTGGTAACAGCTGATCTTCAGTGGAGTCGAAGCTACGTCTCTAGTGTTTCTGTGAGGGATCAGAAATCCTTCTCTGAATGAAAAGGACTTGAACCCTTGATGTATCGGATCTTCTATTCAGGAAGTTTGATTGTGTGTTCATGGCAGCTGCTTCATTTAGTGGGGGGAGTGGCCAGGGTGTCTATTTTTATAAAAACAGTAAGTTCCTCTTTGTTGTGTTAGTTAAACGTGAAAGTATTTAATGTGGTGTTATGAAAATATCATTTGTTCAGTGAGTTTTAACTTATTTAGAATGAAAGTATGGATTTACATATTCGTTAATTAAATAAAAGCATAAAATAATAAAGTTTTTGTTGAAAAATATAAAAATCTGTCTGTCTCTAGGGTAAGTTAGGATACTACAGATAGTACTAGAATCAGATAGTGTCAGGATTTCAATATTGAAGCTATAGTCTGTGTCTGACTGAATTCTAAATAGATAAAGATAGAAGCTTTTCAAATCATAGCTGTACTCTTAACAATAAAGATAGAATCAGTTTGAGCCAGATAAATATCCTTCACACAAATGATTTAATAATAACCTTTTCCTTCCTGGTGCTAAGATATTAAAGAATAATTCCCTCAAACTCCTTTGACATCACACAGAGTTCAAGCAGATGTCCCAGAGTCAGAGAGACATTGATGTTCCTAATGTTTACACCATCAGAACATTCTTTACTCCAATGACCTACAATGAGTCAGCTGGGTCCAGCCTCTCATGAACAGAACAGTTCTGTTAGCAGCTATCAGACGAGTGAGACTGGGAGCTGCTGCTCCTGCTCACTTCCTAAAGAGACTTCCCTGTGAGGTTCTGATGGTGTTCTGATGGATCTGATGGATCTGATGTTCTGATGGATCTGGTGTTCTGATGGGTCAGATGTTCTGATGGGTCTGATGGATCTGATGGATCTGATGTTCTGATGGATCTGGTGTTCTGATGGGTCAGATGTTCTGATGGTTGTCTGATGGGTCAGATGTTCTGATGGATCTGGTGTTCTGATGGGTCTGATGTTCTGATGGATCTGATGTTCTGATGGGTCAGATGTTCTGATGGATCTGATGTTCTGATGGGTCTGATGTTCTGATGGGATCTGGTGTTCTGATGGGTCTGATGTTCTGATGGATCTGGTGTTCTGATGGGTCTGATGTTCTGATGGATCTGATGTTCTGATGGATCTGATGTTCTGATGGGTCTGGTGTTCTGATGGGTCAGATGTTCTGATGGTCTGGTGTTCTGATGGGTCAGATGTTCTGATGGGTCTGGTGTTCTGATGGGTCAGATGTTCTGATGGGTTCTGGTGTTCTGATGGGTCTGATGTTCTGATGGGTTCTGGTGTTCTGATGGGTCAGTGTTCTGATGGTTCTGGTGTTCTGATGGGTCTGTATGGGTCTGATGGGTCTGATGGGTCTGATGGGTCTGGTGTTCTGATGGGTCTGGTGTTCTGATGGATCTGATGTTCTGATGGGTCTGGTGTTCTGATGGGTCTGATGGGTCAGATGTTCTGATGGGTCAGATGTTCTGATGGTTCTGGTGTGTTGGAGGCCCATTGTTTGCTGATTGAAACCTTTCATTGCTTCCTAAATAAATACTTGACTGAACAAACTGAGTTCTTCTCATCTTCTCATATTCAGGATAAACAAATCTAAAACGACAATAGTAATACACACAGTTCTACTCACAGTAGTACACACAGTACTCAATCCACAGGGCTAGGCACGGTAGCCCACTACATACAAAGTAACGCAGTATTTAAGTTACACAGTATTATAGTAACGCAGTATTTGTGTACCCGCAGTATTTGATTAATGCAGTATTTGTGTTATGCTTTAGTTGAATAATGCAGTATTTGTGTTACGCAGTATCTGTTTAACGCAGTATTTGTGTTACGCAGTATCTGTTTAACGCAGTATTTGTGTACTATATGTTGTCTGGTGTTTCTTTGTGTTTCCGCTCAGAAACTCGCGGGTTCGCTTTATATAAACACCAGCGTCCAGCAGCCATCCGCGGGGCGGGCGGTGCTCCTCGTCTCCGGTGTCATGTGACCACGTGCTGCTCTCTGATTGGTTCTTAAGCTCATAGTGTACATTGACACGTTGTCATAGAGACTGACTCCACCCAACATCCGAAACGTCCGCGCGCCGTTGTCTCAAACAAGCCCACCCTGACAGATGCTTGTGGGCGGGGCTTGAGAGGCGAACGGTGAGGGGATTGGCTGAGAGCGGCAGCAGCGGGCCGAGCTGTGATTGATCAGAAGTAGAGAGAGGCGCTGTCAGTCAGAAAGTGGCCCCGCCCCCTGGGAACCAGCCCGCAGACCGCTCCGGGACCAGAACCGAACGGATCCTCGTGATCAGCGCAGGGCGGGCATCGATCAGCTGCGGATCCGGGCGGGCGGTGATCGAACAGGAGGTGTGCTGGGTTTGAGGGCGGGGATGTCCCGGCTGCTGGAGAGTAAGAGACAGGACAGGATGAAGGAAATCAACCTGAAGGTGCGTCCACACGACAACTACAAGTACACACTCCACGGATCGAGCCCGCGGACCGGGAGCGGGTCGGACCGTCACACACACACACACACACACACACACTGGTCACACACACTGATCACACACCGAGGGGGGGTGCGGGAGTCCGCGTCACTTTCCGTCTTTCTCTCTTTGTCTGTCTCACGTCTCAGAAAAACCTCTGTTCCGTTAGACAGATGTTATCGATGGTTCTGATCGATCCGCAACTGGAGGATCATCGGTGTGTGTGTTTGTGTGTCTGTGTGTTTGTGTGAGTGTGTGTGTATGTATGTGTGTGTGTGTGTGTGTGTGTGTGTGTGTGTGAGACGGTGAAGTTGAACAGAAACGGGAAACGACTTTTTTCTCAGTTTAGAAGCTTCGATGTTTTAAATGTGTTTGAGTTGTGTGTCTGAGTGTGTTTCGGTGTGTGTGTCTGTTTTTGAGTGTGTATCTGCTGTAGTGTTTTTATGTTTCAGTATGTGTTAGTGTGTTTCGGTGTGTGTCCGTTAACAGCAGCGTGGCCGCTTTGTCCTGCAGGAGGAAACGAGGGGGGAGGGGAGCCGTGCTTGTGTGCGTGCGTGTATCTGTATGTGCGTGCACGTCTTTCTATACTTATGAGGACCAATTTAGGTTCAATACCATCACACGGAGCTGAGTGAGCACTGGGTTCAGGTCAGCGACTGGTTAAGGTAATTGTCAAGGTTAGGGACTGGTTAAGTAGGGACTGGTTAAGGTAAGAAGTTAGTATCAATAGAGCCAGACAGACAGAGGACAGTTTCCTGATAAAGCTTCATTGCTTGTAAAAAAAAGTAATTAAGGATTAGGGACATCTTAGACGTGGAGATGATGTCTCAGGCGACTAAAGATATGATATTTCTTCTTATAGAAGTAGAGAGATGTTTGTAGAGGACAACGAGGTTGGGACAGGAACCTCCGTGGGCAAAGCTTCCTGTAGAAGAAGTGAGAAACAGGAAGTGTGGAGTGAAAGATGTCCTCATTCCATCTTCTGTCCACATTGACCTTTGACCTGGGAAAATAAACATTCAAAGTGGGTCGGATGAGGGATGGAGGCCGATGGGGTTTAGGGTTCAAGTGTCCTCACAACTATAGAGAGACGTGTGGTCACACAGCAAGTGTCAGAGAGTCTCTCTCTCTCTCCTCTCCTCTCTCTCTCTCTCTGTGTCTCTCTGTCTCTCTCTCTGTGTCTTTCCTCTCTCTCTCCTCTCTGTCTCTCTCTCTCTCTCCTCTTCTCTCTCTCTCTCTCTCCTCTCTGTCTCATGACCTCCATCCCCCAGACAGAGCTCTCTTTCTTTCCCTCCATCACTGAGCTCTTTATTGATTGATCAGCTGATCAGTATTTATTTGTTGTTCTAATGAATGAACTGTTTTCTGTCGTTTTATTTTCACGTCTGATGATGTCACATGATCACCCTGGGAGTTGTAGTTTACATTTAAACACACACACACACACACTCTAATTCTGATTTGCTTCAAATAAAGATTATAATAATCAATTAATAATGTGATAGGAAACCAGTACTACAGACATCTGAAATTTAATTATGAGGCTAATTTAGTTAGTAATTAAGTTCATGACGTTTTCATTTCACCTTAATTCCAGATCCCAAACCAGGTCTGACCTCGTCATTGTGCTGTTGTATGTATCATGAACTTGAATCATGAAATGTCAGAATTAATATTTATATATATATATATATATGTCTGTCTGTCGGTCCCGTTCTGTCTGTCTGTCTGTCTGTCTCATTCTGCCTGTCTGTCTGTCTCATTCTGTCTGTCTGTCTCATTCTGTCTGTCTGTCTCTGTATGCCTGTCTGTCTGTCTGTCTGTCTGTCTCATTCTGTCTGTCTGTCTGTCTGTCTCTGTATGTCTGTCTGTCTGTCTGTCTGTCTGTCTCATTCTGTCTGTCTGTCTGTCTGTCTGTCTCTGTATGCCTGTCTGTCTGTCTGTCTGTCTGTCTCATTCTGTCTGTCTCTGTATGCCTGTCTGTCTGTCTGTCTGTCTGTCTGTCTGTCTCATTCTGTCTGTCTCTGTATGCCTGTCTGTCTGTCTGTCTCATTCTGTCTGTCTCTGTATGCCTGTCTGTCTGTCTGTCTGTCTGTCTGTCTGTCTCATTCTGTCTGTCTGTCTCATTCTGTCTGTCTGTCTGTCTCTCTCCTCGTTGACATGAGGAATTTACAGTTGTGTTAAACGTGTGTGAACATGAAACAGCAGCATCACTGAGTTATGAACCTTAAAGCTGTTTATGATCCTCCAGTAAACTGAGAGAAGAAGAGGAGGAGGAAGAAGAATATGATGAAGAAGAGGTAGAAGAAGGAGAAAGGCTCCAACATGTTTTCTCTTCATGATGCTGCTGTTTCATGTGAAATCAGCTTTACACAGTTTGCAGTTAATGATCGAACGAATCACAACAGACCCGACTAATCGAAGACTAAATTAGATCCATTAGAACCATTTATGGTTTTATCGATTATAATCCTTTAAATGAGTCAGTTGTAGCAGCCGGTCTGTGGTTGAGCTCTGATTGTTGGTGATTGGTTGGTGTGTAGTAATGAGCTGATTGGTTGGTGTGTAAACCTGATGGATTGATTGCATGTTTGATCAGAATAAGGAGAAGGAGCGTCTGAAGGGGAGAGAGAAGGAGGCGAGGGAGAGAGAGGCCCGGTCCAGCAACGGTCACCTGTTCACGTCTCTGACCGTGTCCTCCACCACGCTATGCTCCTCCTGCAACAGGAGCATCACCGCCAAGGAGGCGCTCAGCTGTCCAGGTAACATGCCCACAACATACATGTCAAACATACACAACATACATGTCAAACATACATGACATACATGTCAAACATACACAACATACATGTCAAACATACATGACATACATGTCAAACATACATGACATACATGTCAAACATACACAACATACATGTCAAACATACATGACATACATGTCAAACATACATGACATACATGTCAAACATACACGACATACATGTCAAACATACATGACATACATGTCAAACATACACAACATACATGTCAAACATACATGACATACATGTCAAACATACATGACATACATGTCAAACATACACAACATACATGTCAAACATACATGACATACATGTCAAACATACACAACATACATGTCAAACATACATGACACATGTCAAACATACACAACATACGTGTCAAACATACACAAAATACATGTCAAACATACACAACATACATGTCAAACATACACAACATACATGTCAAACATACACAACATACGTGTCAAACATACATGACATACATGTCAAACATACATGACATACGTGTCAAACATACATAACATACATGTCAAACATACACAAAATACATGTCAAACATACACAACATACGTGTCAAACATACACAACATACATGACATACGTTTCAAACATACACAACATACATGTAAAACATACACAACATACGTGTCAAACATACACAACATACATGACATACGTTTCAAACATACACAACATACATGACATACATGTCAAACATACACAACATACATGTCAAACATACACAACATACGTGTCAAACATACACAACATACATGACATACGTTTCAAACATACACAACATACATGTAAAACATACACACATACATTAAAACATACACAACATACATGTAAATATTCAAACCTCTCTCTTCATGTATAAACATGAATATTTTCTAAATATTGACATTTAAAGTGAATATACAGGTTGATTATATATAAATCTTTCATATGAATAAACAACTGTGGTTTTAATATTCAAAGTGTCTCTGTCTCCACCCGTCTGTCTCTCAGCCTGCAATGTCACCATTCACAACCGCTGCAGAGACAGTTTGGCCAACTGTGCCAAGATGAAACAGAAGGTGAGACCTGTCTGATCACCTGTCTGTCTTCACTGGTGACCTGTCTGTCTTCACTGGGACCTGCCCCTCTGACCCCTGTCTGTCTTCACTGGTGACCTGTCTGTCTTCACTGGTGACCTGTCCCTTCTCTGACCACCTGTCTGTCTCTCTCACAGCAACAGAAGCTGTCGATGGTCAGGAACAGTTCAGCATTGCAGAGCGTCGCCCTCCGGACCAAAAGTGAGTCTGTCTGTCTGTCTGTCTGTCTGTCTGTCTGTCTGTCTGTCTGTCTGTCTGTCTGTCTGTCTGTCTGACACAGTGACAGACCAGTTGCATCATGGGGAATAAGAACAAGCTTAATTCCTATTTCTCCTCATCTTCAGCTCCGATGATGAAGGAGCGTCCGAGCTCGGCCATCTATCCGTCCGACAGCCTGCGTCAGTCGCTGCTCGGCTCCAGACGAGTTCGCTCTGGACTCTCTCTCGCTAAGAGCGTCTCCACCAATAACATCGCAGGGTGAGACGGAACACATTGGATCGCTATGGCAACAGTCCAGAACATCTACTACTCAGCAGCTGGAAATAAAACATTTTATTATTTCATCTTTTGTCATTTTATTTAGAAATTGTTTTTTTATACCTTTTTTATTCATGATTCTTTTATTGTAATATTTTTTCAAAAGGCTGCCTGTGAAACAAGAAATAATAATCTCACCTGTCTGTCTCTCTCTCACCTCTCTCTCTGACCTGTCTCCCTCATCTCTCTCTCTCTCTGACCTGTCTGTCTCTCTCTCTCTCTCTCTCTCTCTCTCTCTCACCTGTCTGTCTCCCTCACCTCTCTCTCTCTCTCTGACCTGTCTGTCTCTCTCACCTCTCTCTCTGGCCTGTCTCTCTCACCTCTCTCTCTCTCTCTCTCTCTCTCTCACCTGTCTGTCTCCCTCACCTCTCTCTCTCTCTCTGACCTGTCTGTCTCTCTCACCTCTCTCTCTCTCTCTGACCTGTCTGTCTCTCTCACCTCTCTCTCTGGCCTGTCTCTCTCTCTCTCTCTCTCTCTCTCTCTCTCTCTCTCTGACCTGTCTGTCTCTCTCACCTCTCTCTCTCTCTGACCTGTCTGTCTCTCTCTCTCTCTCTGACCTGTCTCCCTCATCTCTCTCTCTCTCTCTCTCTCTCTCTCTCTCTCTGACCTGTCTGTCTCTCTCTCTCTCTCTCTCTCTGACCTGTCTCCCTCATCTCTCTCTCTCTCTCTCTCTCTCTCTCTCTGACCTGTCTGTCTCTCTCTCTCTCTCTCTCTCTCTCTCTCTGACCTGTCTGTCTCTCTCTCTCTCTCTCCTCATCTCTCTCTCTCTCTGACCTGTCTGTCTCTCTCTCTCTCTCTCTCTCTGACCTGTCTGTCTCTCAGGGGTCTGGAGGAATCAACAGGACTCAGGAAGATTCTCTCTCAGTCGACCGAGTCTTTAAACTTCAGGAGCAGAACCTTGTCGATGGAGTCGCTCACTGACGAAGGTCTGTCACCACTGATCCCATGACCCTCTGTGAAGCCTGCAGCTGATTGGCTCGTATAGAGTGACTGTAGTGACACGTCTCACGGTCATGGCTAATGACGTGACTGTCGCATGTTGGACTCGTGTTTACATTTAAGTGACGGCTCGGTCTGCAGCGTCTGAATATATTACATGACAGGAGATATTTGCTCAGTTAGAGATCTTCGGTTGGAATCTATTCATCATGATGCATTGTGGGAAACAGTGGAACCTCTGTGTGTTGGTTATATGTGTATTGTTTGCAGGTGAATGGTGGTGGAGCCCCCTGCTGGAGGAGCTGCAGGCGGAGGGCAGCTGTGTTCAGGCCGACAGTTGGAGTCGAGCTGTTGAACCAAAGTTCCTTCAGACGCTTCACAAGGACGTCATCAAGCAGCAGGACGTCATCTACGGTAACAACTTATATTTATACATACATGTGTATATATATATATACTAGGGATGCACCAATATGGAGATTCTTGGCTGAGACCGATGTTTAAAACAACAATCTACCCGATAGCCAATATTTGTTTGTTTATTGTGTTGTTATTCATTAACCCTTTTGCGCCAGGAAAATAATTAAATCATTATTTAAAAAGCACTAATTTAAATTATTTCAGCCCTTTATCACTCTTATCTTTTAATGAGCACAAATTCAATCGGATTCATTCCTCAGATTGACCTGTTTTGAGGACTGGTTTATGCTTATGTTTTGTTATGACTTATGTTCCGTTTAGACATTGTGTTCAAGGAGTATTGAGATGTCCTGAAGGTCAGTGAACAGGTCGGGGTGGGGCATGGGACAGTTCTAGACCAATGGGGTGGGGTTGTGTGTGATGACAGGTTCTCATTGGCTGGTTTGTTGGGGTCAGGTGTGAATGAGGAAGGGGAGTGAGGAAGACGGTTGTTGATGTGCGGAGAGTCGGAGAAGGAACAAGCAGTGTGACATGTTCCTGTTGACTTTAATAAAGTTACAAACAAGAGAAGTTGTGTGTCGTCTGTGAGGGGGGGGCGTTACTGCACCAATGAACATCAGTGAAAGTCTGTTTGTTACTGATGTGCCGGTGGCAGTGTAATACACCACTAATATATACTTATATACTTCAGCCTCTTAAACTAAGGACCCAAGTCGTTTTTTCAGGTTTTTCAGAAACACAAAAAAACAAAAACAAATATTGAATATATAATATTTATTAATAATTTCCCTCAAAAAGGTTATGCCAATAGATGATTATTGGCATTCTAATAACAATATCTGTCAATTAAGTAAGATAAGAGGAACTAATTACTTTTTTGAACATGCCCTTGTGACTTTAGCAATTTTAAACCTTCAACTCTGACAAGAATAAAGCATAACTAACAAAGTAACTCAACATCAAGCTGAGAAGGCCGGTGCTTCACCTCTCCCTCCAGCTGTCTGGAGTATGATGACGTCGTTTCTCAGGGTGAAGTTATCCGTAACTATTTTGTTGTCAATAGTACTATGCATGCTGTCACACTCAATTTGTGTGTGTGCCCTGCAGCAAGGTACTTCTGTGTTTGAGCTCGATCTCCTTGAGTTCAGGATGGTCGTTGATCACACCTTCAAAGGACTCATCACACGATGGGGTCTAGTCTGGATGCTTATAACATGATCACCATCAGATATGTCCTCTTCATGGTGTGGATGTGTCTGCTTGGATCTTCAACAACATCAACAGGAGTGTTGAAGGTATTGTCTGCTCCATCTGAAACAGGTCGGGTACATGTGGGTCATGTCTCGACGACGGCCTCATGGTCATTTTCAGTGGATGAGGTGTCAGAACTGTCAAGTGCATCTCCTTCCAGAAAGGAAAACCATTTGAACCCTTTGAGGTTTCCAGTCACAGATCATCCTGAAAAACATTCATTGCCTCGTGGTCACTTGTATTGAGTGCCTGCTCCACTAGGGGTGCACACGCTGTTGTAAAGAGTTAGCTTTGTAATTTCTAGTTATACACATAATTTCTAGCTGTTAGATTACAATTCGTTTTTCAAATCTTTCTTAATTAGATCATGAAATGTTGAAAAGACAGAAAAGAGTCAACAGAAAGCCGATCACTTGTGACAGCCACAGATTCTGGAGCCTTTCCACTCTTTGCTGAACGCTAGCTTCAGGGGCCGAGCTGTTTACCTGAATAAAAAGAGTTCATAAAAAGACTGATTAACTGAGTCATGGAAATAACTTCAGCAGCCAGGTCGATTTTTGTTCTTCTTGATGCAGCCGCCATCTTGAAAATCTTTCCTAAGTCACATTGTCTTTTGACTTAAAATAAAACGTCACACTCTTGACAGGCCGTTATTCTACAGGTGTAGAATCACATGATCTGTTCAACTGAGGATCTGAGTGATTTCACAGAGCTGGCCGGCATCAAGAGGAGAGGATCAAAGCAAAGAAATTCATTTCAGTCAAACAATGACATAGGCCATTATTTTAGGAAGGTGACTAGATATATATATATATATATATATATATATATATATATATATATATATATATATATATCAGGATTAACCAGTTGCTGGTCTGCCTCTCAGAGCTCATCCAGACGGAGTTTCACCACGTGCGGACGTTGCGGATCATGGAGGGCGTGTACCGGCGGGGGATGCAGGAGGAGGTGATGCTGGAGGCGGGGGTGGTTCACACCATCTTCCCCTGTCTGGACCAGCTGCTGGAGCTCCACTCCAACTTCCTGTCCGAGCTCCTGACCAGGAGGAAGGAGGGACTGATGGAGGGCAGCACCAACAACTTCACTGTCCGCAGCATCGGAACCCTGCTGCTCAGACAGGTATGATGTCACAGAGGGCTTAGGGTCAGAGGTCGTCAGATTCAACAATTCCTGGTTTTTAAAAACTGATCAAATGTGTGTGTGCGTTGTGTGTTGTGTGGTGTGTAGTTTTCAGGTGCGTTTGCAGACGACATGAAGAAACTTTACTCCGAGTTCTGCAGTCGACACCCGAAAGCTGTGAAACTCTACAAAGAAGTTTTTGCTCGAGACCGAAGACTGCAGCAGCTGGTCAGGGTGAGGATAAGACCTGGTCCTGGATCTGGTCCTGGACTGAATCACTGGGGACAGGTTTAGACAGGAACCTGGTTCTGCTGAATTTGATCTGAGGGTTTTACAGATCTTAACGAGACTCTTTCTTCCTGTTTGGACTGAAGCAGATCTGGTGTCAGTCCTGAATCAAAGAGTCTTTACCAGTTTGGTTTAGTTGAGTCTTTTGTTAACTGTGTTTAGTTTGTTTCCCTGAATTAAGCTTGAATGAACTCATTTGGACTCAGTCCCCAGGGTTTGCACCTATTTTACCTTTTGGGTTTAAACTGGTTTAAACTGTTTTTTCTCTTTTGCTCCAAAATGCTCAGCGTGTCTGTCGCGGTCCTTTGCTGCGTCGTCATGGCATCCAGGAGTGCATCCTGCTGGTGACACAACGAATCACCAAGTACCCCGTCCTCATCCAGCGAATCCTCGACAACACTAAAGGTAGGTGACGTGTGGCGTCTGAGGGGACTGCAGGGGGCGCTGCTGAGCCCTTCTGCTGACTTAAAGAGACAGGACGGACTGGGATTCCTCCCTCGACCCAGTGGAGGTGATGGTACAGAGGGGAACCAGTGCTGCCCCCTGCAGGACATCACAGCATTAAACTGATCCACCAGCTCGAACTCGAACTCAATGTGTATCCATCAGTTCTGTTCACACTGTATTTGAATATTATTATTATTACCTTATCCTGTCTGAACTTATCTTAACTCTGACCTCTACTAACGGCTGAAAACCTCTACTAGCCTTTGACCTCTGACCTCTGACGTCACCATGTCTCTGTGACCTCTAGGCAGTGAGGAGGAGGTGCAGGCTTTGAGCAAGGCACTGCAGCTCCTGAAAGGTCTTATCAGCTCGGTGGATCAGGAGGTTCTGGAGCTGGACCGAACCAGGAGGCTGCAGGAGATCCAGGCCCGTCTGGACGGGAGGGCTCAGGCCGAGGTCCACGGAGGAGGAGTGTTCAGAGGAGGAGAGCTACTGAGGAGGAGGCTCCTTCATGAGGGGACACTCCTCTGGAAGGTCCAGGGCTCCAGAATGAAAGGTAGTATCCAGTGGACCTGTTCTCAGGTGGAACTGTGGGTGGAGCTGACGCCTGCTCACCAGCCTGTGTGCTTTTGTCCAGATGTGCAGGTGCTGCTGATGTCAGACATCCTGGTTTTCCTTCAGGACAAAGATCAGAAATTCACCTTTGCATCACTGGTGAGTCACACCTGGTCCTACCTGTTCACACCTCTGGTTTCATTTATAAATGTGGCGTACGCACAAAGCCGGGCCTGAAACGTGCGCACGCCACTTCTCACGCCAACGTTGGGATTTATGAAAACAAACCTGACGGGAAAATGTGCGTATTCAGTATTCAGTGAACGTGACTGAGCCACCGAGCGCACAGGAGATCACTCACAAGAAATGAAGAAACTTTTCAAATAATATCCCAGAGGAGCTGAGGATCCACTGATGTGAGGGAATCGACCCGACGCTCTAAATAAATAAATAAATAAATGCTGCCGTGACAGTGGAGCGGGGATCTGTTTGATGTGTGCATGTGAATGGAAGGAGGAGGAAGAGAGGCTTCAGTGATTTCTGATCTCACACATTGTGTTATCCACACATTGTGTTATCCACACATTGTGTTATCCACACATTGTGTTATCCACACATTGTGTTATCCACAGCAGCGGCAGAGTGTCAGTGTGTTTTCTTTATTAGTGACATCACTGCGGTCCCATCAAGTCGCTCTTCACCTCACTAACAGACTTCTCGATGTCACTGTCAGAAAGTTTCACTTCCTCTTCTCATCACTTGATGCCTTGACTCTGTCAGGACTCACGGTGGAAGCCCATTGGTCAGCAGCATCATTTAATATTCATGAGGTGATCTGCATTGACCCTTTATGAAAGTGGGCGTGTGAAGGGCGGGGTAAGAGGCAGTGACTTATAAAGTGAACTAGCTTTGGAGAACGTTCCCTCCCCCCCTGGTCCCACCTGGTCTGGAGTCTCTGAGGGGTCTAACAAGACCAGAGACTGTCTGTCTCACCTGTCTGTCTCACCTGTCTGTCTCACCTGTCTGTCTGTCTCACCTGTCTGTCTGTCTCACCTGTCTGTCTCACC
Organism: Pseudopleuronectes americanus; assembly: GCA_038501795.1. Classification (NCBI taxonomy): domain Eukaryota; kingdom Metazoa; phylum Chordata; class Actinopteri; order Pleuronectiformes; family Pleuronectidae; genus Pseudopleuronectes; species Pseudopleuronectes americanus. The sequence goes on from CM076722.1 coordinate 401,273, forward strand.
TGTCTGTCTGTCTCACCTGTCTGTCTCACCTGTCTCACCTGTCTGTCTGTCTCACCTGTCTGTCTCACCTGTCTGTCTCACCTGTCTGTCTCACCTGTCTGTCTCACCTGTCTCACCTGTCTGTCTCACCTGTCTGTCTGTCTCACCTGTCTGTCTCACCTGTCTCACCTGTCTGTCTCACCTGTCTGTCTCACCTGTCTGTCTGTCTCACCTGTCTGTCTGTCTCACCTGTCTCACCTGTCTGTCTGTCTCACCTGTCTGTCTGTCTCACCTGTCTGTCTCACCTGTCTGTCTCACCTGTCTGTCTCACCTGTCTGTCTGTCTCACCTGTCTGTCTGTCTCACCTGTCTCACCTGTCTGTCTCACCTGTCTGTCTCTCTCAGGATAAGTCTCCAGTTGTGTCTCTGACTAACCTGATTGTCAGAGACATAGCCAATCAGGAGCGAGGGATGTACCTGCTCAGTGACTCCACCCCCCCAGCGATGTATGAACTGCACGCTTCCTCCAAAGAAGACCGCCGCACCTGGATGACGTGGATCCAGCAGGCTGCTCTCAGGTCAGTACTGCATTCAGTAGGTCAGTACTGTGATACTGTCGTACTGCTCTCAGGTCAGTACTGCATTCAGTAGGTCAGTACTTCATTGTATCATGTTTTTTTTTCAGTTGTCCATCCAGAGATGAGTTTCCTCTCATTGAGACTGAAGACAAAGCTTTACTGAGGAGGATCAGAGGTACTGCACCTCCTCCTCCTACTGCACCTCCTCCTCCTCCTCCTACTGCACCTCCTCCTCCTACTGCACCTCCTCCTCCTCCTCCTACTGCACCTCCTCCTCCTCCTGCACCTCCTCCTCCTCCTCCTACTGCACCTCCTCCTCCTACTGCACCTCCTCCCCGAATACACCTCCTCCTCCTTCTACACCTCCCCCTTCTACTGCTCTTCTGCCTCCTACTGCACCTCCTGCCACTACTGCACCATCGACTCTTACTGCACCTCCTCCTCCTACTGGAGAGGTGGTGGTCTAGTGGCAGAAACTTGGACTATGGGCAGAGAAGGTCTCTGGTTCGATTCCACGGAAAGACAACAACAAGACGAACCTGGATTGATCTGCCCAAAGATCCAAGAGTCTCTCTAGACCCTGTCTAGTGCCCCTGAGCAAGGCACCTTACTCCCCCAACATCTGCTCCCCGGGCGCTGTACATAGTCGCTCACTGCTCTGTGTGTCCTGCACCAGATGGGTCAAAAGCAGAGATTACATTTCCCTACCTGCATGAGTGTGCGTTTGCATGTCTGTGCATGTGTGTGGGATAAATAAAATGCATCTGCATCTACTTAATTTAATTTACTGCACCTCCTCCCCGAATACACCTCCTCCTCTTACTAAACCTCCTCCCCCTACTGCACCGCCTCCTACTGCAGCTCCTCCACCAGCTGTACCTCCTCTTCACACTGCACCTCCTTCTCCTACTACACCTCTGATCTTTCTCAAAACAAAAGGGATCATTGTGTTTTTTTTTCTCCTCATCTCCTTTTCTCAGCTGATATCCAGCAGAAGGACAGGGAGGTGCTGGAGCTACTGCAGGAGCGTGTCACTCTGTTTTCTGACCTGGTGGAGGCGACAGGAAGAGGAGGAGCAGAAGAAGAAGGAGGTTTGGAGATGAACACCTCCTCAACCAAGACCTCCTCCAGCTCGTTGCTCTGCAGGAACCTCTTCAGGGCCGACACTCCCCACGCTCCTCAGGCCGAGCTGCTCCTCATGGCCACCATCGCTGAAGGTGCTGCTCGCTTTGATTTGATGTCTTTTGAATTGGTTTGATTTGACGATGTTGGGAATCGAACCTGTTTCTTGTTTCCAGTGGACAAACTGGCGAAGCTGCTGTTCGACTCCCACACACAGAGGTCGACTGTAACCAACGGCAACCGGAGACTTCACAGTAAATGACCTTTGTAACCTGCTGTTTGAAATGAATCACTGTAAAAGCAATAATAATAACTGTATTTGAGCTGTTGGTGACACCATCACCTGAATCATTACATCATCAGATTTAAACACCAAAGCTTTGTGACACTGGAAATTGTCTGTGAGTGCTGGTACTGCCACCTAGTGTTTGAGTGATGACACTGCCTTTCCCCTGTATCTCAGACGGGGACTCTGGTTCTCTGAACGGCTCGTTTGACCTGAACGACCCCTCGTCACAGGTAAACAAACATGTTGATTCTGATTCTAACCAGGCTGTTGCCATAGTTACGGTACCATGTGATTTAGTACACATTTTGAACAGGAAGTGTATTTTCTGTTTTTGTCTCTCAGGACAGAAACGGGAACCGGCTGCAGGAACAAACCGTAAACAAGGTAACACTCATCACTCCTGTTTAATAAAGAATAATAAGAACATTAAACTATTAAAGATGGTTAAAGTTCTAAACACTATATTCAAAACTGGCAGCTGGCAAAACCTTATCGAATCAATCACACAGTCGACAACACTTTACACACAGTTCATCTGGATGGACACAAATCTGAATCACACATTCAGCAAAACTCTCAACACGTTTATTAGAGTGATGCACTTTGACCCAGACTGACACACACAGGTTAAACACAACTAGCAGTCTGTTGTCATCGGAAACACACAACCAGTTAAGTCTGAGTTGATGTTACTTTAGGAGAAAACAACACTTCCTTTGATGAGACGTTTTCACTGTGGTTCATCAATAACCAGAGTTTCTCATGTTTGTTCCATCGTCTCCTTTGACTGAAACCTTGATACTCTGTGTTCTGGATGTGATGCGGTTTTGTGGGATTTAAGTGAATGATGAACTAACATTAGTTAGATAACTTCACTAACTTCGTTTATAACAGCTGACTCATCTTCACAGGAAGCTCGTCAGCGATTGGTCAACCTGAGCCTCCAACTTCACGCCCTGCAGGTGAGTTATCTTTCTGCTTATTGTTATTGAACATTGATCATTTACATGTCAGTTACTCATGTAATGTTGATGTAATAGTTAATTGCCTACTGACTCCACCCCCAGGCTGCTGTGATTTGTCAAGACTCAATCCTGGAGCTGTCAGTCAGAGCAGGCACCACCCCCTCCACCCAAGGCTCCACCTCTGGTCCTGCTTCTGGTCCCAGCCTCCGTCGTTCTATTTCGCGGGACACAGGATTGGACGCCACTGGGGAGACAATGTTGCTACGGCAACAGGTAGACCGCCTGCAGCAGGAAGTGACACGCCTCCGTCTGAGGGAGGAGGAGCCTGAGAAGGGGGAACGAGCCAGCAGGAGGAGGAGCAATGGAGAAATCAGTGATGTGATGAGGGAGGAAGCGGTAGGTAAAACTCAGAATCTGATGTAAATGAAGCTGAACTAAGCTAATCTCAGGTGCCTCTGTCAACAGGTGAGCAAGAGGCGTGGCAGCAGGGAACTGGAGCCCCGCCCAACTGTCCCATTGGCCAGTCCGAAGCTAGCTGATCAAATAGATGGCTGCAAGGAGAGAAAGGAGGAGAAGGAGGAGGAAATGATGATCTCCCCTCGCTCTGACAGCCCAAGAGGTCGGTATCTGATCTACAGGATGAATTCATCAGTGTTTTGTTTGTTTAATGAACATATTAGCTATCGTTTATTATTATCAGTGCGCTGAATGGTTGGTTCCCATGATGACCTGTGACCTCTGACCTCTCAGACCTGCAGGACATTCCCGAGGAGAGCGAGTGTGGAGCAGAGCCAAGTTAAGGACCTGACCTTTGACCTCAGGAATTCTGCCGATGTCGCTATGATGTCACCAGCTGATGATGACATAATTTCCTGTTTCAAAGACGCTGTTGTTTATTTCCTGAATGTTCATGAAGGAAAATCATGTGACCTGTTTACATCATCACGTGAGCTGGAGCCCCTCCCTCACATGCTCCAGTGGAGGTTAAGAAAGAAGGCGGGGCCCCACCGATCCATTGAGTCTTTACATTTCTGTCCTGAATCTTCAGAGGGTTAAATCCTGATGCTGCCAATTTATGAGTCTTTGAGTCTGAGTCTCTGAATCTGAGTCAGAAGCTGTTTATTATATGACTGAAGCTGTTAGCATGTTAGCATGATAGCCTGGATTTGTCACTTGTATAGAACCTTTACAGATTCTGTCTTTCGGATTGGTCGGTTGGACGAACCAATCCGTTTATTTAATGCTGTTGTTGATCATGTTTGTTTGTAGAAATGTAAGTCAGAACCAGATCAAAGACAAACGTATTGGATTGTGTCGCCACGGACACTGTTTCCATGACACTGTCCTGGCTCGATGTTGGTTGATATGATGATTTAGTGTTTTAAAGGAACACTGATGAAGATAATGATGATGATGATGAAGCTGTAGTTTGAAGTTAAAATCTTGATTAAGAACAAGATGAAGTTGAATCAGTCACATGATCAGTGATCAGTTATAAAACTGATCAAACGTGAATCTCCTTGATATTTATCGACAGATTCGTAATCTTTAACTGTAAAAAACATTTCAGGTGTTTTTTTAAATGCGATCTACCTGCAGGTGGCGCTGCTGTTTATCATTTTCTAACTTAACTCATTCATGAGTTTAACAGAAGAGAAAAAAACTGAACTTTATCAGTTTGATGATTTTCCAAAAAGAAAAACCTGTTTTTATTTTTCTAACAGTTTCTGTTCTTCAGAACGTTACATGTGTGATGATGTTATAATATTGATTATTATTATGAATATTGATGTAATATTGAGGCTGAGATGTTGGGCAGCAGTTTGAAACTCAAACTGAGCTCATTAAATTTGTAGCAAATTCATTTAATGCAGCCGCTTTTATTTTCATGTTTAATGTCAGAAAAGTGACGTTTGTGTAAAAAGATTTGATGATAAAAGTGTAAATGTTTTCTGTAACTTTATTATTTTCATGCTCTGACTCTGTGTTCTTTATAAATCTAATCAGCTGGAAAACGTCTGTCGTTTTATTTCTTGATATTAAATCATAAAAGGCTTAAACTATAAGTTGGATATTTATTTATTCAACTGTCTACTTCTGCTCCATAGTTATTCTATCGAAACAATTTATATGTTTTTAATCTGTTATGATCGTTCATGAATTGTTGATTATCATCAGTGATGTGACGCATCTAAATGAATGTGTATTGATGTTTATTAGAACTTTGAGAGATGAAAGTTTAAACATTAAACACGTGGGTCCTTACCATAGTGTGTGGTTGTAGTTGTCATGGTTACAGGGTTTTATATGTTTCTATTTTATTGAAAGTAAAAATCGAATCTATTCGTGATTTAATTCATGAAGTCAAAACTTCGGATTCTGATTTCACCTGAAACTACTTTTATTTTCAAAACATGCGTGGCTACGTCACATCCTGTAGAGGGAATTTAACCCGGAAGAGGGGTTAGTTGGGAGTTGGCTGGACCAGGAAACAGTGCAGACCAGCACCAGGACCAATACCAACACTCAGACCAGGACCAGGACCAGCACCAGGACCAGCACCAGGACCAGGACCAACACTAAGACCAGGACCAGGGCCAGGACCAGCAGACGGGGAGGACAGACACCGTGAGCCAGTTCGGTTTATAAAACTTAAAGTGAGACAGCAGCTCTGCACCGTTAGCCTCTTTCAGCCGCTAGCCTGCTGCTACCAGCTAACGTGCTGCTAACAGCTAACTTGCTGCTAACTGGACAGTGACGGGCTCAGGTGGGGTTTCTTCAGGGGACTCGAACAGGTGACAAACACCACACAGCTCACACGGTCCCTGCTCGCTCTGCACTCTGCTAACATGCTAACATGCTAACTGGCTAACAGGGCGTTGGTCCGCGTTGAGCAGCAGTAGCTAACGTGCTAACTGCTGATCAACAACATGTCACCCAAATAATCGACAATCATCGATCACTTTATTAAACTCAAACAGTATCATCACTTTCTCTGCTAACACACGATGAGTCATCATCTCACAGGCGATCGCTCATTGATGAAGTCAGAAGAAGATTGTTACATAAACCCAGTGTTTCATTTCGACTGATGGACTCGACCCTCTGACGTCATCCGTCGGTGGCTGCAGTACAGACCGACTTCACTTGATCTTTTGTTGCAGATGAAACAGATGTTTTTTCAAATCCTCGTGTTTTTGCACAAACAACGAAGTGAAGCTAGAACTGAGTTTCAGCTGAGAATAGAACCACAGTATAAATACACAGAGGAGCAGTTAGAAATAAACCTCTTTGTATCACCACATTAGAAATGTTCAGTCATAATAAGGCACTCGTGAATAACAGCAAATATAAATATATATATATATATTTATTTGCTCTCTTGTCAACTTCCGGCGAACGGAAGAACTGATGTTCAGTTCCTCTCTGCACGGTTTCCAGTTCCCTTTAAATTGTGCATGATTGCTCCTTTCGGTTTGGAATCTCACATAAGATGGCTGCCCCCCTGCAGGCCACGTCACAGTGCACTACTGGGGGATCGAACCCACAGCCTCACTGCAGCTGGCTCGCTCGGCCATGTTTTATGGTCACGTCACAAATTCAAACCGGCGTGCATCAGGTCAGCGCTGCTCAGAACTGCTTCAGGTCGAACACACACCATCCTCTACGTTTCAAATCTCTGTGAACCGAAATAACCAGCAGCTGATTTTATTGATTAACGTGATGTCATCAAACGAAAGAAAATGTACACGAATTTTACTCATTTTAAACACGATGCAGAAAATTGAAGTGATGCTAAAAATCATTTCAGTTCATTTATCTTTATTAAGTCTTATCAATAACTAAATAATGTCTGTTATATTTGCAGTAGAAGAAGAAGATGAGCGGAGGAGTGAACAGCATCGATGCAGTGAAGAAGAAGATCAAGGTTCTGCAGGATCAGGCAGAGGACGCCGAGGAGAGGGCGGAGCAACTGCAGAAGGAGGTGGAGAAGGAGAAGAGGAGCAGAGAGGAGGTACACACACACACCTGTACAGCTGGACCTGGTGCTTGGGCTGGTTTGAAGTTATGAAGAGCCAGGTCTTTACGGTGGAGTGACTTCCTGTCTGCTGCACCGGGTGCTCCACCTCTCATCTGAATATTGAGGAGGATTTCAGTCTGTGTTTTTCTATGAGGGGCAGTTTGTGTTTCAGTATCCAAAAGACACTTCGGCATGCAGACTGGGATCAAACCACTGACCTTCTGGCTCTAAGTCAGCAAGGCTCCAAGATTGGTTGTGATTTATATAGAACATGGCGGCAGGCGGGGGGGTGTAACAGCAGGAGAACTGTGGGTAATCTCTGGTCATAGCGACCTGTCACCATATTGCGGGACAGTGGGTGAGGTTGACGACATCTTAAAGGGGGATTCAATTCCTTCCTGGTTCCTTGGTCGCTCATCAGTGGGCTTGTGTGTATTTGTGCGTCAGGTTTGTTCAGATGCCACAAATATCTGACAAAGAATGTTGGGTATGTCAGGTGAGTCTGTACTAAGGTGAGAAGCAGCCTCTGATGACACTGACAGACACAGGGTTGGTGGGTCAGCTGACTGTGTGTGTGTCCCTGTGGTGTGACTGACAGGCGGAGGCGGAGGTGACAGCTCTGGGTCGTCGTCTGCAGCTGAGTGAGGAGAACCTGGACCGAGCTCAGGAGAGACTCTCCACTGCTCTCCATAAGCTGGACGAGGTGGAAAAGGCTGCCGACGAGAGCGAGAGGTCTGAGACGCACCACACGCCCCCCCCACCACACGCCCCCCCCCACCACACACCTCCTATAACACCATCTGTCTCTGCCCGTCTCTCAGAGGTATGAAGGTGATCGAGAACAGAGCTCTGAAGGACGAGGACAAGATGGAGCATCTGGAGGTTCAGCTCAGAGAAGCCAAACAGATCGCTGAGGAGGCCGACCGCAAATATGAAGAGGTCAGAGACTGTCTGTGACCTCGTCGTCTGTGGCCTAATTGTGATCGTGTGCCTCAACCCTCATGGTCTGTGTCTTTAATTTTTGATTGACAGGTGGCTCGTAAACATCTGATGTTGGAAGGAGAGCTGGAACGAGCTGAAGACAGAGCGGAGCGGGCTGAGAGGTTAACAACAGATTACATTTATATATGTATATATATACACCTAAATATATTTATTAATAACACCTGTATGTCTGTCTCTCCACTCGTCTACGTGTCTGTCTGTCAGTAATGTTCGGAAGCTGGACGAGCAGTTGAGGAGTTTTGACCAATCACTGAAGAGCCTGCAGGCAACTGAGGACAAGGTATCTCCCACCTGCTGTCAATCAAACCAGAGGAACTCCTCCCTCCCCCTGACCTCCAGTCACCTCTGACCTTCAGATGTGCCTCAGCACCTCCTCCTGCACAATAACGCACACATGATCTAACCTGCTTATTATCTACGTCCATTAGTTTTAATGATGCAATAAGACTCGAGTCAAACAGCTGAGCTGGAGCCAAATGCTGCTCTGTAACATAGATTCACCACTTTAATGTTTGTCTCACTCATATGTCACTCAGACAGGATTAAAGTTGTCATGACAACAACAGTCTTAGCTTTCATAAGGAGTTGTCAACAGAAGGGCAGCAGTGTTAGTCATCACACGAGTTGATGGCCACAGCAGCCTCTTGTGGAGGGACTTGGTGTTGCAGTACAGACGAGTCTGGAGACTCTGACTCTCTCACTCTCTCTCTCACTCTCACAGTATTCTCAGAAAGAGGACCGGTATGAAGAGGAGATCAAGAACTTGAGTGGAAAACTCAAAGAGGTCAGAAAGAAATATTGTGAATATTCACAAATATTTCAATCGATCCCGAAGTTACTAAAGCTCTGTCTGTCACCTGTTCTCCGTCCAGGCCGAGAGCAGAGCGGAGTGCGCCGAGCGGTCCGTGGCCAAACTGGAGAAAGCCATCGATGAGTTGGAAGGTGAGACTGGAAGCAGGAGGTTGTGGTCTGGACGTCCCAAAGCTCCGAATCGTTTCATGCACCAGACTTTGTGATTTGACAGGAAACCGTGAGAACCTGGTTCCTATTTGACCGTTTGATTCTGTTTTCAGATACTTTGACTTCAGCCAGAAACGCCAACATGGAGCTTCAGGCGACTCTGAATCAGACTATGGAGGAACTCAACTCCTGCTGAACCTGCCCCCGCCCCCCTCCTCCCTCTGATGACATCAGGGAACTCGGTGGCCAAATGTTCCTATCGCTCCTTATACTAGCGCCTCCTGCGGCTGACCTCCTTACTCCTTCAGCTCCCCCTGGTGGAGGTTGGAGTTAGGGTCAAACTCTGTGGCCAAAACATTCCTCCCCCCTATGATCCTGTCCTCCCCCTTTACCTCTCTCTGCTGGCTGCTTTGTGTGTCAGGAAGGGTTTGTGTGTCCCTCTCCCCCTCTTCATATGTTCCTCCTCTTCTGGTGGGGGTGAGGGAGGTTGTCCTCTCCTCCTCCTCCTCTTACTGATTCCTTCTCTGAATCTTAAGTCACATTTGAAGTTTCCTTCTCCTCCCCTTTCCTCCCCCACTGAGGGGAGAGGCCGTACCAAGAGCTGCTGATGTTTTTGTCACTAAGGGAGTTTAACAGTGACTTACAACCATTCCCTTGTTAACAACTAATTAACTCACAAGAAACTAAATGTTTGTCCGAATGTTTTTTTTGTTACTCTGATTAGTTTTCTTATGATAATAATACAATAACTAATTAATGATTGATTGATTAGAGCTAGCTTCCTGTTAGCTAATGATGTTTTGATTTTGATTATGGGTGAATGGTTTAAGGCAGCCAATCACAGTGCGGCATTCCACTGCCAAATGTGGTTTACCAGGGGCCAATCAGAGACGCACTAAGCTTTTGTCTACAGGTGACCTTTGACCTGATCACAAATAAAGTCCAGAAACGTTTGAACCTGGAATCCGGTGCCGTCACTGTTTTACTCATTGTAATAAATCATGTCCAGATTTTATAAATTAAAACATTGTCACTGGTATTTAGATCCAAACTGAGACTCTGTGATTATTTTTAGTTTAAATGTTAATGCTTCATATCATTTCATAATTGTCATTATAATTATCTAACTCATATTTCATGATGACATAAAGGTCCTTTTCAGCATCATGTGCTTTCATCAGTTTAATAAACCACAGGAAAAGTTGCACTTTCAAACACTTAATTTCTGCATTAAAACATAATGGAATAAAAAATGAAAATACTTTTTTCTTTTATCACATTTAGTTGGGGGTTCGATTCCTCACACACACACTGAATGTTACCAGCTGACTGACAGGTTTTACATCAAACCGCCCCCGAGCAGGTTCACATCAAAGTGTCACGTGACCACGACTCCGTCACGTGACTCGTCTCAGGACACCTGCTGGGATCTGGTCAGGTTCAGTGATTGGTGAAGAAGCTGCTTCCTCAGCCAGCCTCAGGATTGGCTGCAGCTGCTCATCTAATGAGGGGGGCGTCGGCCTCATTGCTGATTATCCAATCAAATTCAATGCCAGTGTCCAACCCACACTCTGACTCTGCATCATCAACATCTGAAGGAAAGACAGGCAGAGAGACAGACAGGTAACAAGTCAGTCCAGGTCCAAGTCGTCTCCCCAATGCACAGACAGACATGTCTCACCTGCAGTGAAGCTCCACCCCCTCTTTTTCCTGGTTTCCTCTGAACTTTGAACTCTGACACTTCGAGTTTGTTGAGGAAACTCTGACAGGAACCACTGAAGGTCTGACAGGCGCCGTGCGTCACTCACCACCTGACCAATCAGAACAGAGCATCACTCACCACATGTCCAGTCAGAGAAGTTGGTGAGGCCACTGGTCATTTTGAGTTGCTTAGATACACAAGTACCCAGACTGGTTGCCATGCTCCTCTGGTTGCTAGGCGACAGAAGAATCCAGGGTCATGCCGTCGTCGAGTTTCTCCCCAGCAAATCATATCGGCCCGAAACTGCTCCTTATAAGGACCAGGGCCCAGCAGCTGGTCCAGGTCCAGTCCGTGCTCCTGCAGCACATCAGCGTCATGCTGTCAGTTACCATGGTGACGTGTGTGTGTGTGTGTGTGTGTGTGTGTGTGTGTGTCTGCGGTGCAGATCTCACCTCAGCATACTGTTGTTTCAGAGGTCCGGACAGACGCAGGACGCAGCACGTGTCCGACCCCAACCTGCAGACACCCAATCACAGCGACTACCGTCATCACGTGAAGATTCATAGACCTGGTCCGGAACCAGAGCTAGAACAGATCTCTGGGCTTAAATACAATGGAAGAGTCCGGGATCGAACCGCCAACCTTATGATACACGTCAGTGAAAGTCTCTTCCTGGTTATCGATCACTGATCAGTCATTGAACAACGTTAATAAAACAAACCGGAAGTACTAACCGTCCCTTTATCAGGTCCGTCACATAATCTTTTCCGGACTTCCGTTTCCCACTGAAGACCAGAACCAGTTTGGGTTCGAAGACTCGTTCCGCCATCGGTCGCCAATTATCACTGATCGAATCCCGCGGCTGTTCGATCAGCTGGTGGTGATCTGCAGCGCGTGCTGTCGGACCACACCAGACCTGTACCGTAACTGTCCAAGAAAACAGGAACTTTTCAAAATAAACGTCCCATCTGGCTTATTGCGACGCTTGCTGGAAAAATGATCGATAACAAAAATTGATTATCGATTATCAACTACCGATGACGTCACGTGTGAAGTCTGTTTGTGGAGGGCAAAGAGAAAATAAAGGTGTATTTTACCTACAGGGGGGATTATTAGATGTTATACGGTATCACGTGATCTACGTCACATTCTGGACTGAACCACTGTTGCTCAGTGGCGGGAGGCGGACATTTCCCAGTAACAGCGCCCTCATGCGGTGAAACATTGTTAACAAGTTTAAATCTGTCAACTTTTATTTCCTTATTTATTCTGTCTCACTTCATTTCATTTTACGTTTCAGGTTTTTTGTTTGTTTGACGTTTTAATTTAGTATTTCACACCCGTGCTACTTTATTTCTTTTTATCTTTCTCCCCACCCCGGCCTCCATGTTGGTAGGGTCCAGGTCAGAGGTCATCAGCTCAGACAAAATGGCGGCGTTTGTCAGTCGAGCAAGTTTGTTGAGATCGAAGAAACTTTCACTTCACAAGGTGTGTGTGTGTGTGTGTGTGTGTGTGTGTGTGTGTTGTGTGTGTGTGTGTGTGTGTGTGTGTGTGTGTGTGTGTGTGTGTGTGTGTGTGTGTGTGTGTGTGTGTGTGTGTGTGTGTGTGTGTGTGTGTGTGTGGTGTGTGTGTGTGTGTGTGTGTGTGTGTGGTGTGTGTGTGTGTGTGTGTGTGTGTGTGTGTGTGTGTGTGTGTGTGATGTGTGTGAGTGAGTGAGTGTGAGAGTGTGTGAGTGAGTGTGAGAGTGTGTGTGTGACAGAGAGTGGTCGGTGGTCGGTGTGCGTGTGTCGGTCGCGGTGAAGGTTTGATTTCGTAATTCCTCATGGACCTGTAGAAGTTCAGTGAGTGAAGCTCTGTCTGTTCCAGGTATGGTTCCACCACTCGAGGGTTCTCCAGTCCGATTCCCAGTTCCCAGTCAGGGTTCTTCCCTGCAGCCGAGGGCGTCATGATGCCGGCAGGAAGCTTCAGCAACAGAGTGGCGTTCATCACAGGAGGCGGGACAGGCCTCGGCCGTGCGATGACCACCACGCTGTCCCAGCTGGGAGCTCAGTGCGTCATCGCCAGCAGGTCAGAGGTCACTGACAGAGCACCTAGTCACCTCAGTGATTTGACCTTCTCTGGACAGTTCCCATATCTAGTGATATTTGTTAACAGAGGCTGATTGATTCGTCTGGATTCACTTCAGGATATTTCACTTTGCCTGTTATAAATAATATTATTGCCTTTATTGTGAAACTATTTTAAACCACTTATATAATGATGAAATTAAAAAATATATCTTGCAAGTTCACCCTTTTAAAGAGCAATGAACTTAATTCTTACATTTGAATTCAAAATGTTAAAATATCCAAAATAAATAAAAACATAAACCACTTACAACCAAATCAGTGAATCAAAGGGACTTTCTGCTTCTGTTAAAAAATATTAAACATTATGGTTTTATTTACATTTCTATGAATTGTGAAAATCCTGACGTCACGTTTGTGTCTGTTGTTCAGGAAGTTGGATGTTCTGCAGAAAACAGCCGACGAGATCAGCAGCCAGACTGGAAACAAGGTGACCCACCAGAACCTGACACAGAAAGGGCTTGAGTGGTCTGAACTGGTCTGAACTGAACTTGTCTAATCTGGTCCGAACCCCAGGTCCATGTGGTTCAGTGTGATGTCAGAGATCCTCAGGCCGTCTCTCGTTGTGTTGACCAGATGGAGAGTCTGACAGGACTTCCTGATGTAACACAAACACACACACACACACACACATTACTGTGATGTCATGAACTCTGACCTAACCTCTGTGCCCTGATTGGTTCAGGTGATCATCAACAATGCAGCAGGAAACTTTGTGTGTCCATCAGAGCGTCTCTCACCCAACGGCTGGAAGAGCATCACAGACATCGTCCTGAATGGGACGGCATATGTGACCCTGGAGCTAGGAAAGAGACTGATCCAGAGTCAGAAAGGTTAGAGACTGATCCAGAGTCAGAAAGAGGTCAGAGACTGATCCAGAGTCAGAAAGGTCAGAGACTGATCCACAGTCAGAAAGGTCAGAGACTGATCCAGAGTCAGAAAGGTCAGAGACTGATCCAGAGTCAGAAAGAGGAAAGAGACTGATCCAGAGTCAGAAAGAGGTCAGAGACTGATCCAGTCAGAGTCAGAGTCAAGTCAGAAGAGGAAAGAGACTGATCCAGAGTCAGAAAGGTCAGAGACTGATCCAGAGTCAGAAAGGTCAGAGACTGATCCAGAGTCAGAAAGAGGAAAGAGACTGATCCAGAGTCAGAAAGGTCAGAGACTGATCCAGAGTCAGAAAGGTCAGAGACTGATCCAGAGTCAGAAAGGTCAGAGACTGATCCAGAGTCAGAAAGAGGAAAGAGACTGATCCAGAGTCAGAAAGAGGTCAGAGACTGATCCAGAGTCAGAAAGAGGTCAGAGACTGATCCAGAGTCAGAAAGGTCAGAGACTGATCCAGAGTCAGAAAGGTTAGAGACTGATCCAGAGTCAGAAAGGTCAGAGACTGATCCAGAGTCAGAAAGAGGAAAGAGACTGATCCAGAGTCAGAAAGAGGTCAGAGACTGATCCAGAGTCAGAAAGAGGTCAGAGACTGATCCAGAGTCAGAAAGAGGTCAGAGACTGATCCAGAGTCAGAAAGAGGAAAGAGACTGATCCAGAGTCAGAAAGAGGAAAGAGACTGATCCAGAGTCAGAAAGAGGAAAGAGACTGATCCAGAGTCAGAAAGGTCAGAGACTGATCCAGAGTCAGAAAGAGGTCAGAGACTGATCCAGAGTCAGAAAGGTCAGAGACTGATCCAGAGTCAGAAAGGTTAGAGACTGATCCAGAGTCAGAAAGGTCAGAGACTGATCCAGAGTCAGAAAGAGGAAAGAGACTGATCCAGAGTCAGAAAGAGGTCAGAGACTGATCCAGAGTCAGAAAGAGGAAAGAGACTGATCCAGAGTCAGAAAGAGGTCAGAGACTGATCCAGAGTCAGAAAGAGGAAAGAGACTGATCCAGAGTCAGAAAGAGGAAAGAGACTGATCCAGAGTCAGAAAGAGGAAAGAGACTGATCCAGAGTCAGAAAGGTCAGAGACTGATCCAGAGTCAGAAAGAGGAAAGAGACTGATCCAGAGTCAGAAAGAGGAAAGAGACTGATCCAGAGTCAGAAAGAGGTCAGAGACTGATCTAGAGTCAGAAAGAGGTCAGAGACTGATCCAGAGTCAGAAAGAGGAAAGAGACTGATCCAGAGTCAGAAAGAGGAAAGAGACTGATCCAGAGTCAGAAAGGTTAGAGACTGATCCAGAGTCAGAAAGGTCAGAGACTGATCCAGAGTCAGAAAGAGGAAAGAGACTGATCCAGAGTCAGAAAGAGGTCAGAGACTGATCCAGAGTCAGAAAGAGGAAAGAGACTGATCCAGAGTCAGAAAGGTCAGAGACTGATCCAGAGTCAGAAAGAGGAAAGAGACTGATCCAGAGTCAGAAAGAGGAAAGAGACTGATCCAGAGTCAGAAAGAGGAAAGAGACTGATCCAGAGTCAGAAAGAGGTCAGAGACTGATCCAGAGTCAGAAAAAGGTCAGAGACTGATCCAGAGTCAGAAAGAGGAAAGAGACTGATCCAGAGTCAGAAAGGTCAGAGACTGATCCAGAGTCAGAAAGAGGAAAGAGACTGATCCAGAGTCAGAAAGAGGAAAGAGACTGATCCAGAGTCAGAAAGAGGTCAGAGACTGATCCAGAGTCAGAAAGAGGTCAGAGACTGATCCAGAGTTAAAACGGTTCTCGGCTGATCTAGAGTCAGACAAGTTGAACCCTTGTATCTCTTGTTGTCCAGGTGCTTCCTTCCTGGCCATCACCACGATCTATGCGGAGTCTGGTTCTGGATTTGTGGTCCCAAGTGCGTCTGCGAAGGCCGGAGTCGAGGCACTCTTCAAGTCAGTGTGACCTTTCACCTCTACACAGCTCCAGACAGAAAACGGGGGTATCCAACCTTAATGATCGTGTGTGTGTGTCAGGTCTCTAGCTGCAGAGTGGGGGCGCTATGGCCACAGGTTTAACATCATCCAGCCTGGACCAATCAGAACCAAGGTACTTATGAGTTTGATGTTTTTGTTTCCGGGTTTGTGTTGTAGCCTCTGAATTATTTGTTGTTGTGTTCAGGGCGCGTTCAGTCGTCTGGATCCAACTGGAGCATTCGAGAAGGCCATGATAGGTCGGATCCCGACTGGTCGCCTCGGGAAACCAGCAGAGATCGCAAACCTGGCAGCGTACATGAGCAGCGACTACGCCACCTGGATGTCTGGAGCTGTGAGTTCATTCTGGGTTCACCCTCTTCAAAATCTTCAACCAGAAGTTAAACTGCTAGATTCAGTTTCTGTCGGGGTTTAACTCAGAGACCAGAGCTCAGACTCATCGTAGTCCAGTCTGTTTGATGCTGGTCCAACATCTGGATGGAGTTGATGTGTGTGTGTGTGCGTGTGTGTGTGTGTGTGTGTGTGTGTGTGTGTGTGTTCAGGTGATCCGGCTCGATGGAGGAGAGTACGTGTCGATGGCCGGAGAGTTCAACGAGCTTCGCAGGGTGAGTCTCCGTCTGATCCATGTCTCACATCGTTCAAACCAACATCAGATGAACCCGAGTGACGTCTGAAATAAAATGAGTTAAATGAACAGTTAATAGTTTTTTAGGTTAATGTCGTCATGTTTTTTAATGTTTTTATTTCAGGTGACTCCAGATCAATGGACAATGATGGAGAAACTGATTCGAGGAACTAAAGGATCATAGTGTCCACTCTGACCAGTGCCTTGTTACTATGGAGACGGTTGGACTGTGTCTCTGACGACTTCATGGCGATGAACTGATCAGCTGACTCTCTGATGTCATGTGACTTTCTGCACATGCACAGTTTTCTAACAGTGAATTTCACATTTTCTCTTCACTGTGATGGTGAGTGACAGGAGGAGGTTAGTTAGGTTAGATTAGTTAGTTACAGATGAGCAATGAAGTTCCCTCCTTTACATGTTCAACTGAGAATTTAACACAATAAACTTCAGTAGAAACTTTGATTTATAACACGTCACTGATTTATTTCAACTGCATGTTTTTATCGTACAACTATAACCGGGCTAGTGTTATAGAAGTGTCACCACGGAGACCTGTGTTTGTATAGACTTCTCCGTAGAGATGTGTCTTTAAGGACATGTGTCTCCACAGAGTCTCTCTGATGTTTCAGTCAGGAGAAACTCTCCTGGACTTGGACCTCACTGTGTCTCTGACCCCGACCTGTTAGCTCGTCACTCGGCCTGTTAGCCTGTTAGCTTGTTAGCTCGGCTTCACATGAGCTAACAGGCTAATCCTCGTCCCTGAACACGACCTGAGACTGTGGAGAAGTTTTCACTCACATATCGGATGATTATAATTATAATAAAGGATTTTTATGTTATTAATATGGTTTGTTGTTCGACTGTATTTTAGGTGTTAACAGTGATAAGCAGATATTTGTGTCTCTGTACCTGGCTTGTTAGCTTAGCTACGCTAAGCAGACAGCTAACCTCCAGGCAAGATACCAGCAGTAATGAATGATGTTGTGTTATTAAAGTGTTACTTCAGTTATCAAACGTTATGTAGCATTGTTAAGCTCCTGTAATGTTAATGTAACGTTGGTGCTTATTGAGATGACGTTAATACAGATGTGTATTACTGTTTTTGAGGCTGTACGGTTACGGGACGTAGAACTGAAGGAGTTTGATATTATTATCCTGCAGAAACCGATTTCTCTGGATATTGAAGTAGAGTAACGTTGCCTCAATCCCTTTATTCAAAGAGTGTTGAAGAGACTTCAGTGAAAACGAAGCTTCTCTCATTTGACACGTAAACAGGTCGGAAGTTTAACCGTGTTGTGAACCTGAACAAGGACGACCTCCTCTGTGACTTTGTGACTCTCTGGTTCCACTGAGACACAGGAGACATCCATCCGTCTTCTAACGAAGGTTCAATGAGCAGCCAACCGAGCTGCAGCTGCTGGCGCCTCCTCGTCTCCTCGTCTCCTCGCCTCCTCGTCTCCTCGTCTCCTCGTCTCCAGCTGCTGACAGGGATTCACAGCTCACTCATTCGTTCATGCTCGTGTGGAGCGGCTCAGACTCTTGTGTTACTGTCTCAACTTTAACAAAGGAAGTCTCAGCCACAAACTCAAACAAGCCAGCACGTTAGGCGGAGTAACGTTTCTTGTCGAAGGCGGCCTTAGAGACGCCTTCTTTGTGTGTCTGTTTATTATACAAATTTGTCCCTGATCTTCCTCCACAGCTTCGTACACTCGTCAACCTGCAAACTGACCTTAGCCGAGATCTCCTTCTAGGAATTGCATGTCATCTGTGCGTCCTTATATTCCGTCAATGACGGTTATACAAGTGGTCATACATCCGGATCTCTTCTGCTAAACGCTCTTCTATTGGGACAATATTCGTTCTTCTAAATCTTCCGTGGTTTCTGCCAGTGTTATGGGGCATGAACCGGAAATGTGACCCCAGAAAGGATGAAGGGATGATGCCTTGCGGACTGCGTGAGACTTGCGTAGCTTTGTCGTATAGTTACAAAAATCGGGCGACGCACACAAGAAGGGTTACGCAAGGAGCTCTTTTTGTTTGCGTGTCCCTGAAAACGCAGAAGCAAGCGCCGGCCTTTAGGGTCTCGCGCTGCCCCCCCGATGGCAAACACTCAAGTAAAGTACAGATATGTGAAAAGTCTACTAAAGTACAGTAACAAAGTATTTCTACTTCGCTGCTTCCCACCACTGGTGAGGCCCTGTCTGTTGATTTGAGAGATTTGGGGGGTTTGGTTTGTGTGGGTGTGGTTTCAGGTGATTCTTCGGTATGTTCTGGGACTAAGCCCCGCCCCCCCGACAGCGTCTACAGAGCAGATGATGATCCTCAGATTATTATATTACATCACTACTGACCCTTCCCAGCAGGGGGCGTCCAAACAGGCTCCTCCAGCAACCAGGAGGCACTTTGAACTGGTCCTTCATCTTCCACACCGTGAGAACTCAAAGTCTCTAAGACTTTAGAGACAGAGGTCTCCTCACTGAGTCTTTAGAGACAGACAGCTGGACTCTGAGAGACAGAGGTCTCCTCACTGAGTCTTTAGAGACAGACAGCTGGACTCTGAGAGACAGAGGTCTCCTCACTGAGTCTTTAGAGACAGACAGCAGGACTCTGAGAGACAGAGGTCTCCTCACTGAGTCTTTAGAGACAGACAGCAGGACTCTGAGAGACAGAGGTCTCCTCACTGAGTCTTTAGAGACAGACAGCAGGACTCTGAGAGACAGAGGTCTCCTCACTGAGTCTTTAGAGACAGACAGCAGGACTCTGAGAGACAGAGGTCTCCTCACTGAGTCTTTAGAGACAGACAGCAGGACTCTGAGAGACAGAGGTCTCCTCACTGAGTCTTTAGAGACAGACAGCAGGACTCTGAGAGACAGAGGTCTCCTCACTGAGTCTTTAGAGACAGACAGCAGGACTCTGAGAGACAGAGGTCTCCTCACCGAGTCTTTAGAGACAGACAGCAGGACTCTGAGAGACAGAGGTCTCCTCACCGAGTCTTTAGAGACAGACAGCAGGACTCTGAGAGACAGAGGTCTCCTCACCGAGTCTTTAGAGACAGACAGCAGGACTCTGAGAGACAGAGGTCTCCTCACCGAGTCTTTAGAGACAGACAGCAGGACTCTGAGAGACAGAGGTCTCCTCACCGAGTCTTTAGAGACAGACAGCAGGACTCTGAGAGACAGAGGTCTCCTCACCGAGTCTTTAGAGACAGACAGCAGGACTCTGAGAGACAGAGGTCTCCTCACCGAGTCTTTAGAGACAGACAGCTGGACTCTGAGAGACAGAGGTCTCCTCACCGAGTCTTTAGAGACAGACAGCAGGACTCTGAGAGACAGAGGTCTCCTCACCGAGTCTTTAGAGACAGACAGCAGGACTCTGAGAGACAGAGGTCTCCTCACTGAGTCTTTAGAGACAGACAGCAGGACTCTGAGAGACAGAGGTCTCCTCACCGAGTCTTTAGAGACAGACAGCAGGACTCTGAGAGACAGAGGTCTCCTCACTGAGTCTTTAGAGACAGACAGCAGGACTCTGAGAGACAGAGGTCTCCTCACTGAGTCTTTAGAGACAGACAGCAGGACTCTGAGAGACAGAGGTCTCCTCACTGAGTCTTTAGAGACAGACAGCAGGACTCTGAGAGACAGAGGTCTCCTCACTGAGTCTTTAGAGACAGACAGCAGGACTCTGAGAGACAGAGGTCTCCTCACTGAGTCTTTAGAGACAGACAGCAGGACTCTGAGAGACAGAGGTCTCCTCACCGAGTCTTTAGAGACAGACAGCAGGACTGAGAGACAGAGTCTCTCAGAGCAGACAGAGGTCTCTCCTCACCGAGTCTTTAGAGACAGACAGCAGGACTCTGAGAGACAGAGGTCTCCTCACCGAGTCTTTAGAGACAGACAGCAGGACTCTGAGAGACAGAGGTCTCCTCACCGAGTCTTTAGAGACAGACAGCTGGACTCTGAGAGACAGAGGTCTCCTCACCGAGTCTTTAGAGACAGACAGCTGGACTCTGAGAGACAGAGGTCTCCTCACCGAGTCTTTAGAGACAGACAGCAGGACTCTGAGAGACAGAGGTCTCCTCACCGAGTCTTTAGAGACAGACAGCAGGACTCTGAGAGACAGAGGTCTCCTCACCGAGTCTTTAGAGACAGACAGCAGGACTCTGAGAGACAGAGGTCTCCTCACCGAGTCTTTAGAGACAGACAGCAGGACTCTGAGAGACAGAGGTCTCCTCACTGAGTCTTTAGAGACAGACAGCATGGACTCTGAGAGACAGAGGTCTCCTCACTGAGTCTTTAGAGACAGACAGCAGGACTCTGAGAGACAGAGGTCTCCTCACCGAGTCTTTAGAGACAGACAGCAGGACTCTGAGAGACAGAGGTCTCCTCAGTGAGTCTTTAGAGACAGACAGCAGGACTCTGAGAGACAGAGGTCTCCTCACTGAGTCTTTAGAGACAGACAGCTGGACTCTGAGAGACAGAGGTCTCCTCACTGAGTCTTTAGAGACAGACAGCAGGACTCTGAGAGACAGAGGTCTCCTCACTGAGTCTTTAGAGACAGACAGCTGGACTCTGAGAGACAGAGGTCTCCTCACTGAGTCTTTAGAGACAGACAGCGGACTCTGAGAGACAGAGGTCTCCTCACTGAGTCTTTAGAGACAGACAGCAGGACTCTGAGAGACAGAGGTCTCCTCACTGAGTCTTTAGAGACAGACAGCTGGACTCTGAGAGACAGAGGTCTCCTCACTGAGTCTTTAGAGACAGACAGCAGGACTCTGAGAGACAGAGGTCTCCTCACTGAGTCTTTAGAGACAGACAGCAGGACTCTGAGAGACAGAGGTCTCCTCACTGAGTCTTTAGAGACAGACAGCAGGACTCTGAGAGACAGAGGTCTCCTCACTGAGTCTTTAGAGACAGACAGCAGGACTCTGAGAGACAGAGGTCTCCTCACTGAGTCTTTAGAGACAGACAGCTGGACTCTTCATATTTTTTGTCAGAATGTCTGAAGTTGAACTTGTCCTGCTAAATATCCAGATCCTCTAAAGTTATGTTCATATCTTTCTGCTGTGACGTCCTTTCTTGTAACGAGTGACCTTTGACCTTTGTGAACAGGGCGATGGCTCCATCCAGAAGCTTGTGGGGAAAGTGAATCATGCTGACGGGAACTAAATCATTAATAAAACATTAATAAAACATTACGAACAGCCAAACCCAGTGAGTCTATAGAAACCAGCAGTGTTTGTTCTGTCGATGTTTCACTGTTTGCGTCATTAAAGTCATTTCATCAAATACTATTTTTATTTCAAAGGTTTCTCAAGAACCATTCAAACCAGTAGGTGATCATAAACATTTTGTTCTTGACTTTAGTTTTCGTCTTCAGTGTTTTTAATTCACAATTTTTATTCTATATTTGAATCACCAAAGAGCTTTTCAGTTGCTGCTGTATATGAAACAGATTTTTACAGTTTTACTTTCTGTCAAATCTGTAAATATTGATTCACCTCATGATTCTTCAAGTTTACAATGTTTTGTTAAACTTGAAGAATTGTTTATTATCATATTTAACTTTTATATTTGCTGATTTATTTGATGTCTTGTTCAATGATAAGTTGTGTTGTATCTGTGGTTTTATCTTTAAAGCCGTGAACTACGTTTGCTCATGAACAGAATTAGTTTCAAGTGAAATCTGTGAAGAACATCGACCTTCAGATCTGAACCCCTGACTGTAGTGTGAATCACAGATTCTCCTGAAGCTTTCCATGTTCAGCCGGTTTTCACTTTACACTTTCCAGATGAACTAAAGCCTAGTTTCCACTGGAGCCTTGTGAACCTGTGGGCGTGAGCTCAGGTCTGTGATCAAAGTAAAAGTCAACACGGCCGAGCCCTGAGTGAAAATACAGATAATGTTCCTTTGACAAGTGAGGGTTTAACGTGATGTCTGACGTGTTGCCGATGGTTTAACGTGATGTCTGACGTGTTACAGATGGTTTAACGTGATGTCTGACGTGTTCCCGATGGTTTAACGTGATGTCTGACGTGTTCCCGATGGTTTAACGTGATGACGTGTCATGTCTGACGTGTTCCCGATGGTTTAACGTGATGTCTGACGTGTTCCCGATGGTTTAACGTGATGTCTGACGTGTTACAGATGGTTTAACGTGATGTCTGACGTGTTCCCGATGGTTTAACGTGATGTCTGACGTGTTCCCGATGGTTTAACGTGATGTCTGACGTGTTCCCGATGGTTTAACGTGATGTCTGACGTGTTCCCGATGGTTTAACGTGATGTCTGACGTGATGTCTGACGTGTTCCCGATGGTTTAACGTGATGTCTGACGTGTTCCCGATGGTTTAACGTGATGTCTGACGTGTTACAGATGGTTTAACGTGATGTCTGACGTGTTCCCGATGGTTTAACGTGATGTCTGACGTGTTCCCGATGGTTTTAACGTGATGTCTGACGTGTTCCCGATGGTTTAACGTGATGTCTGACGTGTTCCCGATGGTTTAACGTGATGTCTGACGTGTTACCCGATGGTTTAACGTGATGTCTGACGTGTTCCCGATGGTTTAACGTGATGTCTGACGTGTTCCCGATGGTTTAACGTGATGTCTGACGTGTTACAGATGGTTTAACGTGATGTCTGACGTGTTCAGATGGTTTAACGTGATGTCTGACGTGTTCCCGATGGTTTAACGTGATGTCTGACGTGTTCCAGATGGTTTAACGTGATGTCTGACGTGTTCCCGATGGTTTAACGTGATGTCTGACGTGTTACAGATGGTTTAACGTGATGTCTGACGTGTTCCCGATGGTTTAACGTGATGTCTGACGTGTTCCCGATGGTTTAACGTGATGTCTGACGTGTTACAGATGGTTTAACGTGATGTCTGACGTGTTCGATGGTTTAACGTGATGTCTGACGTGTTACAGATGGTTTAACGTGATGTCTGACGTGTTACAGATGGTTTAACGTGATGTCTGACGTGTTCCCGATGGTTTAACGTGATGTCTGACGTGTTCCCGATGGTTTAACGTGATGTCTGACGTGTTCCCGATGGTTTAACGTGATGTCTGACGTGTTACAGATGGTTTAACGTGATGTCTGACGTGTTGCTGATGGTTTAACGTGATGTCTGACGTGTTCCCGATGGTTTAACGTGATGTCTGACGTGTTGCAGATGGTTTAACGTGATGTCTGACGTGTTCGATGGTTTAACGTGATGTCTGACGTGTTCCCGATGGTTTAACGTGATGTCTGACGTGTGCCGATGGTTTAACGTGATGTCTGACGTGTTCGATGGTTTAACGTGATGTCTGACGTGTTACCAGATGGTTTTAACGTGATGTCTGACGTGTTACAGATGGTTTAACGTGATGTCTGACGTGTTCCCGATGGTTTAACGTGATGTCTGACGTGTTCCCGATGGTTTAACGTGATGTCTGACGTGTTCCCGATGGTTTAACGTGATGTCTGACGTGTTGCCGATGGTTTAACGTGATGTCTGACGTGTTCCCGATGGTTTAACGTGATGTCTGACGTGTTCCCGATGGTTTAACGTGATGTCTGACGTGTTGCTGATGTTCTGCACATTTCAGATGATTCGACACAACATTATCTTCTGTCGCTACATTAGCATCTTAACTTCTACTAAAAAGAATCCTCATAAATAACATGAAGAGTTTATATCATGTAATGTATTAAAATATATAGAAATAAGATTGATGAGAATCAACCATAGTGAACAGAACCCTGAACCAAATAATTCAACTCAGTAAAACAAACATGAAAGTCCGAGTAGAAGGAGTTTGCTGGTGAATCACTGGGATGTTGAGTCAACACAGCAGAACCCAACCCAGTCTCTTTATGTCCATATCAGCTCCATCAGCTCATATCGAGCCCTCAGCTGCTCCACCTCCACACACCCCGTCCTCTTTGTGACGGAGCAGAAAATACTCCTGGACTTCACTGGAAGAGCAGAACAATGAGGATCCACTTCCAGGCTGGAATCTAACATGATTCAGAACAAACTGGGCCACACTGAGTGGAACCGTGATCATTATCACCAGTGGCAGGGAATTAATGAGAGGATCATAAATTACATCATCATTATTACATTACATAACATTTAGCATTTAGCAGACGCTTTTGTCCAAAGCAACTTACATTTTTAGTTCACTCAGCTCTACCACCTAGGCCACACCGCCTCATCACACAGGGTGTGTCACAATAAGCCTTCATACAAGGATTGGTTCATATTGGTGACAGTTATATTATAATATCTCAGAACACTTCCTGTATTAAAAACTACGTTTAAAGGAATAAATATAGTAGTGTTCATAAATATATATGTGAAACACCAAATTTCAATAGGAAAGGGAATGTCGGTACAATAACTATAAAATGTGTTCATATACACGTTTTTAAATATACATCATATTATTATTTGAGCCAACGAATGGGAAGTTGAAAATCACATAATCATAGTTAATTAGAACTGTCTGTGATCAAAGAATTATTTCAATGAATTACATGTGTAATTATTTGAATGATTAATATATATCTATAGATATATATGTATAGAGAGAGATGCTGATGGAACACATCAACAACAGGAGTCTCTACATGAGAAGAACAGTCTGATGAGAAGAAGGAGCAGAGGAACTGAGATGTGATGAGACATGCTGCACAATTTAATTAAACAATGAATATCACAATAAACACAATAATACGCACAACAACCTCTTTATGTCAAGCTCAAAGTCAATTAAGAGTAAACAAAATTAAATTAAAATGTTTTCAAATCAGTTGTGACAATGTCTTAAATAAAAATGATACATAAGATGATAAACATTAAGCAATTTGACAGTTTTCAAGTTTTCAAGAAATAAGAAATAAAACACGCAGTGCTGTTCTGATTCAAAATATACATTAGAATGTTAATGATTAGAATTTGTCTTTATTACTTAATTTTTTTTTAATCGAACTCCAGAGCATTTTAGAGACAAGAATTAAAAGCAGAATGTAAAATTTAAAAAAAGTGTGTTTAATGTAATTGTTTTGGATGATGGATCATAAAGTGTCCTTATTGGTTCACCGTGTAGGTCCCGGTCCGGCTCTTCATAGGCTTCTCCAGTTCCTGCTGGAAGAGATGAATTATGGGATGAAATTCATCTTCTCGTTACGAGCATCAAGATATCAGAGGCTTTGTTTCTAAAACTACGGGCACACACGTTCAGCTAAATATTAAACATACTTTTACTAATATTAAGGTGTGTAATTCTCATAATAATCAAGAAGGAACATTAATTATAGTTTATTTAGACATCACACATGTAACAACAATAGAGATAATTGTTATAATATCACATTTAATGTAGTGTATATTAGATGTTCATTACATGACTAAAATATTAGAACATGTTAAAGACTAATACTGAAGTACTTGTAACTAAGAAAGTAAATAATAATGTATGATATTCAGTTAAATATT
The DNA here is from genome assembly GCA_038501795.1 of Pseudopleuronectes americanus. Classification (NCBI taxonomy): domain Eukaryota; kingdom Metazoa; phylum Chordata; class Actinopteri; order Pleuronectiformes; family Pleuronectidae; genus Pseudopleuronectes; species Pseudopleuronectes americanus. The sequence goes on from CM076722.1 coordinate 426,962, forward strand.
AAATTAATATTATTATAAACAGTGAATATTATTCAACTCAGTGTTAGATAAGACTCCGGATGATAGTAAACGTTAGTTACATGTTAAAGTTGTTGTGATAAATGTGTATATAGTGGGTATGATTCCTATTGATAAAGATACAGAAGAGTGTCACTAATGTGTTGAATGACATGAATAACAAAGACACAACCTGACTATAACCGTCAGTATAAACTCACTAAGTTATACAATACAGTTTGTTCAGTGTGCTTGACTGGAGGTAAACTTCTGCTCTCGATCAATCACACTCAAGCTGTTTGTCCCTTTCCCTGTTGTCATGGTTACGTAGGCGTTACACTAATGACTCCATGTGTAAATTCTGTGACTCACTAAAATACAAACAACACAGTTAATGTACGTTTTAAATAAGTGATCAAACTCTGAGAGGAGCACATTCTGTGTTTATATATATATATATATATATGTTTATGTGTTTATATTCATTAGTTGTTATAAATCATCATATTCTACAGGATCTTTAACACAAAGAGCAGGTGTTTACTTATTTCTTAAAGCAATCAAGCAGAATATAAATGATATAAACAGTATATCTAACAAATGATACTACAACCACTTGTAGCATTAATGACATTATTTTCCAAATTAAAAATAAAATATTAGTCAATAGTAAAGATAATGTTATCAACAAATAACTAAGATGACAAGTTGATGATTGAATATTGATGATAAACACACATCACTGTCGTTGTGGGGCCTCACGTTGTGTGATCGACGGTGAACTTACGTATTGTCGCCCGTTGGCTCCCTCGAAGCGACTGTGGGTTGTGTACAGAGGGACGTCATCCAGGTGCTCCGAGCCTCTCTGGCGCCCCCTGCAGCAGCAGTACCACACGAGCTGTGGAGGAGAAATATATAATATATATATATATATATATATATATATATATATATATATATATAAATATATATATATCTAATATCAACATCGTTAACGAGGACAAGACGAGTGCGGGAGCCAACTTCTCATTGGTCAGATAATCTCTGTTGTAACGTTGACCAGGACAAAGTGTTTCAGGGTTTCTCTTTGTCGTCATCTTCTCATTCACAAGCGTCCAATCAGAAAGAAGGATTCTCCTCTGCTGCCAGTTTGACACACAGAAGAGGAGTGAGGCCCAGCCTGTGGTGTGAAGCTGCTCAGAAGCCTGTTGGATGAAGATCTGCACCAATGATCCTCAGCTGTTCCCACTTCTCCTGCTCAGCTCATCTTTAACCTGAGGAGCAGAGGTTCTCCTCCGAGCTCCTCACCCTGAGCCTCGTGACCATGAGGAGTGAAGATCAACCGGTTGATCGAGGAGAGATGAAATGTTGAAGAGTTGATTTTCAGTTGATGAATTTCTTTGGTCGACTACAGCTTTGTTTTTAAAGGTCACTCGACTTCAGAGCCTTCAGTCGTCGTCAGAGTATTTCACGAGTCTCTGGTTGAGTCGAACGTTCTCATGATTCCACACAACTCATCATGAAGGTTGACATGTTCATACCTAGTTCCTGTTTACATTCCCAGAGTAACACACACTTCCTGTGTAGAACCCGGATTGTTCAACATATTCATGTAGACATAAATCTGTGTGTGTGTGTGTGTGTGTGTGTGTGTGTGTGTGTGTGTGTGTGTGCTCACCAGTGCTATCAGCAGCAGGATCAGCAGCAGCAGGACCAGAGCAGCCAGAACCAGCAGAGCGACCCCCCACCCGGGCACAGCGCCCCCTGCTGCAGGTGCTGCGGTGCTCGTGGTTGTGCTGATGGACGTGATTGGTTCAACTGGGGAAACTGAACCCGGCGTTGCAGTCCCAGCCCCTGTTGCCATGGTACCCTTCGACATCGTTGTGGTGGAGTTGATGTTGGTGGCGTTGTCGGTCGTATGTGCGGTGCTTGTTGTGTTCACTGAAATGTTTGTTCCAGTGGTTGTCACAGTAACGTTGGGTCCCATAGTGTTGTTGAACGTGGATGTTGTCTCGTTGTGGGATTGTGTTGTGGCTGCTGCAGATGAAGGCGACTTGGAGACATCGGGGCCGGTCGAGGAGTTCAAGTGGGGCCCAGGGGGGGGGGCTGGTTCCTCTGATAGTGGAGCTGAGAGCGTGACTGGTTCCTGTGGGTACATTGGGTCCATGTGTGGTCTGGTGGCTGGTCTCCGTCACCTTGGTGCTACCAGGAGGTCGGGTGGAGGTCTCATGTGTGGTCTGGTGGCTGGTCTCCGTCACCTTGGTGCTACCAGGAGGTCGGGTGGAGGTCTCATGTGTGGTCTGGTGGCTGGTCTCCGTCACCTTGGTGCTACCAGGAGGTCGGGTGGAGGTCTCATGAGTGGTCTGGTGGCTGGTCTCCGTCACCTTGGTGCTACCAGGAGGTCGGGTGGAGGTCTCATGAGTGGTCTGGTGGCTGGTCTCCGTCACGTTGGTGCTACCTGGAGGTCGGGTGGAGGTCTCATGTGTGGTCTGGTGGCTGGTCTCCGTCACCTTGGTGCTACCAGGAGGTCGGGTGGAGGTCTCATGTGTGGTCTGGTGGCTGGTCTCCGTCACCTTGGTGCTACCAGGAGGTCGGGTGGAGGTCTCATGTGTGGTCTGGTGGCTGGTCTCCGTCACCTTGGTGCTACCAGGAGGTCGGGTGGAGGTCTCATGAGTTGTTGCTGACTCACTGGTGGGAGGAGTTTCTCTCTCGGTTGTTGCACTGCTCGAGTGGACGTTATTGTTAGTTGTCATGGTTACAGGGAGCGTAGAACCATGGGGGGTGCTGGTAGCTAACCCTGAAGCTGTTGATGATGCAGAGTTTGTTGTAGAGGAAGAAACTAAAGAAGAGGAAGAGGAAGAGGAAGAGGAAGAGGAAGAGGAAGAGGAAGAGGAAGAGGAAGAGGAAGAAGAAGAAGATTGTGTTTACAAAGAGAGAAACTTGATCTGCTAATCGATGAATCCGTTTTTCATCCTGATTCTTCTCAATCCATCGATCACAGTGAATTCGACTCATATTCACAGTTTGTCTCCTCTGCTCTTAACTTAACAAGAGTGAAACTGAACTGAGACGTAACTTTGGAAATTCAGTTTTAATAATAACAATAAGAATAAAAAGTTATTCGTTATTCCTGCAATGGGGACATTTACATGTTACATGTTACAGTAGCAAAAAGACAAAATAAGTAGCATGCAGTACTTGGGTGAAGGAATATAAAGAGGTATATAGAAATATAGAAAACATATAGAAAATATAAATATCTTAAACCGGTTTACACAGTGTAAAGAAAGATATTTTGTGTCAGTATAAGTACAGTAAAAGGATTGAACCTGAAAATGACATTTTACAGTTAGGACATTCCATTAGTAAATAAATAAATGAGTTATCAGCTTTAAATGAGTGTAAATGTATCAATATCATTATATCATCAAACAGTAGACTCCTTCACCCCCCCCCCGCCCCTCCCAAGGCTTTTCTCTCCTTCAGTCTTTCAGCTGAACAAAAGAATCTCTCTCCGTTTCCTTCTTCGTTCCTTTCATCTACAGATTGATTTTTCTTTCTCTTGAAATCCTGCGTCAGTGTAAACATGTTCCAATGAGACGGTCGGTACCTGAGCTGGTGAAGCTGAGGGCGAGGCACAGGGCGAGCAGCGGGTCCATCTTCCTGCTGGAACTCCGACAGTTTGACAAAGATCTCAGTGTGAGCGGCGGCTGGAGTCAGTTTCCATCCAGAGAAAGAGTCTTTTATACAGCTCACCTGCACCAGGTGGGGGGGGGTGGGGGGGGGCGGGGCTGGGACTCTGTGTTCACAGTTTGAATCGTTATGACTCAGTTTCCTTGGTCATCATACAGCTGCTGAAACAAGGAAGTATTGATTGTACGGTCTTTATTAAAATGTATGTTGACTTTCATACTCATAAGCAAGTTGAATATTTTAAGAAATGTTATTTTGATGAAACATTAAAATACTTTATTTCTTCTGTGACTCGTCTGTTTTCTACTATTATTTAGTAGAACTTGTATTTGAAATTAAATTAATTTGCCAAAAATGACACAATACACAAAATGTACTATACTACTTGAGTGATATATTTATCAGTTGAATGTTCCCTGTGGAGTCGGAGGTAACTTCAGGTTGAACTCAGAGTTTCTACGAAGCTCGTCACTTGTCATCGGGGTAAATCACCATGGTAACAGATAACCTGCTCTTCAGACTCGCCTTCCCCACCTTACCCCCCCCCACCAGAACTTTTAATATATTAGTATTTTGATAGTTTCACTATTTTTTACTATGTAAAGCGTCTTTGAGAACTTTGAAAAAAGGTCATAAATGGAACGTATTATTATTATTATAAGAGATCACACAGTACAAAAGCTCCACCCACTGGCCACATGGTCACGTGATATATTTTGACCAAATGTCACCAGGGGGCGCCGTAACTTAGACATTGACAACATCAGAGATGTTCAAAGAGATTAATTCAACACAGTATCAACCTTATTGTTGGACTTACTATGCATGAAGTTTATTTTGAAGGTATTTGTATTCAGTGATCAAAGTTCAAAGGTCACAGTGACGTCGTCCGGAGACAGAAGTGGCGATGGCAGCGATTCTAGTTGTGACATCACAGACACGGAAACAGCATCGAGTTTGAAATGATTTTTAATGATGATTTAGTTCAGAATTGAAAAATAGAACGTTTTTGTTTCCTTCAGGGTTGTTTGAATCAGAGAGAAGCTGGAGACTTGAACATGTGACATCTTTGGTTTAGCTGTAGGAATCTTTCTCAGTCTGTGATTGGCTGGATGGGGCGGGCCCCGGGGACTCGAGGGTCAGTGCAGGCGGGACAGGGTCCGACTCACCTGGAGCAGAAAGAAGTCAGAGAAGAAGAATGTCAGTATTCTATATTAAACATCACAGTATCATTGAATCAGGATATAAACATCTTCTGTAGGACGAGCTGGTGAAGTCTCCTGAACGTTTGACAGGAGCTCAACCACCAGCTGATGTTAGGACGTCTACCTGCTCTCTGCAGCGCCCCTGGGTCCTAAAGGTGCATGTTAATGTCGTGTTTGTCCTGTTGTCTCACGGTGACGTACGATCGAGAGACATTATTCACTATGAAGGACAATTTGAGGTCGTGGGGGGGGCGGTGCCGGGGACGACTTCCACAACGCAATGTGTGAGAAGATTGAGAGAGGCGGGGCTAAAAACATCTCTGACCAACTTCTGCTCTCTGGAGAATAACCGACACAGGAAGTGAGTGACTGATGTGTTTTTAACCTGTTGCACTTCTCAATTTGGCCCCCAGGTGGCTCCAGAACGAACAGTATTTCTGACGCAGACCCTGATGTTGGAGGAGGGCGGGGCTCATTTCCAGGTAGGGGGGTGGGGCTTCAGAGGATAGGACCGGCTGCCAGCGGGGCAGAGCTGACTCCTCCCACACCCTGGACGGGTTCGGGTTCCTGAGAAGAAATGAGGAGAAATGAAAACTTGAACGCTCGAGTCCTGGAGGTCAACACGGAGCAGAGCTGTCCCCTCGACTCACCCCGTCCTCACGAAGCTGGAGACGTAGGACATCGTGGCCAAAGAGAGGCGTCGATCAGAGGACGTGAAACGCTGAGAGCTGATTGGATGATGAGGAGTCCCGAACAGAAGCTGGACATCCAGAGGAACAAGCACATCGGCCCTGCAGACAGAAGCAAACGATCACGACACGCTGACGCTACAGATCTAAAACAACTCAGCTCAAATGTTCTTGACTTATGAGTGTTTACTGGAGTAACCATAGAAACAATAATACTCAAGTGCTCTCAGTAACTGAAAGTAAATAAACTTCTTGACTCTAGATTCTTAAATCTGAGGTTTTAAATGTTGACTGGACAAAATGAACTTTGACCTCTGAGACTTCTACGATCAACACAAACAGGGAACCGTTCCCTGACGTCACCTGTCCTGAGCTGAGGACGCGGGCTGATGATACAGGAAGACGTTAGCTCGGCTGTTAGCCCAGTGGCTCGCCATCTGGAGAGCGGGACAGATGATGAACAGATCTCTGCAAGACAGACGGAGAGAGAGAAAAATACAAATATGAATTTACATATTTTCATTTTATTGAGACGAAAGTCGCCTGTTAACCATCTTCATCCTCGACAGTCTCACCGCGTGGCGTTGTTGAGTGCTCTGGAGAACAGGTTGTATCCGGAGGGGGAGGGGCTGTGATCCAGAGAGTAGAACCAGGACGCCGCCTCCTTCAGCAGCTCGCTTCCTGTCTCGCCGCCCAGTGAACGAGTCAGTGCCTCATAAAATGCAGTTTTACCATCAGCTCGACCCTGAAGCTCCTCGAAGTCCTGAACAGTCAAACAAGCCGGTTAGGGTTAGATTTTTTAGAGGGTTAGATTTTTTTATTTTATTTTGATAGACACAAATACATAACTGAAAGCTGCAGGTAGATTTAAAGAATTAAATAGAATTAATCCAAACTTATTTATTGTTTTATTTTCAATCTGTCTTTCTTGGTTTATTTATTTGTAAACGTTCTGACCTTGATCCTTCGAGCGCGGCCGATCAGTCCATCGTGCTCCGAGGTTCCCAGCAGGAGGTCGACCCCGAGGAGGGAAGAGCCAGGGCCCGACCGGCCGACCGGGGACCAGGACCGGAACGGACCGCTGAGCGCCAGCAGCTGTGACCGGAGCAGAGGTCAGGAGGTCAGGAGACGAGGTCAGGACACGAGGTCAGGACACGAGGTCAGGGAGAGGTCAGGACACGAGGTCAGGGAGGAGGTCAGGAGACGAGGTCAGGACACGAGGTCAGAGACGAGGTCAGGAGGTCAGGAGACGAGGTCAGGACACGAGGTCAGGAGACGAGGTCAGGAGGTCAGGAGACGAGGTCAGGAGAGGAGGTCAGGAGACGAGGTCAGGAGACGAGGTCAGGAGAGGTCAGGAGACGAGGTCAGGAGACGAGGTCAGGAGACGAGGTCAGGAGACGACAGGTCAGGAGACGAGGTCAGGAGACGAGGTCAGGAGACGAGGTCAGGAGACGAGGTCAGGAGACGAGGTCAGGAGACGAGGTCAGGAGGTCAGGAGATGAGGTCAGGACACAAGGTCAGGAGACGAGGTCAGGAGAAGAGGTCAGGAGACAAGGTCAGGAGACGAGGTCAGGAGACGAGGTCAGGAGGTCAGAGATGAGGTCAGGACACGAGGTCAGGAGACGAGGTCAGGAGACAAGGTCAGGAGACGAGGTCAGGAGACGAGGTCAGGAGACGAGGTCAGGGACGAGGTCAGGTCAGGAGAGGTCAGGAGGTCAGGAGATGAGGTCAGGAGAGGAGGTAAGGAGATGAGGTAAGGAGACGAGGTAAGGAGACGAGGTCAGGAGACGAGGTCAGGAGACGAGGTCAGGAGACGAGGTCAGGAGAGGAGGTCAGGAGACGAGGTAAGGAGACGAGGTAAGGAGACGAGGTCAGGAGAAGAGGTCAGGAGATGAGGTCAGGAGACGAGGTAAGGAGACGAGGTAAGGAGACGAGTAGGAAACCTGAAACCTACCTTCGTCTGAGCGGCGTTGAGTGTGTGAGTGGGCGTCGCTCTAAGGCACGTGGCGAGGTCAGAGGTCACACAGCCGAGCTCTTTGGCCAGATCGAGGGCCTGGCGTCTGGAAGAAGATGGCGTCTGAAGCAGTGACGGAGAAAAGACAGAACCGCCCTGCAGGAAGAGGAAGTGATGTCAGACTGTGTGACGAGCCATAAAGAAACCTCTGGATCGCCCCCTGGTGGCTGAACATGTGAGCAGTGTGTAGTCCCAGATGTGTTTGGTTTCTTACATGTTCCTCGATGACAGTCACATGACTCATGTTGTGTTGCGTTCACATGTTTTGACTCTGTGAATTAAACGATGATATTTCTCACCATCAGGATCATGCGCTGGAACAGAGGTTGAGATGAGGAGGAGGAGGAGGAGGAGGAGGAGGAGGAGGAGGAGGAGGAGCGGAGGTGAAGGCTGGCGATGTCAGCACCACGACGCTCTGCCGCCACCGTCACTCTACTGTTGTCTCCGCCCACCAGGGAGATGTGGGCGTTAACCCAGCGAAGCACCGCCTCCTGGTCTGACAGCCCGTAGTTACCATGGAGACCAGACTCACCTTGAGAAACGACAGCAGTGTGAAGGTCGAGATGTTAAGAAAGGTTTGTTTACCTGTCTGTGTGTGTGTGTGTGTGTCTGTGTGTGAGTGTGTGTGTGTGTGTGTGTGTGTGTGTCTGTGTGTGTGTGTGTGTGTGAGTGTGTGTGTTATTTACCGAGGCTCAGGAAACCCAGAGCATCGGTCCGGTAATTAGCTGTTACCACGACGATGTTACCCACAGCAGCGAGGGCGGAGCCATCCAGCAGCCCTGGGCTCAGTTTGGCTGAAGGGTTGTAGAAGAAGACCAGGACTGGGACACGCCCCCTCTGACACACAGACGTCGATAGGTGAGTGACATCACAGTGACATCACGGTGACATCACAGTGACATCACAGAGACAGCAGTGACTCACCTGAGCAGCTGGTGAGAAGACGTTGAGATAGAGACAGTCCTCACTGGAGGCCGACGCTGCATCACCGGGCTGAACACAGCTGAGACTGAAACACACACCATACAAGACAGGTGGAGGACATCAGAAAGACAGGTGGAGGACCTCAGAAAGACGGGTGGAGGACATCAGAAAGACAGGTGGAGGACCTCAGAAAGACGGGTGGAGGACATCAGAAAGACAGGTGGAGGACATCAGAAAGACAGGTGGAGGACATCAGAAAGACAGGTGGAGGACCTCAGAAAGACAGGTGGAGGACCTCAGAAAGACAGGTGGAGGACCTCAGAAAGACAGGTGGAGGACATCAGAAAGACAGGTGGAGGACATCAGAAAGACAGGTGGAGGACCTCAGAAAGACAGGTGGAGGACATCAGAAAGACAGGTGGAGGACATCAGAAAGACAGGTGGAGGACCTCAGAAAGACGGGTGGAGGACATCAGAAAGACAGGTGGAGGACATCAGAAAGACAGGTGGAGGACATCAGAAAGACAGGTGGAGGACATCAGAAAGACAGGTGGGATGATGCAGGGCGTTACCGTGGTTTCGTGGCGTCCCATGTTCCTGTCCAATCAGGCAGCTGAGCTTCTTCAAAGCGGAGTGATCCTATTGGTGGACGGGCGTAGGGGACTCCCAGAAACTGAGCAACCGTCCTCTGGTCCGAACCGACGGATGTTTCCACGGTAACGCCCTGCAGGACCCCGTGACCAGGGATGGAGACGGTGGTAACAGTCGATGACATCACTGAAGGAAAGAAAACAGGACGGTGAGCTGAGCGGGAATCAAACTGTCGACAGAGCTGCTGTCCGCTCTGACTGGCTCACCTGTCCTCAGGTACACCTGGGGGGCGGGCTCTCTGATAACCAGCCTACAGGAGCTGACGTGTCTGGAGGAGCCGGGGGCGGAGCTTAGCCCACAAGCTGTGGTGTCGGGGTAAAGGACGCAGCGAGAGGCAGACTCCTCCTCTCTGAGTGACACGGCAACACAAGACTCCGCCTCCTGGCAGGCTGAAGGGAAATGAGCGGAGGAGCGTCACCAAATCGAAACGGAGGGAAACACAGACTGTTGTGATGAGTTTTATCGTGGTTACCATGGAGACACCAGTCCCTGGTCTTGTTCCGGTCAGTGGTGATGTCGCGGCTAATGTGGATGACATCATACGTGGAGAGAGACGGGTCGACCAGGACGGACGAGTCAGAGAGGAGACGCCACTCGTCCTCAGACACTGACACACAAACATCACACACACGCTTTAGTCGTAAAGTTGTCGTTTTACTGTAGTAGTAACAGTATTGTTACTACTACAGTAACAGTACAGTTACTAAATAGCTGTAGTAGTAGTGTTTGCACTATCAATAGTAGCAGCAGCAGTATTACTGCCGTCATAACAGTACTGTAACCTACACAAGAAGCTGTGGTAGTAGTAGTAATTTCAGTACAAGGTTTCTCAGTGGTATTAGCAGAAGTATCTATAATACCACAGTATTATAAGTAGCGGTATCAATAGTAGTTCTGCAGCTTTGTTACCGTTGCGTGGACTCAGGCTGAATGTCGGACACAGAGCAGGAGATGAAGTCCACTGATTTACTGAAATCACAGGTCACATAGCAATGTGTAGTTATACTGCCTGTGTGTGTACTTGTACTGTGTGTGTGTAGTACTTGTGTGTACCTGGTTTGAGGTACCAGCCGAAAGGATCAGGCGATGTCTTCACGTCCGAGGCTCGACAGTCCTGAGTTCGCCAGGAGGTCATGTGATCTTCACCACAGGTCTGAACCCCGAGACTGATCAGAGACAGACACACAATGTCTGCACCGCCTACACGCACACACACACGCACACACACACACATTTCATTAGTTGACATTAAAGTGTCTATGATCTGTCAGTACAACATTCTCCTCTGGCTCCACCTACTGGTCAAAATGTCATGTAGACGAACCAACACTCCCATTTCTAAACGACCAATCAGAGCCAGTGTCTGACCGACTGTCAATCACTGCTCAGTCAAGTCCCCTCCCCTTATTCAAATAAACAGATAATAAATTAGATTAAATTGTTGTTTCCATGGTTACCTGGAGATTTGGTGTCCCGAACAAAACCAATTCCACGGCAACAAGGATCCTCATCACAACGGCGCTCACACTCCATGAACCTGAAGCACACACACACACACACACACACACACACACACACACACACAACCAGACGTTTTATGCTTTAACTCACAACAATTGAAAGACTCATGATCACAAGTCAGCAAGTTGTGTAGTTGTCAGCTGAGGTGTGTGTGTGTGTGTGTGTGTGTGTGTGTGTGTGTGTTACCCCTTAGACAGTGGTGTGTTGGCGCTCAGACTAACTCGGCTGCGGACCGAGTATGAAACCATCTTCTGGAAGGACGATCTCTCGTAGAAACTCCTGACTGGTCCTGACAGGTCCACTGCACATTCAGAGGTCAGAGGTCGGACAGCATAACAGTAGAGGAGTAAACACTTAAGTTTGAACTTTAATGAAATTTAAAAAGCTATGACTTTTAAACATGTCTTAATTTAATATATATCTATTGATTTCAGGATTCTCACATTCAGAGTTTATTTAATGTGTGTGTGTCGGTGTAGTGATCAGTACCCTTCTTAATGTAGGTGATGTTAGGTGTTCTGTCCAGCAGGGGGCGGCACTGTCCTCTCAGCGGTTTGTCGTACGCTCCACAGACTCGAGTGTTCGGAAACAATGAGCAGCTGAAGAAACTTGCTGAGTCGACATCTCTGACATCAGCGATGGAGCAGTGCAGCTCCACATCGCAGCCTGACGCACAAACAACAACCACAACATTACATGTGTTTATATCCTTCATCAGCTTTCTCACAAACAGGAAAACAAAGAGTCGTACGTGTGAGACACCACAGCAGTGCCTGCTGGGAGTTGTAGTTCTTCTTGTTGAGCCAGAACGACAGAGCGGACAGATTCCTCTGAGGATCCACCAGGACGTCGTCATCTGACAGAGCCTCAAACTCCTGCTGCACCGAGCCTGAAACACAAACACACAACACACACACACACACACACACACACACACACACACACACACACACACACACACACACACACACATTAAGTATTGTTTCAAATGTCTTTTATAAATGATGTTGTTATTGTTATCTATTAAAAACGTGATGAACGAACCGTCCAGAGAACGACTGAGTTCCGCTGCCGCACAGGAAGAAGAAGAAGAAGAAGAAGAAGAAGAAGAAGCAGGGACTGAATCTGACAAACAAACAAAGTGAGGGTCAGACAAACTTCTTCACTGTGGGCGTGTCAAATCATCCAGGATGAACAAGCACCTGCTAAAGATGCTCCGCCCTCCTGGCAATGCTACAGGTCAAAGGTCACGGTCAAATACACAGTGACCTTTGCTTTGACACGTGACCTTTGACCTGCTAACATTAGTGAAACTGTTAGCAGGCTACGTTAGCAATACTCTATTTCACTGGGTTCATCCTCTGGGATCATGACAGATCAAACTAAATTGAAAGAACGTCCAGTGGCCGTGGAGACGTTTCCTCTGTGACCAAACAACACACACAGGGTCAGGACTGATGGCAGAGGTCAAAGGTCAGTACCAGTGTTTAGGTAGACCGACTGGAAGCTGATGATGGACGCCTGGTAGTCCTTGTTCTTACTGTCAGCCGGCAGAGCAGCGTCAGCTGGGGACAGACAGACACACACCGGTCAGTACAGGGACAGTAGAGACAGAGCAGAGAGAGTAGGGACAGAGCAGAGACAGTAGAGACAGAGCAGAGACACTAGAGACAGAGCAGACACTAGAGACAGAGCAGAGACACTAGAGACAGAGCAGAGACAGTAGAGACAGAGCAGAGAGAGTAGAGACAGAGCAGAGACACTAGAGACAGAGCAGATACACTAGAGACAGAGCAGAGACACTAGGGACAGAGCAGAGACACTAGAGACAGAGCAGAGAGAGTAGAGACAGAGCAGAGAGACTAGAGACAGAGCAGAGAGAGTAGAGACAGAGCAGAGACACTAGAGACAGAGCAGAGACAGTAGAGACAGAGCAGAGAGAGTAGAGACAGAGCAGAGAGAGTAGAGACAGAGCAGAGACACTAGAGACAGAGCAGAGACACTAGAGACAGAGCAGAGAGAGTAGAGACAGAGCAGAGACACTAGAGACAGAGCAGAGACACTAGAGACAGAGCAGAGAGAGTAGAGACAGAGCAGAGACACTAGAGACAGAGCAGAGACACTAGAGACAGAGCAGAGACACTAGAGACAGAGCAGAGAGAGTAGAGACAGAGCAGAGACACTAGAGACAGAGCAGAGACACTAGAGACAGAGCAGAGAGAGTAGAGACAGAGCAGAGAGAGTAGAGACAGAGCAGAGAGAGTAGAGACAGAGCAGAGAGAGTAGAGACAGAGCAGAGAGAGTAGAGACAGAGCAGAGACACTAGAGACAGAGCAGAGACACCAGAAACAGAGCAGAGACACTAGAGACAGAGCAGAGACACTAGAGACAGAGCAGAGACACTAGAGACAGAGCAGAGACACTAGAGACAGAGCAGAGAGAGTAGAGACAGAGCAGACACTAGAGACAGAGCAGAGACACTAGAGACAGAGCAGAGACACTAGAGACAGAGCAGAGACACTAGAGACAGAGCAGAGACACTAGAGACAGAGCAGAGAGAGTAGAGACAGGTTTTGACGTCAGTGAGTTATGTTTTTATATTCTCACTAATGATGAAATTGTCTCCTCCGAAATCGAACAGGAAGTTCCTCTGCTGCTCGTTGTAGGTTAGCCCCGCCCCACAGATACGACTGGCTGTTCCCTGTCCAATCACATCCCAGTCGTTGTCCATACACATCAAGACTGACGGAGCTCTCAGCCAACCACAGAGCAGAGAACCTGAGGGGAGGGGCATACGCTCACATGATCATTGATGTTCCAGGTTCCTTGTTCCAGGTCTCATGCTGTGTCTCCATGGTAACGCACCTCCGTTCAGGCGGTTCTGGTTGAGGACGAACCCGTCGCAGCAGGTGTCTCGGCTGCAGCCGTCCTGACAGAACCGATGAGCGTCCGACAGAGACGCCGGACTGGAGAACACCTGAGTCCTGAACACACCTGAGACCACCTTCAGCATCCTCATCCTCACAAAGGTCTGCTGCTGCTGCCGTGAGGAAAACTCCTCCCCTGACACACACACACACACACACACATACACACGTCAGTGATGCTTGTTTTGCTAATGTCAGTCGTCTGGTTGCCTTGGTAACAGTACCTTTCTTCCTGATGACCATCAGATCAGATGCTCCGCCCCTCACTCGCACTGAACAGCTTAGCCAATCAAAGAGCTCAGCCTCAGGATTACCCAGAAATCCAGTGGTCTGAAGACACACACACACATTAAATACATGATAATTGTGTTGTTTTCAGAAATAGTAAGATTTTAAGATTGTGTGTGTGTGCACCTGTTGGGAGGTGTTGCAGTGTGTGTTCAGTGTGTGTGTGCTATACAGTTCACACTGAGTCTGTCTGTTGAACAGCGCCACGTGGTGGCAGGATGGGTTGGCTGCACACGCTGAGGAAAACAAACAGTAACAATCAAGTATAAGAACTTTGTGATTAGGATAATAAAACATAAATAAGATGATTCATGTGTAGAATTTAACCTCAGTTCTCTGCAGCTGCTTATTTAATGAACTTAACTTCTCTTATTAACTTTAATCACAGTTAACAGTTTCTACTTGTTCACTGTCAAATCTATAAACAAATGATAGAGTAGGGGAGGGGGGGGGGCTGTTTGACCTTGGACACAGGCTTTGAGGTCAGAGGTCATCTCCTGCAAGACTTCAGTGTCTTCAGCTCCGACAGTCAGATCTGATCCAGGAACAGCCTGAAACCTGCTGAGAACTACAACACACACACACACACATGTTACAGAGAGATTTACACTCCTACGAGTGTTAGGAAGCTGCTCTCTGATTGGCTGCTCGCTCATCACCTGAACACTCCTCATCAGTGAGAGCTTTGTCACTGTTGGTCCATTCAAGCTCCGCCCCCTCACCACTGAAACACCTCCACCTGCCAGACAGGAAGTCAGGCTGGGCCGACAGGAAGTCTCCTCGGTCTGAGCACCGCAAACCCCGTCTCTGACACTCGGTGACACCTGACACAGACACACACAGACACACACAGACACACAGGGATCGATAACTGACGAATCACACAGCGGCTGGATGAACGGCTCAGGAGGCGAGTTCCACTGAATGACTCACATTGATTGACAGATGATGCTCCAGCAGGTGAGGAACCTCTGGGACACTTGTTGCAGAAGCCCTGCCCCTTTTCATCCTGATAGGTTCCCTGTGCACACAGAAGACACGCCCCCTCCATGGAGAAACTCCCAGCAGGACAAACGACTGCAAAGACACAGATGTGAGATTCAGATACAGGCCGAACGACCCAAGAGACAAGAGACAAGAGACAAGAGACAAGAGACAAGAGGCCGCTGGACCACACGACTCACTGCAGCCATCGCCATCGCTGGCCAACTTGTAACCACGGGAACAGCCGAAGGTTGGTGTTGTCATGGAAACTAGCGTGGACTGGATATTACCAAGAAGTCCTCGAACTCCTTCCAGAAGTCTGGACTCGTTCAAGAACAGACCTGATTCAAAACAATACGTCAGCATGAGGATCAGTGAAGACATATTCTTTGTTTATGTTTATTCGTTTTTTATATTTTTATTAATGTATCCTACATGTGGTGAATTAATCTGAAAAAGTCAGATTCAAGAGAGAATTGGTTCATGGAGTCTCTGCTCACCGATGTCGTGGAGGTCAGGGAGGTCAGATACCGGGAGGTCAGTCAGGCTGACAGACCATGTGACCCTCAGGTTCACTGAGTCGTCACCGTCACACTGCAGACGCACCGACGACTCATCACACAGCAACACTGTGCGGCCCGACACCGGGAGCTACACACACACACACACACACACACACAGTGAAAACTATTTTTTTCCTAGAAATGTAAAAACGTGTGTGCGTCCTGCAGGTGTGACGTTTACCTGTGTGGTGCACAGCCCCCTGCTGGTCATGGAGCTGAACAGCAGAGACAGTAAACTACTGATCTCAGAGCAGGAAGACGTCAAAGACCAGTGTTGAGAGTACGACACCAGCTGGAGAGGCTGAGAGACTACACACAAACACACAAACAAACACACACAATGGTAAATGAAACTGTTTGAGGATTAAAATTAAATCAGCATAAAATAAAAACAACAAATCATTGAATTTAAATAAATGGTGTTTTCTATATTAATTCTAAAAGTATTTCGGCCCTCTTGTGGCCAAAATGGATTATGTTTTTTAGTAAAGGCCTTTGAAGCGAAGTCGAGACGAATAAAATACAAGAGAAAATGAGAAATACTCGTCTTCACTGTGATGGATGAGGTAAAACATTATGATAATCTGTCGGGCTCTTACTCTGACAGGCTCCACTCAGCGGTTTCCTGTCTCCGCCCCATCGCTGAGTCTCAGTCTCACACAGGAAGCTGCTGACAGGAAGTGTGTTGTAGTAACCATGGTAACAGAAGAGCTCACAGCTCTGTTGACCATTAGCCGCTGAGCTGCAGACCAGGGCACCATGGGTAACAACAGGTTCGGGACAGAGAGGACCTTTAAAGAAAGACAAACATGTGGACCAATCAGCAGCCTCAGTCAGAGATGCTCTTCCTGCGACATCCACCAGGTGCTGCTGTGATTAAACTGAGTGAAGTGAATGAGACTCTGTCCCCTAAGGACACGAAAAGGACATACGATCACAAATTGGCGTCTGTCCTGTCTGTCGAAGCGTCCTGGTCCCATCTACTTCCTGTCCTTCATCAGAGACACACCAACAGGAAGTGACATCACACTGCAGTGGGACGAAGGTTCCGTCAGGTCGACACTCACGACTCTGCAGTTCACACCAGCTGGGACCTGAACACAACACACATGGTTCACCAGTTCACAGAGTGAAGCACAGTGTGTGTGTGTGTGTGTCTGTGTGTGTGTCTCTGTGTGTTTACATGTTAGCTGTCCTGTGACGTTCTGTGTTGCCATCTGTATCATCTCTCCAGTCAGAGGATTCACACACCAGCCTGCAGCGCCTCCTGTCTGTAGCACAGAGTAACTACCATCCTGAAACACACACACACACACACACACACACACACATACACACATAAGTATTATGCACACGTAACTTTGAAAATACAACAGGACGAAGGAATTTATTCTTAAATATTTCACTTACTCACACGTGTGTGTTTTCCTACCTCCTCACATGTTGTTTGGTCAGAGGTGTTGGTGACATCAGAGCCTTTCCTCCAACCAGAGAGCAGAGTGTGAGCCTGAGCTCTTTGACAGCGAGTCAGACCTGTAGGGAGACACACACACAGACACACACACACACACAAACACACTCTATAATGAGCAAACATTTCCATCTGACATCAAGATGTCGCCTCTTTGTGGGTCTGCTCTCGGAGCTTTTGAAATGTGCGGCCTTACATCTGGGCAGGAGGAGTGAGCGGCTGCTCAGCGAGTTGGAGAGGTACTCTCCATCTTCATCAACACACCAACACTGACCTGGAAAACAAAACACACGTGAATATTTCAGAGTTTTCTGAAGCACTGTGCAGACGTGTGTGCGTGTGTGAGACCTGTGCTGTGGTAACACTGTGTGTCCATCCAGTGACCGGCAGCATCACACTGAGGTGTGAACGGCTGGTAGGAACGACGCTCAGGACGCAGGAACATCTGGACAGCTGAAAGAAATTGATTCAGTATTTTTCATCAAACCGAAATGATTCCTCTTATCCTCAAACAGAATCTGAATCTGACTTACTGGAGGAGGCAGCCAATCGCAGAGCCGCGTAGGACTGACTCAGCATCTGCTCAGAAATCTGCTTCTCCTCCTGTGATTGGTTGATTTGAAGTTCATCAGGGGTCAGACGCAGACCTTCGGCCAATAGGAATCCGTACCCCAGAGGGACGTGTGAGGCCTGAGAGAGAGCGACGACGCTCTTCACCCGCTCTCTGAACGCTGTGACCTCGGCCAACGCCAGAGAGCAGCGCCCTGCAAGTTACCACAGCTCCGGTTAGCGTGGCTAATGGGCTAGCATCCGATTAATGTGACCTTCATTGGATCTGTTAACACTGTAGCTCCGCATCATGGGGATGGGACCGGGAACAGTTGCTATGCTAGCTGCTACACTAGCTGCTGTGCATTACGCAAATGTAAACTAGAATAGAAACTAGTCTGACATGTCTCCATTAACAAAGTCCGGAAAATGAATGGAGCAGCTGACCAATCAGAGCAGACTTCATCAGGAAGGGCGTCTTAAAGAGACAGGAGCTAAAACCAGGTGTTAGAGACAGAGGCTGAAGAGAGGAGCTGCAGCGATGGACGGTGTGAGGTACCTGATTCTGAACATTACATCATGAAAACATTTTCATAACACTGATTAAAGTGATCAACTCACTGTTTCACCAGTAATCATATCATAATATTTCCTATCTTGTCAGAGACACTCGTCCGTTCTGAGCTAACTCACTAAACATCAGTGTTTGTGTGACTGCTTCTTCTTCCCGCTCGGTTTGTGATCTTTGTTTGGTTGTAGAAGTTGTACTGACCTGTGGAGGACGGAAGCTTCTGTGTTGGTCTCTGTGGACCTGAAACACAGCAGCAGACAGACCTGCTCATTCTAAAGACTTGCTTGTGTTTAGTGAGAAAGATGATTTGAAATGTTAATATTTAATTTTTCATCCTCTGAGATGCTTCTCCTTAAAACTCCTTCAACATATAAATTGATCTAAAGCAAAGAGTATTGTCAGTACTTGAGTAACATCTTACAGTTGACAGCGCCCCCTGTTGGCCCAGCAGTTATGGTTTTCCCCTCAGTGTCCACACAGAAGCAGTGGGACCCAACACACTGCAGTGGTAGGAAGTCTCCCTCCTCCGAGCATGCTGGGATGTGGACTTCAGCTCCGGCCGACATCTCTCCTTTCACCTTCAGCGCCCTGGCTCTCTCTCTCTCACAGCGGGTCGGACAACGAGGCCGACGACCGGAGGTCCGCGACCCTTTGACCTCCTGACCCTGAGGGTCGACACACCAGCAGTCTCCACCCTGACACTGAACCTCCTGGAATCCTCCGCTGGATGTGCAGGTGGGAACAAACACGGCCGCTGCATCGTCAGCAGAGCAGTGACGGAGCAGAGGAGCCAGAACCTGGAAAACACCAGCAACACAGCAGCTCTACGTTTGACCTTTGACCCTGTTTGGATTTAGTAAGTCTGTCTACCGACGACTCTTTTGACTTAAACAACCTGTCGTCCCTAAAGTCTCTGAAAGCAGAGGAGGAGCCAGAGCTTCAGCATCAAGCTCCTCTCCTGTGGAATCATCTCAGCTTCTGTGGTGGAGGCAGACTCCCTCTGTACGTTGAGGATTCAAACCTTCATTTAGGTTAAAGTTAGAACTGGTTGAGCTTTGTCTCGACACTGATTCACCTTCATTGTGGAGATTCTCTCCTCTCATCAGTACTGTTGTTGCGTCTATGTGTTGATGTGTTCAGTTCCTTTAGTCTGAGCTTCATTCACTGATCACTAAGTTTCTATTTGACTCTTGTTGAGTTAAGAACAGAGGAAGTTGATCTTTGAGACAAAATGGGAATATGAGACGAACCACATGTGATGGATTGTTCAGTGTGGATCTTTTGAATGAACTGACTCTGACCTGCTGCAGGGAGGAGGTGCTGCTGCTTCCTGTGAGTGTGTGTTGGAGGGTGGCGAGGAAGGCGGGGTCCTCCAGCGCTCTGCTGACAGACTGAACCAAGTCCCGGTTCCTCTGGAGGCTGATGGCCACGCCGTTAGAGGAGAGCAGCTCCAGGCCGAGAGATCCTCGAGCTCCCACCGCTCCGCTGAAGTTAAAGGCCGCAGCGTTCTTCAGAAACTTTCCTCCGAACAGGTTCTCCTGGAGGCGACGAGGGGAGGCCCGAGCCAGGGCCTGCAGAGCTCCCCCCACAGATGGGAAGAGACCCTGGAGGACTTCAACCAGGCGAGACAGGAAGAAGGTCGGATCCGCCTCCACCGGCAGGATGTCCAGAAGAGGCCGAAGGAGCTGGAGACAGGAAGCTGGAGATCTGGCCGACGAGGCGTCAGGAGGAGGAGGATCAACGGGTCCAGAGAAAAGACGAGAGAGAGCGAGACGACGCTGAGAGAGACAGTCAGCACCTGAATCTGGAGGAGGAGAGGAAGAGGAAGAGGCCGAGAAGTAGAAAAGGAGAGGTAGGGGAAGAGGAGAAGATCACACGTGGTGAGAAAAATACTGACTCAAGAAAAGAGGACATGAAATAAGGAAACAGAATAAACCAATGTTTTTGATAAAGAGGAGAGCGAACAGCAGGAGGATGGAGGACGAGGAGACTCACTGCAGATCAGAGCGTCTCCAACCTGCCGACTCCCAGGATGCTCTCTACCTGTGGGCTCCACACACCAGCACTGCCCCCCCTGCTGGCACTGTCTGGAAGTGAACGCTCCTGCGTCGTCACAGGACGGGACGTAGTGATTGGACACCGCCGCCCGCCGCTCCTCCTCACAGGCCGAAGGACCTGAGGTCAAAGTTCAAATCAGTTTGAACCAGTTTAAGATTGTTCCAACTTGAATGAATTAAACGTTTACATCTGAAGTGTCCGGTGAAGGCGAGGCGGACTCCCAGCATCCTCCTCTGCAGGACTCTGTAGATGTTGCTCTGAGACAAGGAGCGACCGGACCGGAGTCCAGAGAACGCTGAGTCGTACACGTCAGACAGGAGGAGCTCCACACCTGAGCAACAAGCACAGCGTCACTGATGTCCTCCTCATTGTGGTCGTCATGGGAACGGAGCGTGTGACTGTGTGTACCTGTGTCCTCCAGCTCTCGACCTCGGCTGTCCGAGCAGAAACAGTACGAGGAAACCATCGGGAAGAACTTCCTGAACCCGCTGAAGGTCTCGAAGGCTTCTGGGAACCTGACACCACACACACACACAATGTTATACACACAAACACACACTCAGAATGTGCAGACAGGTGTGTGTGTCCAGGTGTGTGTCCAGGTGTGTGTAGAGGTGTGTGTAGAGGTGTGTGTCCAGGTGTGTGTTCAGGTGTGTGTCCAGGTGTGTATCCAGGTGTGTGTGCCGTTTTGTGTCCAGGTGTGTGTTCAGGTGTGTGTCCAGGTGTGTGTCCAGGTGTGTATCCAGGTGTGTGTTCAGGTGTGTGTCCAGGTGTGTGTCCAGGTGTGTATCCAGGTGTGTGTCCAGGTGTGTGTCCAGGTGTGTGTCCAGGTGTGTGTCCAGGTGTGTGTCCAGGTGTGTGTCCAGGTGTGTGTCCAGGTGTGTGTACCTGTTGAAGTTGTGCAGCAGGTCCAGTTCTGTTCTGTCCGTCATGTTGATGAACTTGCACTGAACCGGAAGGAAGCTTCCGTCGGCTGCGCACTGAGGAGGAGAAGAAGACGTCGCGCCGTGGAGGAGGCGACGCCCCCTCACCTCACAGCTGCCCGGACCTGCAGGTCAAAGGTCAAGGTGTCAGCAGGTCACAGCAGCATAAGAGACGGGAGCAGTGTTCATACCCACAGAGATCAGGGGTCCCGTTCTGCCGGGTCCCGTACAGCTCCATCCCGTCCTGGTCCACGCACCAACACTGCCCCCTGCTGGAGTCACACTGAACTGACTCAAAGAGGCCGGAGGGGGAACAGCGCAGGACTGACTGCAGCTGGCAGGGAGACGGACCTACAGACACAAGGTTTACACAGGTTTACAGACACAAGGTTTACAGACACAAGGTTTACAGACACAAGGTTTACAGACAGATCTGATCAAACTCCACCGTCCAGATAGAAGGTGTGAGCTGACCTCTGACCTCTGACCTCGTCTCGGCTGTTTACATTCACTATCTCTGCTTGTGATTTTATAAATACATGGGAACATGTGACATCTGATGTTCACACGCGTGTTAACGTGTTGTGTTTCTCACAGTGAGGAGCAGAGCTGTTGGTTCGAGTCCTGACGACCTCCTGACCTTCAGCATCCACACACCAACACTCCTGACCCCGCCCCCTGCACTGCACAGGTCTACACACACACACACACACACAGACACACACACTCAGTGGCAGGGTCATAAATCACTGTATGAACACACACTAATGAAGGCGACAGTTACCTGAACCTGCCGTCCTCTGTGCACTGAGGGATGTCATCTTGTTGCCGGGCAACGGCCGCGGCCCTCAGCATCTCACACTGGCTCAGGGCCCCCGAGTCCAGCTGGTACTCTGGACAACAGTGACATCATCAGGAGACAGTGACATCATCAGGAGACAGTGACATCATCAGAAGATAGTGACATCATCAGGAGACAGTGACATCATCAGAAGACAGTGACATCATCAGGAGACAGTGACATCATCAGGAGACAGTGACATCATCAGGAGACAGTGACATCATCAGGAGACAGTGACATCATCAGGAGACAGTGACATCATCAGGAGACAGTGACATCATCAGGAGACAGTGACATCATCAGGAGACAGTGACATCATCAGGAGACAGTGACATCATCAGAAGACAGTGACATCATCAGGAGACAGTGACATCATCAGGAGACAGTGACATCATCAGGAGACAGTGACATCATCAGAAGATAGTTACATCATCAGGAGACAGTGACATCGTCAGGAGACAGTGACATCATCAGGAGATAGTGACATCATCAAAAGATAGTGACATCATCAGGAGACAGACACCATGCGAACGTGAGGAGACATGGAAACTGATGATTCTCTTTTCTGTTTATGAACCAGTCGATTCATTTAATGAGCAGATTATTATGATAATTATTATATTTGTCTCTGAAGCATCAAAACTGATGTTTTAGAGGTCACAGACAGAGCCCACAGACAGAGCCCACAGACAGAGCCCACAGACTGAGGACACAGACAGAGGACACAGACTGAGGACACAGACAGAGCCCACAGACTGAGGACACAGACTGAGGACACAGACAGAGCCCACAGACAGAGGACACAGACAGAGCCCACAGACAGAGGACACAGACTGAGGACACAGACTGAGCCCAGACAGAGCACAGACGAGGACACAGACAGAGGACACAGACAGAGGACACAGACAGAGCCCACAGACAGAGGACACAGACAGAGGACACAGACAGACACAGACAGAGCCCACAGACAGATCTCACAGACAGAGCCCACAGACAGAGCCCACAGACAGAGACACAGACAGACCACAGACAGAGCCCACAGACAGAGCCCACAGACTGAGGACACAGACAGAGGACACAGACAGAGCCACAGACAGACCACAGACAGAGCCCACAGACTGAGGACACAGACAGAGACACAGACGAGGACACAGACAGAGCCCACAGACAGAGGACACAGACAGAGCCCACAGACAGAGCCCACAGACAGAGGACACAGACAGAGCCCACAGACAGAGCCCACAGACAGATCTCACAGACAGATCTCACAGACAGAGGACACAGACAGAGCCCACAGACAGAGCCCACAGACAGATCTCACAGACAGATCTCACAGACAGAGCCCACAGACAGAGCCCACAGACAGAGGACACAGACAGAGCCCACAGACAGAGCCCACAGACAGATCTCACAGACAGAGCCCACAGACAGAGGACACAGACAGAGTTAGAGAACACAGACAGATCTCACAGACAGATCTCACAGACTGAGGACACAGACAGAGCCCACAGACTGAGGACACAGACAGAGCCCACAGACAGAGGACACAGACAGAGCCCACAGACAGAGGACACAGACAGAGCCCACAGACAGAGGACACAGACAGAGCCCACAGACAGATCTCACAGACAGATCTCACAGACAGAGCCCACAGACAGATCTCACAGACAGATCTCACAGACAGAGCCCACAGACTGAGGACACAGACAGAGCCCACAGACAGAGGACACAGACAGAGCCCACAGACAGAGGACACAGACAGAGCCCACAGACAGAGGACACAGACAGAGCCCACAGACAGAGCCCACAGACAGAGGACACAGACAGAGCCCACAGACAGAGCCCACAGACAGATCTCACAGACAGATCTCACAGACAGAGCCCACAGACAGAGGACACAGACAGAGCCCACAGACAGATCTCACAGACAGAGGACACAGACAGAGCCCACAGACAGAGGACACAGACAGAGCCCACAGACAGAGCCCACAGACAGATCTCACAGACAGATCTCACAGACAGAGCCCACAGACAGATCTCACAGACAGAGGACACAGACAGAGCCCACAGACAGAGGACACAGACAGAGCCCACAGACAGAGCCCACAGACAGATCTCACAGACAGAGGACACAGACAGAGGACACAGACAGAGAACACAGACAGATCTCACAGACAGAGGACACAGACAGAGGACACAGACAGAGACACAGACAGACTCACAGACAGAGCCCACAGACAGAGGACACAGACAGAGTGAGACACAGACAGATCTCACAGACAGACTCACAGACAGAGGACACAGACAGAGCCCACAGACAGAGGACACAGACAGAGCCCACAGACAGAGGACACAAACAGATCTCACAGACAGATCTCACAGACAGAGCCCACAGACAGAGGACACAGACAGAGCCCACAGACAGAGGCACACAGATCTCACAGACGAGCCCACAGACAGATCTCACAGACAGAGGACACAGACAGAGCCCACAGACAGAGGACACAGACAGAGCCCACAGACAGAGCCCACAGACAGATCTCACAGACAGAGGACACAGACAGAGGACACAGACAGAGACACAGACAGATCTCACAGACAGAGGACACAGACAGAGCCCACAGACAGAGACACAGACAGATCTCACAGACAGAGGACACAGACAGAGGACACAGACAGAGCAGACAGAGGACACAGACAGAGTTAGAGAACACAGACAGATCTCACAGACAGATCTCACAGACAGAGCCCACAGACAGAGCCCACAGACAGAGGACACAGACAGATCTCACAGACAGCTGTGGTCCGGTACCTGAGGCTCGGCCCTGCAGCAGCTCGGGGCCACACAGCAGGAGGCAGGTGAAGCTCAGCAGCCAGGTCATCGTGGTCGTCGTGGTGACAGACTGAGCGACTCTGCATCTTTATAGGCCGACGGAGCTGCTGAGTCACCGTGAGGAGCCTCAACCAAACACACCTTCCTCCTCCTCGGCCTCCTCCTCCTCCTCTTCGGCCTCCTCCTCTGTCCGGCCTGCTGGAACCAGGAGTCCTCGAACACAACTCAGGAGGGGGACAGTGATCCGTGGAGCCCTGTGATTGGACGAGAGGCTCCTTGAAATGGGTGAAGAGGCTCAGTGTGACGTCTGTGGTATAGAAAGTGTTTATCTTTATATACAGAAGTTTTCATAACATTAACTCTACTAATGCTTTATAAACTGTGCACGTTTCTCACACAGCATCTCACGTTTTATGTTTTCAATAACATGATTCAAACTGATACATCCAAATAAAAACTGACATTCATTATTTGAAAATCTGTTTATTACAACAGAGAAAAATACAGATCATAGAAATTATAGACTTTGTGTATAAATTATAAAACATTTTTCTCTCTTCCAAAATGAACTTGGTTTGGTCGTGAACATCAATCATGTTGAAATATAAACAACTTTTCTGGATTGTCTGACTTACATGAAATAGAAAACAATATTTTTAAAAAGTGTCCAGTATATTAAATGTTTTATTATACAGTTGTAATTAATTGGTTCCAGTAAATATACAGAGTCAAAATTTAAATATAAACAAGTGTCACACCTCAGATTTCCTGCTCCATCAATTAAACCCTGAATTAATCAAATTAACGTCTGATTAAAAGTTAATTTTGACTTTAGGAAGATTTCAATTCTGTCTTCTGAAATTCTGGAATTTAAATAAAAGTAAAAGACAAGAAGAAATCTGTGAACACTTGAAGGAACGCAAAGACAAACACTTGTTAAAACTTCATTGGTGGTTTTCAGTTGCAGTCCCATTTAATATCTGGGCATAAAAGTTAAAACACAAAACGTTTTTGTTACTTAAGTGTAAAATCTCTTTAGGCTGATTCGAGTTGTTCATTGGCTCCTTCGCCCAAAATGTTCAAAGTGAGATTTCACTAAAAAGATTTCACTAACAATCTTGAGAATAAAAAGGTTTTCAGCAAATCCTTTTGAAACTTTCCTCCTGGAACAAACTGTGTTCTGGATAATTCAGACTAAATCAAATCATCAAACATTCATTCAACTAAATTCAGACTCTGAGAAATCAACAGACATTTCACATCAACATCCGACTGAAGCCAAACAACTAAAGTTTAAATCGTTAAAATTCAGACAGATGACAAACAGCTGGAGTCCTCGTTCGATTCATATTTAGAAATGATTTATATTTGCGACAAAACATCAACATTTCCTTCATAAAAAGAGAATAGTTTTTAAGACTATAAAAATCTGTTAGAACAAGAAGACAAAAAATCTCTCAACAAACAAGTTAAA
>CM076722.1:458137-460637 GCA_038501795.1 Pseudopleuronectes americanus
TAGACATGTTAGAGACAGACAACTGGAGTCCGAACGTGTTAGAGACATGTTAGAGACAGACAACTGGTGTCAGGACATGTTAGAGACATGTTAGAGACATGTTAGAGACAGACAGCTGGAGTCCGAACGTGTTAGAGACATGTTAGAGACGGAGATCTGGAGTCAGAACATGTTATAGACATGTTAGAGACAGACAACTGGAGTCCGAACGTGTTAGACACATGTTAGAGACATGTTAGAGACATGTTAGAGACAGACAGCTGGTGTCAGGACATGTTAGAGACATGTTAGAGACAGACAACTGGTGTCAGAACGTGTTAGAGACATGTTAGAGACATGTTAGAGACATGTTAGAGACATGTTAGAGACATGTTCGAGACGGAGATCTGGAGTCAGAACATGTTATAGACATGTTAGAGACAGACAACTGGAGTCCGAACGTGTTAGAGACATGTTATAGACATGTTAGAGACATGTTAGAGAAGGAGATCTGGAGTCAGAACATGTTATAGACATGTTAGAGACAGACAACTGGAGTCAGAACGTGTTAGAGACATGTTAGAGACATGTTATAGACATGTTAGAGACAGACAACTGGAGTCAGAACGTGTTAGACACATGTTAGAGACATGTTAGAGACGTTAGAGCTCATTGATTCGTTAGCCAGGAATGAGGAGGAGTAAGCAGAGGCAAGATGGCGCCGGGGGAACGCCTCCTACTAGCCTCATTCTCACTCTGCAGAAACCAATGGGTGACGTCACGGACCCTCCGTCCATTTCTATATACAGTCTATGGTTTAAACCTTTCACACCTGATCAATGTGATCAACATCAGTTGATCACACGTCCTGGTGTTGAAGCCCTGACGTGTGTCGGGATAGAGAGGATGTTTTATTAACACGTATAATCTGTACAGGTGTTACATACATGTTAAATGAAGTGATCTCAGTGTTTCTCAGTGTGGCCGTAGCTCCAGGGTTTGGACTCGTTCACACCTTGTTGGCTTCAGATCGTCACCAGAAGATCTGGAATCTCCTCGGGTTTCCAAGAGGACGTCTTCATCTTCTACGCGTTCGGCTCCTCTTCTTCATCCTGAGATGTTTGTGTTCTTCCAGTTTCACGTCACGTGTTAGAAACCTCATCAACACGTCCACTCGACACGGACCTGAACTCTTGTTTCTTCGATCGCCTCTTTTCTCCTGTGACCTGACTCGTCACTGAAGCAGAAGAAACTCGATGTTTGACCTGACACATCCTCATGTTGCTGTATTTCAGTGACTTAACAGTGAAAACTGACCGTCTCCAGATCTGTGGGGTGTTTTTAAACAACCTCCTGGATTCCGTCCTTCCGTGAAAATGCAAAAAGTTCAAAACTGATCAAACACTATTTCTTCAAATAGAAAATAAGTCTTTTCTTTTTCTTTCACATACTTTTGGCGTTTAAAAAGTTGAATTCAGGAATAATGCGACAAAATAAACGTGAACCTTCAGAAGTCATAGTTTTTTGGAGATGATTTAGACATAAAAAAAACACAAACATAAAGTTCATCTTAACGACTACGTTTTAATTTTAAACAAACTACTCTGGAGTTTTAGGAAGTTTTTAACTTGACGAACAGAAACGGAGGCGTTTGGAAACGATGACGTAGACGCCCTCAACCTCTTGCTGATTGGTCCGGCTCCTGTCACATGACCTCCTTCAGGAAGGCAGCTCCCAGAGAATCCTGTTGTTAGGAACTGAGTGATAATGTGTTAGAAGACACCGTCCCGTTAACCAATCATTTGTCCTCCCGTAGACTTCCTGTCCCGCCCCCACCATGAGTGACATCTACGACTCAGCGGCCGACTCCCTGGGTCTCTTCAGCACCCCCTGTCTGACCAAAGTGGAACTGCGACTCACCTGTAAAGGACTCTCAGACCGAGACGCTCTGTCCAAACCCGACCCCTGCATCGTCCTCAAGATGAAGTCCCATGGACAGTGGATGGAGGTAGGTTGCCACGGCAACCTGAATGAACTCAGCTTTAGCTTCTGGTTGTGATGATTTAAATGTTTTCATTCTCGTTTATTTCTACCTGATCTCCAGTCAGCTCTTTTGTTCAATGATTCTTTTGTGCTTAAGTTCTTTAATAAGATTTAAGTTACAATAATATTTGATTAGAATAAATCTTCCACATCTGATCTGAGATCAGTTTTTAAAGGTCTGTCTTTGTGAATGTGTTGTTTTTAAATATTTGTTGTTAAAGTGGTCACTTCCTCTTGGCCTGTTGTGTAAGTGTGTGTGCTTGCTGTGACTTGGTCAGACTGGTTTCCATTGACCCACTTCAAGTATTTTTAGCGGCGGTGGAAACGTCCACACGGACTCAGACTTCTCTTCATGTTGTCTCTGCTTCCATCCGTCCTCTCGTCTCCTTCAGGCAGCCTCGAAGTGTCCTGATGAGGTCATCACGAATCAATGATGTCTGACGTCTCCGAGAGACAAGAGACGTCCTCAGTCCTTCAC
>CM076722.1:465637-558137 GCA_038501795.1 Pseudopleuronectes americanus
AGGTTTTCACTGTGTTGAACTGTTTATCTTTCAGCATTTGCAACCTGGTGTTTAAAGTTAACGTCTGTTGTTTCAGGGCGGAGTGATGTTGGACTAATGTTGTAAAGTTTACAGAACATGTGTTAAGTTAAGTCTCATTAGAAGCAGAACATCCTGCTGCTAATTGTCTCCTGTTGCTGATCTAGAACTCTTAACATGCTATTACTATTCTGCAGCGTTAGCTCCGCTAGTTCAGTTACTGAACTTTAATTTTACTTTTGTAATGAACATGAAACGGTCAAACTCCTGCTTTCTGTCTCTGTAACTTGATGCTGTTCTTTGATTAGCGCCTAGCTAACGTTCTGGGCAGTGAGGCCGAGGTCACTCCTGCTGTGACTGGTCTGAGATCAGCTGCAGTAAAACACTGTCACCGTCCCACGATGCTAACGTGGCTACAAACGTCAGTTTGACCTCAGCTGGTTTAACCAGAAATGACCTGATCTCCCTCAGGTCCTTGAGCTCCAGGTTCCCATAAAACTTCGGGTTGGTGTTAGGGTTAGTAACACCCTAGCGTTTGTTTGGACAGACGCCGGCGGCAGAGACAGATAGTGAAGTCACAGCCGTCCCGAAGAGACGCTACAGAAAGCAGGCGCTCATTAAAGTGAAGCTCTCCATGTTTCATGTTTCCAGAGGCTCAGGTTCTGGTTCTCTGGAATCTTCCCGCAGACGAGGACGATACAAACAGCGTGAGCGAGGTGGATGTTCAGCAGCTTCGTCAGCTGTCTCATTATCCGTGACGAAGAGTGTTTGTAGTTTGATGATCCCGTGGGACGCCACAGGTTTCATTAACGCGTCCACCTTCAGAGCGCAGAGGAAGAAATGAATTAGAATCCAGCTCCAGTTTCAAGATGAGGCTGAAAGTACAGAAGCTTGAATCTTTGATCGTTCTGTGTCTCTGTGGGTTTCACTCCTCGCTGAGGTTGATCCTTCAGTTTAAAATGATCTGAATGGATCAAACTAGTCTCCTCCACTTTGAATTGAGTAAAACAGGAGAGGACTTCCTCCTGCCGTTTACCAGGAGGAGGGTTTCATCATCCGCAGGAAACAGAGCGTGGTCTGTCTGGAGGAAACCTCCCTTCTTCTTCTCCTCTTCAGAGTTTATTTATTGGCCTCCTTCCTTTGCTAACAGTCGGCGAGACTGAAACGAGAAATCCCTCTGAACTGGATCCTCCAGAGACGATCTGTTCATCCATCTGTGGGCTGCACAGAGAGCTGCTCAGACTCGGGGATGGAGCCGGTCCTCAGCTGAAGGATGGTCTTCTGCTCTGGGATCTGGATCTTTGCTCCACAGTGACAGTCGGCTCATAACGTTACAGTCTAATTTGACCTGTTAGCAACTACATTTGTCGTTGACATCAAACTGAACTCTGGGAGCAACTCACTCTTTACATGGCAGCACATAATGTTAGCCTACAGTTAGCTAGTGGCTACCTTAAACTCTAGTCAACACTCACAAATACCTTTTATACACAATGTGTAAAGCTAAACATCAGAAAGCGTGTCAGTAATCTACGTGAACGGATTCTGAACCCAGGACGAGCAGCTTGTTAAAAACAGTTGTGTGTAAAAAAAGGAACTCGACAAACTTGTCTTCACACATGTCTTTGTTTCCCTCGGTCACATGACAGAAAAGTGTTTGTCGAGGATTATACGTGTTTGTGTGTTGCAGGTGCAGTGGCCATGTTTAAATCCCAAATACAAAGTGAAGAAGAAGAATTATAGGAACTCTGGGATCGTCATCCTGAACCAGTGCAAGGTGACGTTTCTGTTTTTATCACAAACTGGCTCATTTCAATCTGTTTGAGGCTTTAATCGTTTTTTTAATCCGAACAGTTCAGGGATCATTTTTTTTCGGCCCTGGTCTTGTTCTCTCGGCGTCTGGCGTTGGCGTCGGGCTGACAGGCTGTTAGGGGAACCAATTACTTAGCCGTGAGCCGATTGACTAACCTGACACTTCCTGCCAGACGAAAGCTGAACGGCACTCGAGGGCAGCCTGGGGACTCCAGCCGCCGAGCCAGAGCCAGATAACATTTAGTCCGATGACACTCCACGTCCAGTCGAGGGTCGCTGGAAGGAAGAGGCGTCGCACAACACAGACACAAATTACTGAGCAGCTGCGACTTCATCACACTTGATGGATGAGGAGTTTGAGCGGAGGCAGGAATGAGAGCAGGTTACAGGTGGAACCTCCATCCACCACCAGCTCCGACCAGTTTGATGAGCATTCGTTCTGTCAGAGCCCGGGCCCCTACGTCTGTGATGTCACAACCGACGTCTGTGATGTCACAACCGACGTCTGTGATGTCACATCCGACGTGTGTGATGTCACATCCGACGTCTGTGATGTCACATCCGACGTGTGTGATGTCACTTTAAATATTCACTTCTTTCCTTTCTGCTGCAGATCATCAAGATGCACTCATTCCTGGATTACATCATGGGAGGCTGTCAGATCCAGTTTACAGTGAGAACACACACAGACACGCACACAAACACACACGTCTCTCTATAGTTGTGAGAAAACTTAATGACATAATTCATTCCCTAGCCCTTACTCCACAGCTAAATGCCTAACCTATGGCATTGAACAAAAACTGGCCTCATAACTATAGATACACATACTGACACACACACCGACACACTGACACACACACAGACACACTGACACACACACACACAGGTGATGCTCAGGTCACTATTGTGTGTCTGGAAAATATGCTGTCTGCTTTCCCAGTACCTCTGACGTTGCTATGGAAACAGTTACCATGGCAACATGCTCCAGTTCTTCACTGTCCCAGTTTGCACCTGCAACTGTAACTGACGAGTTAAACCAGTTAAACCAGTAATCTATAAAGACTATGTTTCAGTTTGTGTTGTTTATTGTGATGTTGTGTAAATGTCTTTCCTTTGACTTTTGTGATTAGTCTGTTTTGTGTGTCTCCTCATCTTCACGTCTCTTCAGTCTACGTCCCGTCTCCCGTCTTCATGTTCAACACATGTAGCTCAACACGCCAGCAAGGCTGCGTAACCCCCCCCCCGGCAGCGATGGAGCCGCGCTGATTGAAATCTCTTTATGGTCGGCTGCATCTCAATGACCTTTATTCATTATTGTGTGTGTGTACTGTGTGTACTGTGTGTACTGTGTGTGTTTGTTTTTGTGAATCTAAAAGTTCTGGACTATAGTGTAAAATCCAAACACCTTCACACTGTCTTCAGTTGTTTAGGGGTGTGTCACTAGCTGAGCTCTGTCTTCCTGCTCCTCTGTGATTGGCTGTGGTCTCTCCAGGTAGCCATTGACTTCACGGCCTCTAACGGAGATCCTCGTAACAGCTGTTCTCTTCACTACATCCACCCGTACCAGCCCAACGAGTACCTGAAGGCTCTGGTGGCCGTGGGGGAGATCTGCCAGGACTACGACAGGTGGGTCTTTACTCTGTGATGAAGTGGAGGCGGACTGAATGAGCTCGTTAACTCCTGCTGAGCCAATCACAAGCTTCTTTTCCATTTTTAACCTTAGTCTTATCAACCTTTTTTTTTCCAGTGACAAAATGTTCCCGGCATTCGGCTTCGGCGCTCAGATCCCTCCTGACTTCAAGGTAATTGAACTGCTCCACCTGCCATTTCTCCCAGCATGCTCTCTGTCAGTAGAGAGGGGGGGTGGACGGGCAGACGCCGGTGATTACCAGCCCACCCCCCCCCCTCTCCTCTTCTCGCCAGGAGGATGCTGGTTGAACTGAATAATGACCCTGTGTTAAATTCTGTGGATGATTCATCCTCAGACTTAAACAGTTGTTATTAATTTAAAGATAAAGATGATTCATAAACTGTAAAAGTTGAGCCACACAACAGAATTGACATGAAACAGAAACTCAGTTTACAGTCGTGTGATGACCTCACGGGTCACTGCTCCCTCCCCCCCCACCCCAGTGCCGCCTCGACCCCTGTGCACCGGAGGAAGCCTCAGTGAGGAGCCGTCACCAGATCCAACCAAGAGCTCTGTGAACCACTTCAGGAGTAATGGGAGGGTTGTGGGGATGGGGAGCAGCTTAGATTAGATCAAGCAGAAGAAAATGAAAAAAGGATGAAGAGAGATGAAGGTGAAGAGGGAGAGACATAATTCTTTCTTCAGGCTTTTTTCTTTTTTTTTATCACAGAGATCAAACTGACTTCATTTCTCTTACCCCCCCCCCAGGTCTCCCACGACTTTGCGGTGAATTTTAACAAGGAGAACCCGGAGTGTGCAGGTAGGTGCTCTGTAGAAGAAAGAGGAAGCTCTGTGACATCAGAGACGTCACGTGACGAGGAGTCAGCTGACCGCCACGTGACGAGGAGTCAGCTGACCGTCACGTGACGAGGAGTCAGCTGACCGTCACGTGACGAGGAGTCAGCTGACCGTCATCGATCTGTGTTGTTACCGTGGCGATGAACCTCCTGACTGTGTTTGGTGTGTGCTCAGGTATCCAGGGAGTCGTGGAGGCCTACCAGGCCTGCCTCCCCAAGCTGCAGCTCTACGGGCCCACCAACATCGCCCCCATCATCCAGAAGGTCGCCAACTCCGCCTCGCAGGAGGTCCACACCAAGGAGGCCATGGTGAGAGCACCGGTTCAGTCCTCATGGTTCTGGACTCACTCAGTGACCTTCAGCTAAAGCGTTCTTTAGTCATGGAACACGGTGACAGATGTTTTCTGTTTCTGTCCTGAACATCAGGAACTGAACATGTCTCAGTTTGCTCCAGTGTTGTTGACTCCAGGAAGCAGCTGACGATAACTCCGCCCACGAGTCCTGAACCTAACGATCCAAAGATCTGAGATAATGTGTTTGTGATGTGAAGTTTGAAACTTTACACAGAATTCACACATTCTGTCTCTTTAATGCTTCTCAACCAATCACAGTTTCCCGCTCATGTCACAGAACATGCTAAGCTAGCTGCCCATGCAATGCTAAAGATCACAGTCACACAGAACCTTTACTGCATTAATGGGATTTCAGTGGCTGGTTGAAAACCTGAGCTTTTCTAAACTTCTGTCTCACAATGTGAGCGGCGGTAATGGAACCACACAAACGAGTGCAGCGTCATGTGACCGAGCGTTTGTCTTCCCGACTTCTCTCCTCCAGCAATACTTCATCCTGCTGATCCTGACGGACGGCGTCATCACCGACATGGCTGACACGAGGGAGGCCATCGTCCAGGCCTCACGCCTCCCCATGTCCGTCATCATCGTCGGGGTCGGGAACGCCGACTTCAGCGACATGCAGATGCTGGACGGGGACGACGGGATCCTGCGATCTCCTAAAGGAGAACCCGTCCTGCGCGACATCGTCCAGTTTGTTCCCTTTCGCAACTTCAAACATGTGAGTCATTTAAATTATGTTTAAAAAATTTAAATACAAACATTAATGATGTTTCACCGATTCTGATTGAAACATGTTTATATCCTCCTGTGTGAGGAGTTCCACCAGGAACCATCTGAGGGCCATGTTCTTCCTCTTCACTCATTCCTCTGGGGCTCCTTGTTCACCTCTGTTTTCTTTATTCACTAACTAAATTAAGATTTAAGTATAAAAACACTCAAACACCAACATCACTGAGATTAAAGTCACTTCCTGGTTTATCCCTCCTGCTAAAAACATCTTTCTTTTTATTTGATTTATATTTAAATTCATTTTGTCCATTGTCACTTCTACGTTCAGCCTCGTCTCACTTTTAGAGACAAAGGTTCAGAGACAATTCAAATGTTTATCTTGTCTCTTGCAAACTTCATTTATGTACAATAACTGTGCAAAAGCAAATACGGGTCTCTGGACCGGTTTGATTGTCATTCGCCATGACATCATGTTTTGTGTGTGTGTGTGTCTGTGTGTGTGTGTGTGATGTTGCGTGGAGCAGTGTTGTGTTAACATCATAAACATTTGTGCGTTCACAGCCCCAGTGGAACTAAAAGCCTAAAGAACTAAACTGTGGCAGCAGCTGGTTTGTTAGTTTGTTACTTGATAGAAAATGATAGTTTGACCCAGAAAAATGAGAGGATGAGTGAAGAGGAAAGTAATAAACCGAGGAGAGGACGGAGGATCAGAGCATATTGGAATAGGAGGAGATGAAATGAGAAGAGAGGGTGTGAAGTTATTGAAGAAATTAGTTTCAGCCTTAAAGCAGGAAGATGAGGAGGCAGCAGTTTCTCCAGTCTGTAAGTCTGAAGCTTCCAGTGAGCAGCAGATTCATCTCAGAGACGCTGCTGTGCTTCTCCCTCCTGGTTGAATCTGTGATGAAGGAGAGTTTTCAGAACGAGACGCCGCTTCACTAATTTACTGCTGCTCCCAGAATCCTCTGTGAAGGATGAGGAGTCGATTCAACACAGAGTCACAGTGTGTAGCACATCCTGTATGTGTGTGTGTGAGTCTCTATGTGGATCTGGAGCAGATGTCAGGACTCATCTAAAAGACACAGCATCGCTTTATAGAAAATCTTCTTCAAATGTTTGTTGACCGTAGATTTGAAGGAGATGATGACGTCACCTAAAGAAACCAGTGGATTGAGCGTTCAGCTGGATCTGCAGTTTGATTCCTGGAGATCACTGGTTCACGTCAGAGGAGACTGTGTTGGTGGTTTCATTGTGATGTTCTCTCCTCCGCAGGCGACTCCAGCTGCTCTGGCTAAGAGTGTGCTCGCAGAAGTGCCCAACCAGGTGGTGGACTACTACAACAGCAAGGGCATCAAGCCCAAAGTGCCCAGCAAGTTCCAGTCCTCCAGGCCGTTCGGCCCCTGAGCGCCGCCAGCAGCACGTGGCGTCCTGAGGGAGGCGTGGCCTGTGTTTTGTTCGTTGTTATTGAAGATGTTAAAGGTGCTACACGCAGCATTTTACCACCAGGAGGTGTTTCTATCAGACACAAGTGTTCTACAGCAACATCGATTTTACAGATACTTTCATTTAAGGCTCAGATCAAGTCGAGGACATTTCCTCACCTCTTGTCTTCTTCGTACGAGAAGCTGCACTTAGGATCTTCTCATCAGGGAAACACATGAACGTGCACTAGCTGGGATGTGATGAAGGGTGTTTCCAGCTGCACAGGTTCCCGTCGGGCAGCGTGAACACAGCAGCTGAGGTTCATACAGGACCTGGTCTCAAGAGAAGCTCTTTATACGACCCCTCCATTCATTAAATACAGCCTCGTCTCCACAGACCAGAGACATCAGACCAACTCAGCCTGGCAGGTGGGGGGGTCCTCTGCCAGGACACCAGTCCAGTAGATCGACCTCTGATCATCTGATGAGAAGTTTCACAGACGGGCGACAAGTTATTTTCACGTTATGAATGATAAACTAATCAATGACTTTCAGGAACTCATCAGAAACGTACCACAGAGTTTTAGGACGCTGTTAAGGAAAATAGTTTTTGGAGATTTGAAGAGTAAAGTCGTAATTGATAAGAATTTCGCAATAAATCACCCAAATAGTTGTAAATTTACAAGAGCAACCCGACACAGTGGTTTCTGGCCTGTGGGTGGCGCTGTGGTCCATTTAAGGCTTAACATGATTGTAGCTTTTAGTTCATGTTACGTGGACTCACTCACTAATCGCTAATCACGATGTTGTAAATCCTTCGTGGTCAACATCCAGGTTCTGAATAGCATCAGCTATGTAGCATGAAGAGCTGCGGCTGAGTTTGTCTTCCTTTGTTCTGCGTTAGCGTTCAGCTCGTTGTGAGAAACTGTTTCACTTCAGTTTTCAAACCAGAACAAATTCACTTCAAGCTAATTAAAGCTCATACAGACACAAATGCTTCAATAAACTAACTGAGAGACACTTTTATCTTGTTAGCAACTAAACCAGCTAATCTGATGGTTAGCTAACAGGTAGCAGAAGCTAACAGGTAGCAGAACGGCTACTGTTGTGATGCACGTGTGTGGTTAGCTCGTTAGCCACCGCAGCCCAGCTAGCACTACAAGTAGTCAATATGTCATAGCTCCCAGCACTACTCATCTCACAAGGACTCACATAAATGTTGTGGTGCTGCTACACACAGCCGCCATCTTGAATTGTCATAAACATGGGTATCGTTAGCTTCCTAGCCACCACTGCTAGCAGGCAGTAGAGGGGTTTGTGTGTCATCAAGTGTCAGGTCTGAAATGCTAAGTGTAGCACCGTTAGCGTCTGTGGTGCATGCAGGGCCTCAACGTCTCAGGAGGGTTTATTTATATGATCATGAAAAGCACACAAACAAAACACTGACCAATCCAGTCGCTGCTTCTCCGCTGACAGCATGACGGGCGGGAAACAGTCACTGTAGGAATGTATGACCCCTCCTGGTTTGTTTTTATAAAAGTGAATTGAGATTTTGCTCAATCTGGTGATGTTGGTACGATGTGAAGCATTTTGGATCCGGATGAAGCAGCTGCCTTCACAGACGTCCTCTGCTTCTCTCAAGCCAAATGCATGAGCTGTGGTTTTGCATGCAAGTCTCCATGTCGGCCTGTTTCCTGGTAGTGAGTCATAAGAGAAATGACGTTAACGAAGTTCCCGATAAAGGGGCGGTTCTATTCTGAGCATGTTCAATGTGGGAGTCGACTTTAAAAAGCACAATTTAAGTATCTTTGGAGAGATTTCAGATTATAATGATAGTTTGTGATCATTTTGTGCCACAACATCTGTCAGAAAACTTTATTCAATTTGTTAATTAATTTTTTTAATTATTGAACTAATCACATTTGGTTTCTGGAAAGATTCGATGCGCAGCTGCACTGTTGAGTCTCTTTAAATCGACTTTTCTTCTTTTCTTACACAAACTTTATAAAATCCTAAAAACAAAATTACACTACCCACAATCCTCAGCTGTGAAGGGATGTCTCTGATTGGTGGACATCACTGTTACCATGGAAATGTTCATCATCTTCAACATTCACTATGGATTATGGGTAGTGTAGATCCTTCACTCTTGAAATAATATATTTCAATATTTTCATTCTCTGAATCAAATGTTTTTTGGATATGATTCATCTCGGAGACGCTGGTTCAGGAGAAGTTGACTTCCTGAAGCAGAGTCGCTCTGGAAGTGGACACTCACTGTTACGCTCTGTGACTGTTGCTCAATAAGTCAAATGACATGTTCAACCTATCATTTTAACCCAAGTTAATTTCATCTTTATCATTCACAGCAATTTTACTTCCTGTACTCAAACCTGTGGGGACTGTGTGATGCATTTGGTTTGGTCATTGATTATTTATTGATTCTTTTATTACAGGAAGCTCGATTAAGTTGATAAAAGATGGAGGACAGGTGTTGAGTCACATGACTTAATTGTTGTGTTAACATGCAGCATTGTGTGCAAAACAATGACAAACTGACTTGAAAATAAAAGTTTATCAGTAACGTGTCTCAAGTGTTTTATGTGAACGAGCAGAATTCAGAAATCACTGATTTCTAAAAACAGGGAAAGTGTGTATGTCATTATGAGTGTTTGTTGCTCTTTGTGTGTGTTGCTCTTTGTGTGTCAGTGTGTGTTGCTCTTGTGTGTCAGTGTGTGTTGCTCTCTGTGTGTCAGTGTGTGTTGCTCTCTGTGTGTGTCACTGTGTGTTGCTCTCTGTGTGTCAGTGTGTGTTGCTCTTGTGTGTCAGTGTGTGTTGCTCTCTGTGTGTCAGTGTGTGTTGCTCTCTGTGTGTCAGTGTGTGTTGCTCTCTGTGTGTGTCAGTGTGTGTTGCTCTCTGTGTGTCAGTGTGTGTTGCTCTCTGTGTGTCAGTGTGTGTTGCTCTCTGTGTGTCAGTGTGTGTGGCTCTTGTGTGTCAGTGTGTGTGGCTCTTTGTGCCAGTGCGTGTTGCTCTCTGTGTGTGTGTCAGTGTGGGTTGCTCTTTGTGTGTCAGTGTGTGTTGCTCTCTGTGTGTGTGTCAGTGTTTGTTGCTCTTTGTGTGTCAGTGTGTGTTGCTCTCTGTGTGTGTGTCAGTGTGTGTTGCTCTCTGTGTGTGTCAGTGTGTGTTGCTATCTGTGTGTCAGTTTGTGTTGCTCTCCGTGTGTCAGTGTGTGTTGCTCTTTGTGTGCCAGTGGGTGTTGCTCTTTGTCTGTCAGTGTGTGTTGCTCTTGTGTGCCAGTGTGTGTTGCTCTCTGTGTGTGTGTCAGTGTGTGTTGCTCTTGTTTGTGTTGCTCTCTGTGTGTGTGTCAGTGTTTGTAGCTCTTTGTGTGTGTTGCTCTTGTGTGTGTTGTTCTCTGTGTGTGTCAGTGTTTGTAGCTCTTTGTGTGTGTTGCTCTTTGTGTGTCAGTGTGTGTTGCTCTCCGTGTGTGTGTCAGTGTGTGTTGCTCTCTGTGTGTCAGTGTGTGTTGCTCTCTGTGTGTCAGTGTGTGTTGCTCTCTGTGTGTCAGTGTGTGTTGCTCTCTGTGTGTCAGTGTGTGTTGCTCTCTGTGTGTCAGTGTGTGTTGCTCTCCGTGTGTCAGTGTGTGTTGCTCTCTGTGTGTCAGTGTGTGTTGCTCTCTGTGTGTCAGTGTGTGTTGCTCTTGTGTGTCAGTGTGTGTTGCTCTCTGTGTGTCAGTGTGTGTTGCTCTTGTGTGTCAGTGTGTGTTGCTCTCTGTGTGTCAGTGTGTGTTGCTCTCTGTGTGTCAGTGTGTGTTGCTCTCTGTGTGTCAGTGTGTGTTGCTCTCTGTGTGTCAGTGTGTGTTGCTCTCTGTGTGTCAGTGTGTGTTGCTCTCCGTGTGTCAGTGTGTGTTGCTCTCCGTGTGTCAGTGTGTGTTGCTCTCTGTGTGTCAGTGTGTGTTGCTCTCCGTGTGTCAGTGTGTGTTGCTCTCTGTGTGTCAGTGTGTGTTGCTCTCTGTGTGTCAGTGTGTGTTGCTCTCTGTGTGTCAGTGTGTGTTGCTCTCTGTGTGTCAG
The DNA here is from genome assembly GCA_038501795.1 of Pseudopleuronectes americanus. Lineage (NCBI taxonomy): Eukaryota > Metazoa > Chordata > Actinopteri > Pleuronectiformes > Pleuronectidae > Pseudopleuronectes > Pseudopleuronectes americanus. The sequence goes on from CM076722.1 coordinate 476,525, forward strand.
TGTGTGTTGCTCTCTGTGTGTCAGTGTGTGTTGCTCTCCGTGTGTCAGTGTGTGTTGCTCTCTGTGTGTCAGTGTGTGTTGCTCTCTGTGTGTCAGTGTGTGTTGCTCTCTGTGTGTCAGTGTGTGTTGCTCTCTGTGTGTCAGTGTGTGTTGCTCTCTGTGTGTCAGTGTGTGTTGCTCTCTGTGTGTCAGTGTGTGTTGCTCTCTGTGTGTCAGTGTGTGTTGCTCTCCGTGTGGCCCCCCCCCTCAGCCTGATTCCTCACAGCAGTAATTAAAGAGCTGTTTCTTGGTGTCGTCTGAAAAGAGGCGATTAACTCTGTCACCAGAACAAAAGATTCACGACTGAAGAGGCTGAGAACAGGAAGCTGCTCAGGAGGAGAATCCCAGGAACTGGATCTGAGCTCAGGAGAGAAACTCATCGCACTTTACGAGTCCGAAGAAACGAACCTCGTGCATAAAGAAGTAAAACTCTGAGATGAGTGAAAATAAAATAACCAGATTCGACCAAACTGAACCGATTCAGTGCAATGGGATCAATGGAAGATGATCAGTGAACTGATTGATCCACTGATTGACTGATGTCATCCAGTGTCACCTCAGAAACACCTGAGAACACGTCGAGGTCCTGTGTTGGTTCTGCTTCCTGTCAGCAGAATGTCAAAATCACGGCTCCCCCCCGATCAGTGCTGCTCAGACTCCAGGTGACTCGTCGTCTTCAGGGATGACGTATTCAGTGTGTGACTCCCTCCCAAGCACAGTCAGACAGCAAAGTGGTTTTTAATGAAGTGGTCTCCAAATCCAACCGTGAAAACTACGTTTTACACAGTAACAAAGACATAACATATAACATTAGCAATCACAGTATCAATAATTAAGATTAAGGTTAAATTAAATAACAAACTGCATGCTTTGAAAAGGAATCTTATCTTCTAGTAACTCTCTTCATTAACTAACTCTTACACAGTGTGACTTCTCTGTGTTTCTTCTTCGGGTTCCTTCTCAAAACAAGCAGCTCAGCGGAGGCTTCAAAATAAAAGTCTTCTCTAATTAAACAGTGATGCTATACAAATACAAAAGTAATACATACATACGTAATAAAGTGGCAACAGTTACACAGTTCCTTGATTTCAGATTCTCTTCTCACCTCTGCTGCAGAATCTCCCTGAGGCTCAAACTGTGGGAGGAGCCAGAGGGACGTTCAGAGCTTTGTTCTTGTTCAGCTGAAGTTCGACGACATGAAAACGATGTCGTGAGCTTTCAAACTGACAGTTCATAAAACCGAGCGTCTCTCAGACAACTAGCTGCAGCAGGTGGAGACTGGACGTCCTGACAGTTTGTTCTAACTGAGACATGAGACTCGTCTCCTGCTGCTCGTCTCTGAGGCCACGTGGAAAGTTCCTGAGTTAACGCGCTGTGTTCAAATTATTTGTAGTTTATCATTGCTTGTCTTGCTCTGTACTGTACAGGTTAGCACACAGCTCGCATATTAACATTAAATAATTACGACGAAATTCCGCACATCGAAGGCTTTAATCTAAATTCTTGCTACTTTAGTTTAGCAGGATGTTATTTACTAATTAGTTTTAAATACAGTTGTCCTGACGATGGTCAGAACACAGACAGTTAATAAAGATGGATGACATGACCCTTCATCGCCCCCTGCTGGCTGTCTGCAGTAGGTCACTGTTGTTCAACGTTACACAACAGAGACGACACAGTTCAGCGCCATCTTGGTTTTTAGAAACGGTAGTAACCAATCGTGGAGCGGGGCGGAGCCTAAGTAAGAGCTCCAAGATACACCCACCTGTCACCTGCACACATTGGACGGTACTATCTGTCAATCACTCTGTGGTACACACATCCGGTGCTTTATGGTCTGTTTGACTCTAAAAGATCATAATTCACTAAATGATCATAATTCACTAAATGATCATAATTCACTGAATGATCATAATTCACTAAATGATCATAATTCACTAAATGATCATAATTCACTAAATGATCATCAGCTGTTTGAAGAAACTTTACTGACGTCATAAAGTGAGAAGAGAAGTCCCTTTCTGTAGACTTCTAAGGTGTCAAAAGTAGAAGTATAGATACTAGGGTTTAAAAATACTTCTGTAGAAGTTGAAGTATCAACTTAAGCTTTTTACTTAAGTAAAAGTGTAAAAGTACTGGTAACTCGAGGACGGTGCCCCACGCAGCTCTGGCTTTGCTCTCCTTCCTTTCGGAACCCCTCCGGTGCGGTTGTGTGGCGGCCTCGGCCCAACTCAAACAGGGACGAGGGGGGTTTAATGTCTCACAAAAAAACAGGTTTTTTGGTGTGTTTTTGAACGATGACAAACTGGAATGAAAACAAGCCAAAATGAAATAGGAGTAACGAGGCTATTTTAAAAATGTAAGGAGTAGAAAGGACAGATATTTGCGTGAGTAGAAGTAAAAAGTCATCTGAAAAATAAATACTCTAGTAAAGTATAGATACCCAAAATTTCTACTTAAGTAAGGTAACGAAGTATTTGTACTTCGTTACTTGACACCTCTGGAAACTACCAGGGGAGTCGCCCCCTGCTGGTCAGAGGGAGAACACAGCTTTCAGGTAGTTCCACATTGGCTTCACTTTCTGGACTTCACTTTTTTAAACAGTCGCCTGTTGTGTCCTCACTTTGCTTTCTTCTTCGTCTTCTTCTTCGTCTTCTTCTTCTTCTTCTTCTTCTTCGTCTTCTTCTTCGTCTTCTTCTTCTTCTTCTTCTTCTTCTTCGTCTTCTTCTTCGTCTTCTTCTTCTTCTTCTTCTTCTTCTTCTTCTTCTTCTTCTTCTTCTTCTTCTTCGTCTTATTCTTCTTCTTCTTCTTCTCCAGCTCTTAGGGTCTTCACTGCCACCTACTGATCGGAAATATGACTTTCTCTTGTTTTCTTACTCTCTCCAGCTGATTGGTTCTCAGGCTCTGAAAGTGTTGCACCATTGGATTGAACGTGAATCAGTCGTAGCAACGTTATTCATTCAGTCGTCTAATCATTACAAAGTTTGGTGCCTAACATTTCCACAGTAACTATGAGTCAAAATATTCTACATAAAAAAATAAACTTTCAGGGACGTTGATGTGTTTTGTTCGGTCTCAGCAGACGAATCGTCATCAGCACATGAAGAGCGTTGTGTTGGCAGCTGATCCTGGAGCTGGATGAGAGAAGAGCTGAGTGACAGCTCCACACAGGAACTCGTTATCACATCGCTCTGAGAAGCAGGATCCCCTCCAGATGCTCCCCCACCATCATTAAGTCAAATATCTGAGTAATTAAATCAGTTGTAATATTTGTACAGCAGCTCAGAAAACTGAAGTGATGAAAACAGAGTGCAGCAGAAACCAGGGGAAAAATAATCAGTTATTTTAAAATTACATTTTTTTATATTATATTAGAACTTGGCAGGAAAACGAGAGGAAGGAGGAAGTGAAGTGAGAAAACAGGTTGAATTGTGAGAAATGAGATCAAACGGAATAAGAAAAAGACATACATATATACATATATACATATATATATATATATACGTATATGAGACAATGTTACGTAACAGTGAGAGCAGCACGTCATCCAGCAACATAAAGAAAGAAAAACATATTTTATTTAAATTTGTCCCAGAAACAGAGGTTTGTGTTTTAGTATAAAATCTAAATGTGAAACTTAAATCTCAGTGAACTGAGATAATTCAGCTGCATCGTTTCATGTGTTTCGTCCGTTCAGTTTCCAACATGCTGATGTCCCACGTTTCCATGGAAACAATAGTATGATATTAAGACAATAATCTGAATAATGTAAACATTGTGTTCTGATAAACTTAACATGAATAAATAAATAATCAGAATATTCAAAAATCAGATTAAGACGTTTTTATGTTTACGTCTTAATCTGATCATAACGTCGGTAACATTCCACAGTGAAGTCACATGACCTGAGTTCAGGTTCCACAAGCTGACGTGAGCAGAATGAAAACCAGCTGAAGGCTCAACAGAAGCAACTGTTTCTGTTGAATTGTCCAAAATCAAATATTTCAAATGTAAAATAAGAATCTTGAGGCAGCATCGTGTTAAAAATTTGTTTTCCTCCTCCTCCTTCACCAGTTTATTATTATTATTTCCTCGTGAAGTGTGAGGAGTTCCATTTATCACCAGTGGAGGAGAACATCTCCTCTCACGAACAGAGGAGCAGCCTCTCGTTGAACAGAACCAGAAATGAGTCAGAACCAGTGTCAACAGGCTCAAAGCTGCCGAGACGTGAATCTGTTTATTATTAATGTGTCGTCGTTTGAACAGATCTCAAACTATTGGTTCTGGAAACTGAGCTCATTTAAACAAAAATACTTTTATTAATCACATATTTCTTTTCTTTTCTTCTAAATCAGGTCGAGTCCATCGGGAGCAGATCCACCAGGTCCCCCCCCGCCCAGCAAAACAACAGAAAAGAATAAGACTGGGGGGGAATCTCCATTCATACAGATGCCAACGTCAGACTCTGAGTCTCTGTGTTTGTAGAAAATCACAGAACTGATAGATTTCACCTGAAGCTTGTTTCAGAGACGATGAGAGGAACCTGAGACCGGCGGGTCGATACCCCGGTGATGTATCTCCTCATTCTCAGTGTCTCATCTCATCGTGAAGGATTCAGGTTCAACTGAGAGTCGACAGAAGGAAAGTGAATTATTCTGCCGGAGGAGAATAATTCCTCCGGGCACATCCAGGGGCCAGAGGTCAGCTCAGGCCTGGGGGGAGGAGGGCCTCAGGTCGACCCCCTCCTCAGGAGGATCCACCCACCTACAGCTCTTCATCGTCTTCCTCCTGCTCCAGAAAGACATCATCCATCACTGGTCCTGTGCGGCCGAGCTCAGCGTTAACGAGGTGTCTGGTGGAACTGGAGGACATCGCTCCCCCGACTAATTAACAGTGAAAGTCACGATCGTCCGTCTCACTTCACGCGTGTCGCTCGTCTGGATCGAGCAGAGAAACAAACAGGGAACCTGCTGTTCACACATCGACCACACGGCGGCCTCGATGATGATCCTCCACACACGGTGGAGATGCAGCCTGAGACACATCCTGGTCTTCCTCAGTTTGATCCGTGTTATGACTCTAAATGTGATGAATGGATTGGGACCTGCAGCTCAACACATCTGTCCATGTTGTGTTCTCCTGCTTTCACTCGGCAGAGAAAAGGTGAAGCTTCTGTGATGAATAGGAGGAGTCAGGTGTTGGAGGCGTCTCTCAGGAGGTGAAGAGTCGCCTCCTCTGGTCCGAGGCGCCAGTGGATGTGTCACCTCCGGTTACTGATGAGCTGTTAGATTCCCACTGTGTGTGTCGCTGTTGTTTGACCTTTCAGAGACATTTCAGACACAAAATAAACTATGATGACCTTTTAATGCTCTCAGACCACAACACACACACTGATCCACTGATCCACTGATCAGTGGATCAGTGGATCAGTGGATCAGTGGATCAGTGGATCAGTGGTTCAGTGGATCAGTGGATCAGTGGATCAGTGGATCAGTGGATCAGTGGATCAGTGGTTCAGTGGATCAGTGGATCAGTGGTTCAGTGGATCAGTGGATCAGTGGATCAGTGGATCAGTGGATCAGTGGATCAGTGGATCAGTGGATCAGTGGTTCAGTGGATCAGTGGATCAGTGGATCAGTGGATCAGTGGATCAGTGGATCAGTGGATCAGTGGATCAGTGGTACAGTGGATCAGTGGATCAGTGGATCAGTGGATCAGTGGATCAGTGGATCAGTGGATCAGTGGATCAGTGGATCAGTGGATCAGTGGATCAGTGGATCAGTGGATCAGTGGGAGATCTGCTCAGTTCAATCAGATCAGTGTTTAAACCATCAGCCTCTTTCTGAGTTTGAGTTGTTTATCAGTCACATGGGACTGAAGCTCCGTCGGGACGACTGCTGATCAATGACTGAAGATACAGTTAAGACCTGAGACTGCTGCAGCCCCAGGATCAGTTTGAGGATGTTTCCAGAGAATGCTCTGGAGGCCGCTGCTGATTGGACGAGGGGAAACGTCAGCTGCTCCTCACAGGAACTAAGGAAATCATTGCTGCTGAGTGTTTAGTTAATTATGGTCATTTAGAGTCAAATAGACCAGGAAGCCCCAGATGTGTTGGGGTACCACAGAGTGATTGACAGCTAGTACCGTCCAATGGGTGCAGGTATAGGTGGATGGGTAGTGTCATGGAGCTTTAAGTCAGGCTCCACCCCCACTCCTCCAAATATGGCTACTTCTGGTTTCAAAAAACCAAGATGGTGCTGGATTGAGACCTCTTTATAAAGTGTTGATGAAGTGGTTTGATAAACATAAATAAAGAATCTTAAACATCATAAATATGTTTCTAATCAGCCTGCGGGGGGGACAGCTGAGGCAGACGGGTCCAGGTCAGGTAACATGAAATCTGCAGATTCTTTTGTACAATCACATTGATTTTTCATTTGGTTTTTCTTTGTAGGTTTGAAACACACTATTTCAGTTGGTTAGTGGCCGGCTGCTGTGGGACAGGAAGCTGCAGAGGAATGTCTGATGTCAGATCCCCTCCACTCGGACACGTCTTCATCCTCCATCAGTTGTCAGCAGCCTCAGGCCTCCTCTGATAGAAACTGCTTTGATCAACGGTGAAGAGCATCGTGATGGCAGCTTTTTTTTCTCCCCTGTCTGCCCAGTTTCCTGAGAGCAGATTGCTTCAGACGAGTGTGATGCAACTGCAGAGCAACACGCAGAGAGCAGACGAGCCGGGACATGAAACTCAGGAGCCGCCTCAGAGAGCTCCTCCGGCTCAGAGGCCGAGGCCTGTGTGTCACGTGACCAGAGGAACAGACCGTGTCGTCTGGAGAGCAGCAGCTAGGATGTGTGAGTCTGTTACAGGTTTATAAAGATGAAGAGCCACAGACGAGGAGCTCCTCACAGAACTGACCTGACGGCTCCAGATCCTTCAGGAGCCTCGTTTAATCTGCAGCAATTAAAGAGCCTCAACGTTCACGACTCCAGATGAAGACGTGTTAGCTGAGTGGAGTCAAGGTGTGAGCTCGCTGACCTTTATTTAAATGAGCACAGCGACGCTCTAACTTATTAAAGAATAAAGTGTGGTCTCACTGCAGCTCTCAGGACTCATCAATGAGTTCAATCTGCAGGAAACTTTATTTAAACTGCTGACGACAAAGTGAAATGTTTGGATTCATTTTATTGAACAAAGTCAATGATTAAACTGGATCAGATAAACTGAGTTGAACCAGGAAAACCTGCAGGTGGGGGGGTGGGGGGGAGGCTGATCATAAACACACACACACACACACACACAACTTCCCCGTTCAGATACAATAATTACACATCTTCACTCCAGAGACTCAGCAGCAATAAACTGTTCCTGAAGATCAATAAGACTTATCTTCTTCTGTTATTAACACACACACTCACACAGACACCGACTTACACACACAGACACACAAGATATAACCTTAAGAAGTCTTTTTCCTGAGCAGTGATGGTCACTTGGACAACATTAAATTAGGTCATATAACATTATTTAATCTAACAAGACGTACGGTTATACAGCTCATTAGTCATATGGTATAAATCTCCTCCCTGTGATTGGTCCACACTTGTGTCGGTTGCAGGAAGTTGTTGTTTACCTGAAGCAGCTTCTTTCTGATCCTGAGAGATTTTAGAGTGAAAACCAGGAACATCTGTTGTTCAGCTCAACTCTTCATCCCAACCAACTCCCGGTGGGAATGGAACCCCCAACCTCTGTCAGGAACTGAGCTCCTGTCAGTGGCTGAGCTCCACAGAGCCGTGACACAGACCCACCTCCACACAGACAGCTGGAGCTAAATGAGGAAGTGAGATATTAATTCTACATGAAAATCGAACCGCTGAACAATGAGATGAGACGTGCAGAGAGGATCCAGAGACCACATCCAACATCTGAACCAGGAAATAATCAGGAAGTTTGAGGAAACATTTAAAACAAGATAAGTTAATATTCAGGACTCGTTCACACCTGGTTCAGAGCTTCAGACTCTTCAATTCAGTCTGAAGCTGAACATCAGGTGTGAACGGTTCCTCAGAGCAGGTGTTCGGGATCTGGATCAGACTGAACCTGGTTGTGTCCTGTGGTGGATTTGATTGGTTGAAAGTCTCTCCAGTAAAACTGTGGCCGTCAGAAACAGGATGTCAGTTAAATAAATAGAATAAGTTCATGAATCCGAGTCGTAGGACGTGGAGCTTCTTCATCACTGACCAGGAGAAGTCCGTGAACTGCTTCCCACAACAGGGATGAACAGAGGTTTGTATATTCCTCTGGTTCTCCTCCCGACCTGATTCATGAAACCTGAGCAGACTCCTGCAGGAGGAGGAGAGAGACCTCCTCCTCCTCCTCCTCCTCCTCCCCCTCCTCCTTCCCCTCTCCTCCTCCTCCTCCCCCTCTCCTCCTCCTCCTCCTCCTCCTCCTCCTCCTCCTCCTCCTCCTCCTCTCCTCCTCCCCCTCCTCCTCCTCCTCCTCCTCCTCCTCCTCCTCCTCCTCCTCCCCCTCTCCTCCTCCTCTCCTCTCCTCTCCTCTCCTCCTCCTCCTCCTCCTCCTCCTCCTCTCCTCCTCCTCCTCCTCCTCCTCCTCCTCCTCCTCCTCCTCCTCTCCTCCTCCCCCTCTCCTCCCCCTCTCCTCCCCCTCCTCCTCCTCCTCAGGGAGGTGTTGACCTACAGGACGCTGGACTTCCTGTTTGCCCGTCACAGATGATGGACTCGGCTTCTGCTCCCATCAGCAGGTGAACTGGACCTTTCTTCTTTTTTTCTGTTTCTTCTGTGACGTCTGTTTATTAAACAGACGTCACAGATTTCAAAAGAATAAAAAGCTCTAGTGTTTAAATCTTTATATTTCTTCTCTATGTTGACTCCACTTTGTCTAAATGTTTGTTCTGTTGATTTCTCTCTGTGGATGAACTTTTTAAACCATCTTTTGTTTCCTTCCTTCAGATTATTGTGAGTCTGCTGCTATCGCTCTGATCCGCTTCAGGCTCCGTGCTCCTCTGGAATAATTGGATTATTTAGAATTCAACCTTTCTCTGATGCTCTGAGAGGAATCGAGCTGGAATCTGAGGAGACGCCAGAGAGGGAAAACGCTGCGTGAACTCAAAGTGCAGAACTCTGACATCTCAACGTCTCCAGGACATCTCAATGTCTCCAGGACATCTCAACGTCTCCAGGACATCTCGACGTCTCCAGGACATCTCAACGTCTCCAGGACATCTCACGTCTCCAGGACATCTCAACGTCTCCAGGACATCTCAACGTCTCCAGGACATCTCAACGTCTCCAGGACATCTCAACGTCTCCAGGACATCTCAACGTCTCCAGGACATCTCAAGGTCTCCAGGACATCTCAACGTCTCCAGGACATCTCAACGTCTCCAGGACATCTCAACGTCTCCAGGACATCTAGACGTCTCCAGGACATCTCAACGTCTCCAGGACATCTTAACGTCTCCAGGACATCTCAACGTCTCCAGGACATCTCAGACTCAGTTTGTTTCCACAGAGGAAACCAGGTAAATGTCTCCGGCACTCAGAACAGTCTCAGATCATCATAACCTGTGACCTTGAAATCTGTGAGTCTAAAGCTGTGCAGGCTCCGCCTCCTTCAGAGGCAGCACAAAAACAGATCTGTTCATTTTTAAATTAAATCATCATAAGTCTTGAAAATAGAAACAGTTCCTCTCAGTGTCTCTCTCTCAGGGTTGATCCTCTGGGGAGCCTGAGGCTCGGGGTCCTCTGGGACGCTCTCCTAGCAGCTCTTTATACTTGGTTTATATTTATACTAAATGGTTTAAGACCGTTTTTCATTTCGGGACCAGTGTGGATAAAAACATTGGTTCCCATGACAACAGACCATCTGACAGAATTGGATGTAACCACGGCAACCAGCAGCATATGTGTGAAGACATGACGGTCATACATAGAACATGAGGGCAACCATGAATAAATCCACAGGCTCTCGTTCATATTCATGTTGAGTGACAGAGAATAAAGGCAATTAAATATTTGGTTTAAATTTAATATTTGAAGGATTTGAAACTTCACAATTTAAAGAAAAAACTGAGAAGTTTTTATTTGTATTCTGACTAAATGACTCGTTTTCATTAAAGCAGAATAAATCACATCTTAACAGAACTGGAACAGATTCAGATCTTTAGGTTTTTATTTCTTATTCGATGTTAAAACATCTTAAATTCTGTTTAGTCTTTTACTTTTATTCCATCAATTTAACTTCAAAGAGGAACAGCACTTTATTTAATAATAGAGCTGAATTATCTCCTTTATTTACAGACGAGTCTCACCATCTCAGCAGTTCATATTTTTGTTTCACCTGAGATAAAAAAAATACTTTATTCTAATGACACGTTATTTATCACTGTCTTTGATATTTTTATATTTTTCCTCTGTCATCGTTTGAATCGTTGTAATTTCAGTTTAATCATAAAAACACAGCAGCAGCGAGTGTGGAAGAAATGAAGCTTCAGATGAACTGAACTTCCAAAGGGACTCAGTCGCCACCTGAAGGGAGAGCCGCTCGTCTGCTGTCGCTCGGATCGAGACAGAAAGAAGCAAATCTTTAAATAAATCTCCTGAATGTCAAACTTCATATTTGTGGGTTTTGTGGAGACGCAGGAGGAGAAGTCACCGTTTCTCTGACAGCAGCTCAGGGTTCTTATTTCCTCTGAGGTCATCAGAGTGAGACGGGGAGATGAAGAGTGAAGAGACAAACATCCACAGCAACAACACACTAGAAACACTTTATACATTTACTATGAAGATTTACCTGGTTCCACACCTGGTTCCACACCTGGTTCCACACCTGGTTCCACACCTGGTTCACTGGTTCCACACCTGGTTCAACGTCTGGTTCCACACCTGGTTCCACACCTGGTTCAACGTCTGGTTCCACACGTCTGGTTCAACGTCTGGTTCCACACCTGGTTCAACGTCTGGTTCCACACGTTCCACACTGGTTCCACACGTCTGGTTCCACACCTGGTTCAACGTCTGGTTCAACGTCTGGTTCCACACCTGGTTCCACACCTGGTTCAACGTCTGGTTCCACACCTGGTTCAACGTCTGGTTCCACACCTGGTTCAACGTCTGGTTCCACACCTGGTTCCACACCTGGTTCCACGTCTGGTTCCACACCTGGTTCCACACCTGGTTCCACACCTGGTTCAACGTCTGGTTCCACACCTGGTTCCACACCTGGTTCCACACGTCACCTGGTTCCACACCTGGTTCAACGTCTGGTTCCACACCTGGTTCCACGCCTGGTTCCACACCTGGTTCAACGTCTGGTTCCACACCTGGTTCAACGTCTGGTTCCACGCCTGGTTCCACGTCACCTGGTTCCACACCTGGTTCCAACGTCTGGTTCCACGCCTGGTTCCACGTCTGGTTCCACACCTGGTTCCACAGCCTGGTTCCACGTCTGGTTCCACACCTGGTTCCACGCCTGGTTCCACGCCTGGTTCCACACCTGGTTCCACACCTGGTTCGTCACCAGTGAACTGAGAGAAAATCTCTTTCCTGTTAATCCCTCGTTCATTCTGTTTTTATTTTTCATGTCTTCATTTTTTCTGCAGAGAAGCAGCTTCGTAAACTTTGGTCGTGAAACAAAGAAGAGAAATAAATAACAATATAAAATAGGAAATAATTAGTTTTACAGTGAACTGAAGAAAAAGAACCAAATGCACTCGGTGAATTATTCTCTCTCAGCAAATAACGTGTGACTGAGTTTCCAGGTCAGGAAGCTCTGAGTGTGTGTGTGTATTTGTGTGTGTGTGTGTGTGTGTGTGTGTGTTTGTGTGTCTGTGTGTGTGTGTTTATCACATTATGATAATTTGAGCCTAAAAACAAACTGAGTACACAAACACAAACACAACCAGCAGCAGGAATCAAAGCTCTCCCACCTCAACAATCCTCTGAGTTTCATTAACACACACCAACACACCAACACACACACACACACACACACACAAGCCAACACACACACACACAAACCAACACACACACACATACACACACACACACACAAACCAACACACACACACACACAAACCAACACACACACACACAAACCAACACACACACACACAAACCAACACACACACACACACACACACACACACACACACACACACACACACACACACACCGGTCTGATGATTTAGACGTTTCAGTTCCAGATTAAACTTGAATTTTGAGCATCATTGTTGGTTTTGATGATAACTCGTTCCCAGCTCAGACCTCGTCAGAGATCCACCTCGGTTCACATCCTCTTCTCTTGAGGCTGAAATGTCACTTTGGTGAAAAGCTCCTGATAAATGAGATAAACAGGAGGTAAACAGGTGTGTGGTGATGATGAGGAGGAGAGGAAGAGGAAGAGGAGTCTCACATGTTCTCAGCCATGAGTTGAGCTTCATTCTCCTGACGACACAAACCTGCTCTTCATCCTCTTCATCAGAAGAGAGAGACAGGAAGTCGGTGCTCAGGTGGAGATCTGACCCAGGGTCAGGACGAGGAGGAGAACTCGTCTGGAGTCTCACTGCTCTGGAATCAGAGTCATTAGAGAAGATCAGTGGACACCCGGGGGTCCTTGACGTTTCCCCATGTTCTCACACAACAGTAATATCCCAGAGTGCCGCGGTGCTGTATGGAAACCATCAGCATAATGATATTTCAGTGGAAACCATGGCAACCGAGTCCATGAAGACCCTAATGTTCTTATCTCTCCTCAGGTGCCGGCTGATCCGCACAGGAAGTGCCTCCAGCCCGCAGCCGTGATTTATGACAAACTGTATGACAACAATATCCTGCTGACACACACACACACACACACACACACACACACACACACACACACACACACGCAAACACACTGTGGTAACAGATAAGATGTTGTGTGTCTGTATGAGTGTGTGAATATGAATTATTTTACACAATGGTTTAATGGGTAATAAGCTGTGTGTGTGTGTGTGTGTCTGTGTGTGTGTGTGTTTTCTGTGTGTAAACTGTGTCAGTCTGTGATCTGTCCACGTAGTGAAAGTACACGTGTGTATTCTTGATACAACAGCATCATCATTTTATCGCTTTCCACAATAAAAAATGTACATTCTACATAAAATATGAATGTACATTGTATTGAAATATATAATAAACAGTCACTGTTTTGCTCATATTTAGAAGGTACATTTTAATATTTATCACGTCTCCATGACGGCGCAGAAGCTTTTAATCTTTGAATTTTTAAACATTTGATGTTTGTATGTGAACGTTCTGCAGAGTTCAGCTGATCGTGATCTTCTGCTTGATGGTTCATATCTTTGTCTCACATTCATCATCATGTGTTTCATGGAGCCGACGTTCAAGCAGCCGAGAGGTCAAAGGTCAATTCACTTCTTAACGAGAGAGGACTCAGCTGCTGTAATTAGTGAAGAACAGGTCAGAGGAGGATGAGGAGGAAGGAGTTAGCAGCAGAAAGTGAAGAAGGTTCCTTCAGATCCAAGCTGAACCCTGAGCCTTTCCACACGGAGGTCACATGATCAGACGTGTCACATGACCACTTTCATCCACCTGCTCAGAGAAGTGAGAAAACCTTTCATCCGCTGGTTTTCATCTTCAACTTTAAATCTGTTTTCTTTTCCACATTCAGATTCAGGTTTGTGTGGAATGTTCTTGTTCTCGCTCCGTGTTTGGTCTCCACCTCCTCGCGGTAAGAAACTGAGACTTTTACAAACTAGCAGACGTTCTCTTCCTGATTGGTTCTTATCAGTCACATGACTCAGCTACCAGCAGTGAATACAAAGCTTACACTTCCTGTCAGTAACAGTCTGCATCACATGACCAGGGGACGTGAATGTCATGTGACGTGTGAAAACGTGCTTCTGTTACTCTGAATTATTCTTTCAAACATTTTCCATAAATAACTTCCTTCCCTTTGAGTCGTCTTTATTTTTCAAAGTTAGAGCATGTTGATTTTCAAAATAAAATCTCCATGACGGCGCCGCTGGATCCATAGTCCGACGACCTCTACTGCACAATGATGTCCCAGCCACTAGATGACAGTGTTCATATTTGTCTCCATGTCTGAGGGGAAGTGGAGACAGACTCAACAAAGATGGACGACATCACTTCCTCTAGAAAAGAAAAGCCTAAATATCTCTGAGACGAACGCCGCCCTCTTGTGGTGACGGTGTCACTTGCAGCCTCGGTCAAGGGTTGAAGCTGGATTCAGCTGTCAATCATCACGTCTCAGCCTGGTTTCATATCATCAAATAACTCATTGGAACCAAACTCATCATAAACTTGAACAAAGTGAGAGAAGAACCGACGTTTTGGCTTCACCTTTAGGAGCCGTCATGTCGTCCATCTTTATTTACAGACTATGAGTAAATCCGATGTGATTCACACTCAACCACATTCACTTATTTATGTTTTTTTTCCAGATGTTAAATGTCTCTTTCTGTGTCTGTGCAGCTGTTAGTGAACAAACTAAAAACATCTCCACATGGTGAAGACGATGGTGACAACAATCTGCTGAGTTCACGCTCCGAGTGAAAACTCATAATTGACTGGAGGCTCCGCTCTGTGTCACAGGTTCTGTTCTGTTGACTGAACACAAACACACATGTTCAGTAAGAATTCAAACCAACGCACAGAAGGCCCATGAGCCTTTGCGGCGGCGGCAGCAGAGAAGGAAACACAGATTTTAACGAGGTTTATTTTTAGGAATATGTTCTTGGCCTGAAGAACACAGAGCAGCAAAGAAACAATTCATTTAACTATTTAGTCTCTTAATTATCATTTGATTGGTCATGTCAATCAATGACAGGACGACCTTTGAACTCCAACTTGCCGCAGTAAAGCTGAGGGAGCTAATTACTCTAATTATCCAAGGAGCCGGCAGAAAGACGAGAGGAGAACTGAAGGAGGCAGCGGAGGGAGGAATGTGTTGCCATGGTGACCGTACTCTCCAACCCCCCCCCCATGTAGTGAAGGCCGAGCAGCAGCTGGACCAGCCAATCAGTTACATGGATTTCAGTGGGGATCATCCGGACTCGTCCAGCTGCCGGGGATGTTTAACAATCAGCAGATTAATCATTCATCAAAAAATACAGTTCATCAGCTTGATGAAGAAATCATTTCTGCATCTGTTTTACATGAAAACATCAGAGATGAAGTGAAGCCAAAGCCTCTCTATCGCCGCCTGGTGTCTGGCTGCAGGATAGAACATCATCCGTCAGGTCGTTCTTCTCTCAGATGTTTGTTCAAGTTTCTGATCACTTTGGTTTCACTCAGTTATTTGATGATGTAAAAACAGGCTGAGACTGACTCAGGATTGGTCAGGTAGGTATATGGGTGGGGCTTTGATACCACAGCTGCACAGACTCTGATTGGCTGTGCTGGTTTCACTATCTGACACTCAACACGTTGTAATAACCCTTTAAGAAGTGATTTACAGATCAAAGTCGACATTAAATCGTCGTCCTGCTCGTTTCTGTCTCTGGAGGTGAAAACACTCAGATCGGAGTTTCCTGTTCAGCTGCAGCCACGCCCTCCTCAGCTCTGCAGGGGATTGTGGGTAATGGTCTGCGTAAAAAAAAAGGCTTTGATATCCAGAGGGTCTTTAATGTTTAAAGGATCCGGAAAGAAGACTGAAGAGTGGAACATAGAGAGGAGGAGAGGAGGAGGAGTTGAGGGAGGGAGAAGAAAAGAGGAGGAAGAAGGGGAGGGGAAGAAAGCAGGGAGAGAACAAAGAGGAGGAAGAGTATGGGGAAGAAGAGGTGGAGGAGGAGGGGAAGTAACGGCCTATGTATGCTTCTCCGTTTTGTCGAAAACGGACGGACACGGACAGAGACACGCCCACTCCGAGCGCCTCGGAGAGCTTTTCGTGCACCTCTGATTTTTCTAACTTCACGTCGGCATGGCGGAGAGCCTACGGATAGCCCTCGGCTGTGATTGGTCAGCTAACGACATTTCCGGACCTCAAACTTCCTGTTTCATTCCCTATAGCGCAATAAACCCAAACACAACTATGATTCTATGATTAATGGATGAAGTGTGTTAAGCCAGTGGAGATGTCCGGCTGACGGTGGCTGGTTAGAGCACTAACGGCATGTGTGTACGGTCACATACGGTTATAAAGCCCTATCATAACGCGCTAGCGGCGCTAGCCACCATGCTAACTGCGGTGGTAGCTGCAAAAACCCGCTGACTTTAATTATAATAAACGGCTGTCATGACACTGTTTCTCAAACCCCGTCAGGTCAGAAGTAAACACTTGGTAGTAGTTAGTATCGGGAGTCCCTGCTGACTGTGTGTGGAAGCTGGGGAGCTAGCTGCCTCCGTGTAGCTTCAAGCTGTGGAAATAGCAACGCAGTTCGGAAACCAGACCGGGGAACCGCTGCGCTAAGACACGATCACATAAACATTATGACCCGCAGGGTGTCACTTTATTTAAGCAAAAACTGTCGCGCCATCAACAGCCTTTGTCTGTTAGTTGCCATCGTTCACTGTGTGTGAGACGCCGGGAGGACGTCAATAAACCAGCGTGGACTTCTTCTACACACCTTATGAGGTAGGTTTCTCTAAGCTCGTCTTCCGTTGCGCCACCTAATGGTCTGGCGGTGAATTGTTTTCAGTACAAAAAGGCTCGCACGACTATAAATCAAAAAGTGTCCGTCCGATCCGTCCGTCCGTCCGTCCTTTACGGACTCGGAGAAGCATACAGAGGCCCGAGGAGGTAGTGGAAGAAAGAGGAGGAAGAAGAGGAGAAGGAGAGAAGAGGAAAAAGAGGAGGGGAAGCAAGAGGAGGATAAAGAAAAGGAAAATGAGAGGAGGAGAAGAAAGAGGAGGAAGTGAAATAAAGAGGAAGAAGAGGCAGACCTGAGAATCTTTGAACTGCAGCTTCTCAGTTAAAAACTGTCTTGTCAGGTCGAAGGTCGCCCACAGGAATCTGCTTCAACACCTTCCTGAAAGAAACGAGCAACTTGTTCAGCGTCGAGTCGCAAACATGACGTGAAACATTACAGTCAGTTGTGTGGACGGAGGAAAAGTTAAATAGTTCATCTGCAGCAGTTTATTAGAAAAACACAGAACGTGGCTGGTCAAAAAGTACAACAACCTGTCCTAACTGTATCTGCTGCTGCAGAGACCACACTGTAAACAACTGAAGTGTGAACTCAGCGTGTGGTGGTTGGATCCGGCCTGACCTCACCTGACCTCACCTGAACTCACCTGACCTCACCTGAACTCACCTGAACTCACCTGAACTCACCTGAACTCACCTGACCTCACCTGAACTCACCTGAACTCACCTGAACTCACCTGAACTCACCTGAATCACCTGAACTCACCTGACCTCACCTGAACTCACCTGACCTCACCTGAACTCACCTGAACTCACCTGACCTCACCTGACCTCACCTGAACTCACCTGACCTCACCTGACCTCACCTGAACTCACCTGAACTCACCTGAACTCACCTGACCTCACCTGAACTCACCTGAACTCACCTGAACTCACCTGACCTCACCTGACCTCACCTGAACTCACCTGAACTCACCTGAACTCACCTGACCTCACCTGAACTCACCTGACCTCACCTGAACTCACCTGAACTCACCTGACCTCACCTGACCTCACCTGAACTCACCTGAACTCACCTGAACTCACCTGACCTCACCTGACCTCACCTGAACTCACCTGACCTCACCTGACCTCACCTGAACTCACCTGAACTCACCTGAACTCACCTGACCTCACCTGAACTCACCTGAACTCACCTGAACTCACCTGACCTCACCTGACCTCACCTGAACTCACCTGAACTCACCTGAACTCACCTGACCTCACCTGAACTCACCTGACCTCACCTGAACTCACCTGAACTCACCTGACCTCACCTGACCTCACCTGAACTCACCTGACCTCACCTGACCTCACCTGACCTCACCTGACCTCACCTGACCTCACCTGAACTCACCTGACCTCACCTGCTCTCTCTGGTGTTCGGCCTGAAACGCTCCCCTGGTGACACAGGGTCTGTTTGAAGGTTCCAGGAGGAACCTTGTGCTGTGGAGTTTGTACTGTACATGGAATTGATATAAATAGCTCAGTAATAAATTATTCTAGTTTGTTATGGTTTCAGTTAAAATATAACATCAGGGTCACAGTCTCTGTTTGTTGTTAAAGTTCTTTTCATCATATTAATCAGTGATTTATATTTATGCTGGAATCAGGTCACATTTACATATGATGAAAAAGAGTGAGAAAACACGAAGATGACTTTTAATCTCAAACACTGAAACCAAATCCTGCTCAATCGAGTTCCCCTAGTTACATTAATCGAGTTAATGTAGTTTATGAACATTTAAAGCTGAAGATTGACTTTGATAATTTGACAGAAAACTACTTGCCACAATTCATTGATGTGATCAAAGACACTTCCTCACTTGTGATGTCACTTCCGGTGTGTCGAACATTCCGCTCGATGACAAACTGAGAAAGTTGAAAGATTAAGATGCGTTTAATAGTCCCACAGACATGCACAGACATGCACAGACACACAGACACACTCATGCAGGAAGGGAGGGAAATTTAACTTCTGCTTTTGACCCATCTGGTGCTGGACACATGTACAGCGCTCGGGGAGCAGATGTTGGGGGAGTAAGGTGCCTTGCTCAGGGGCACTAGACAGGGTCTAGACAGACTCTTGGATTTCTGGGCAGATCAATCCAGGTTCGTCTTCTGTTGTTTCTCCGTGGAGTCGAACCAGAGTCGAACCAGAGACCTTCTCTGCCCATAGTCCAAGTTTCTGCCACTAGACCACCGCCTCTCCAAGTGAGTGGGCGTCATGTTGCCATGGATACTGGTCTCTGCTTCCTCGGTCATGACACAAACACACAAAGTTGTCGCTGACACATGGGGGGTGGGGGGGTTAGATGGTGAAAGGGCAGAGATGACGACTCCAGCATCTGTGTTCTGAATCCTCAGAGCGTGAGCACGCCGCTGCCTCAGTGCCCTTTAGCAACACACGAATGACACCAGTCAGTTCAGAGTTCAACTCTAGGTGGCGCTGAGGTGCTGTGACAAAGAAGAGATGGAACCAACAACCAACCAGAAAATTCTGACGTATCTGATGTTTTCGTCTTTATTTAAGAAATACAATATTTGGTTTCTATGGTAACAGTAATGAAGTCACTATACATATTCATAGTTTATTATTTCAATAATTCAATATTATATATCTGTATATATATCGTTATTTCTTAGGGTTCGGGTTAATCTGCCTCCTCCATCTTCCTCATCCTTCTCCTTTTCCTCCTCTTCTTCCTCCTTCTCCACTTTTTCCCACATTTTCCTCCTGATCTTCCGCATTCCCTCCTTTTCCTCTTCTTCTTCCTCCTCCCTCTCCTCTTCTTCTTCCTCCTCATCTTCTTCCTCCTCCCTCTCCTCATCTTCTTCCTCCTCCTCATCTTCTTTCTCCTCCTCCTCATCTTCCTCCTCCTTTTCCTCATCTTCTTCCTCCTGCCTCTCCTCATCTTCCTAATCCTCCTCCTTTTCCCTCTCTTCTTCCTCCTCCCTCTCCTCATCTTCTTCCTCCTCCTCTTCTTCTTCCTCCTCCTCTTCTTTCTCCTCCTGCTCCTCTTCCTTCTCCTCGTCCTCCTTTTCATCCTCTTCTTTCTCCTCCTGCTCCTCTTCCTTCTCCTCATCCTCTTTTTCCTCCTCATCTTCCTCCTCCTTTTCCTCTTCTTCTTCCTCCACCCTCTCCTCATCTTCTTCCTCCTCCTCTTCTTCTTCCTCCTCCTCTTCTTCTTCCTCCTCCTCTTCTTTCTCCTCCTGCTCCTCTTCCTTCTCCTCATCCTCTTTTTCCTCCTCATCTTCCTCCTCCTTTTCCTCTTCTTCTTCCTCCTCCCTCTCCTCATCTCCTTCCTCCTTCTCCTGCTCCTCTTCCTTCTCCTCGTCCTCCTTTTCATCTTCTTCTTTCTCCTCCTCCTCATCTTCCTCCTCCTTTTCCTCTTCTTCTTCCTCCTCCTTTTCCCTCTCTTCTTCCTTCTCTTCCCCCTCCGTCTCTTTTTTCTCCCCTCTTCCTCCTTCTCTGTGTTTGTGTGTTTGTGTGTGTGTGTGTGTGTGTGTGTGTGTGTGTGTGTGTGTGTGCGCGCGCTCTTGTACAGCTGTCTTGTGAGGACCAGTCTGAGTCTCAACCTACAAAGTGAGGACCTTTTGGCCAGTCCTCACTTTGTGACCCCCCCCCTGTTTGGGGGTTAGGACTTGGTGTTAGGGTTAGAATGAGGTTAGGTTAAGGGTTGGTTAGGCATTTTGTTTGGAGGGTTAGGGTTTGAGCTAGGGGCTAGGGAATGCGTTATGCCAATGAGTGTCCTCACTAAGACCGCTGTACAATCGTGTGTGTATGTGGTACAATGCTGCCACCTACTGACACTTTACAGAACTGTCCCCTCGTGTTAGGAGTCACAACAAAAGGGATAGATCTTATTTTGAAAGTGTGGCCAGAACCTGAACTGTGTTATCATGTGTATTATGTGTATGTATTATGTGTGTTTGATGCATCAGTCTCATTTGGTAAAAACATGAAGTCATCATGAGACTGCATCAATGCCGCTAAAGACTTTAAAGACTTTAACGATGAAGGTTTTTACACGTGGCATCTATTGCACTTCTGTCCGTCCTGGGAGAGGGATCCCTCACATGTGGCTCTCTCTGAGGTTTCTACTTATTTTTACCTGTTAAATGGTTTTTAGTAGTTTGTCCTCACTCTTGCTGAGGGTTAAGGACAGAGGATGCCACACCCTGTTAAAGCCCTATGAGATGAATGTAATTTGTGAATATGGGCTATACAAATAAAATTTGATTGATTGATTGATTGAGACAGAAAGTTGGTGCAATGAGCCTTTAATTTACAACATGCGACAAAAATTACAACTTGTAGTTTGAACTTTAAAAAAAATGTAGAGAAACAACATGTGACGTCTGATCAATAACACAGGACATGGCTTCTTCTAATCTCTTCATCTTCCACCAGAGGCTGACCACACGGTTCTCTTCACTGGAAGCATCCTGGTCAATGGACCGAACAATAACTCAACACAACATTAAGGCACTTTGGAGGAAATCAGATGTGATCTGTGAGGGTTTGTGAGTCCACTGGGTTCTGTTCACGCAGATGTTCCAACTCACTCAGCAGTTCGTCACATCTGGTTAGACAAACTATGAAAAAACAACCAAAGCTTTTTGTGTGTTGTTCTGAACTGTGTCTGAGGAGCCGTTCACACCTGATGTTTAGGTCCAGACTGAACTGAAGAGTCTGAAACAAACCAGGTGTGAAACGCTCCCTGAAGACACAAACACTTTTATGGTCTCAGATTTTCTAACATCTAAAAGAAATCTAAGTTTAATATTATTCACTTAACAGATTTATTTCTTTTGTATTTCATTTATTTTCTGGTGAGATGTCCATTTAAGATCACCTGACATTCTGTGGCTGTACTGCATCAGTACTTACAGGCCACCACACTGCCGGTCATTTCCCAGTATCCTTTGACTCCCAGTGGACAAACTGCCTTAAGTCCGGTCACTGTGCATCATGAAGCATCAGAAAATACAAACATGCAGGAATAAAGGAATAAAGGATGTAAACATCAGTGTTGGTCGGACCTGGAGTCCGAGGGAATCTAAGATCAAATCTCATGTGGTGACATCTTTTCCTCCAGAAGAGAAGACAGTGGAAACAGTCAGAGTTTATATCGTCAGCAGACTTGAAACTAATTTGCTCCGATTCCTCACACGACTCCAGGCGGCAATAAAAAACAAAACAAACAGCTCAAGAGTCAAAAACTTCAAATCCATTCATAAAAAAGACGGTATAATTCTATACCAAAACTGAACTGGGTAAATACTGATGGAAATATTTGATATATCAAAAGTTTAACAGTAGAAATACAAAAAAAATGTAAACATGCTAAAATAAAGCTCAAAATAAAAGCTACACATTATTCATGTCCAGTGATTCTACATAAGTGCTTCAGCTTCGTCCACAGCAGGTTAAACTGTGGAATCAGCTTTTAACAGGAAGTGTCGCTAATGGAATTCAAGCTTCATGAGTCAAACTGCTCCAGACACAAGAAAAACAAGAAGAAACTCAGCAGGTGTGAACGTCTCGGAAACGTCAAACGCACAAATGTTTTTACTCTGAAGAAATCAGCTTTGAGCAGGTGTGATGCAACGGGATGTTAAACCTCTACACACTGAGAGTTTCTGGACCGTCACCCCCCCCCCAACGTACGATAGACTCAAACTAGAGAAGCATACACCACAAAATGATTGTCAATTTTGCTGAATAAATGATTATCAAAAGAGTTTCCAATCATCGTTCTTTTGAATAAGTGGATTCCTTTCTTCTCTCCCAGTGTGTAGAGGCTGCATCATTTGCACCGGAGGCGAAGACAATCATCTCTTTTTGAATACATTAGAATTTGTCATGTAAATGTAAACTTCCACAGTCTTAGTGAAATCCAATTAGATGTAAATCCCTTTGTTGTGCGGTCTCTGCTGCTGCTCAGGGAGTTTAAAGACACATGCAGTGAAAGATCGGACGAGCCACGCTCACTTTTTGGCATCTGATTGACAGTTAAGGCAGTAAACTGAAGATTAACGTCTCCAACCGAGAGCAGAGCTCAGTTTGAACTGGAAACGGCAGAAACTCTTTTCACTAAGCTTCTTTTAGCACCAGGAGAAAAACATTAGTGTGAATGAATTTTCATTTTACAAACTTTTCTCAGAGACAGAAATAATGAGAGTAAACCTCCATAACTTTGATAACTGGTGAACCTGAACGGCAAAAACATGAATTTTACAAAGTCTGGTAAAATTCATAAACCTAAATCCTGAAGTTTTACTTTATTTATACAGTATGACAAATACTTTGTATTAATCTGCACATTGGTTTGTTAATAGTTGTGCAAGTTGTTAAATAGTTATTTTCTTTGTGTGAATGGTTTATTCATGTGAACCTGTTTAATAATCCAGACATGAATGATTCTGATTCAGACCTTCCATTGGTCCATTAAATCAGGATATTAATCTGAAAATCCTTTTGAGTGATATTTGGTACATTTAATTATTTTGTGCATATTCTTTGATAACATGTATGTTTCTGTGCAACAGATTTCCACAGCAGCTGAAGAAACGACTTGCAGATGATTCCACAGCCTTTCACACAGACTCCTTTGAATATTAATATATCGTTGGTTTGATTCTGCACATCAAATACGTTGAAAATAAGTAAAAGAAACTTTATTAATCCAGGGTTTGTTTGTAGCATTGCTAGCATGCTGTTGTTTTATTTTTCACTGTTTCATATCATAAGATTTTTTCGCATGCTATAGCTTTTAGCACACGTGTGTATTAGCCCCTGAGTAATGTTTTAGCATGCTAACAAAGTCATTAGCATGCAAACTTTTTTCTATAAAATATCTGCTTGTGATAGTTATTATCACACCAGAAGGACAACGCAGATATTTTGGTGTGCTAGCGATATTAGCATCGCAGGCTAACAGGGCTAAACTGTTTTTAAAAGAGTCGCTCTAAACTGAAAACACTGGACGTTTAAATCAACCTGAACAAATCAAGCTAGCGGCGTTAAACACTGAGGAAATAAAAAAAGAGAGAACACTGTCATGAGGCACACAACAGGAAGAGGGCGCTGTTCTATAGACCCTCACAGCTGATGAACATGAAAAGCTCACGAGACAAAACAGATCTTTAAACATGTCGGCCTGGTTCAGGCGGGAAGCAGCAGAGAAGATGGGAAATGTAGTCGTGACAATAATATGAAAAGTGAGTTTATCAAACGTGTCACTGAAACAATCGATGGTTGAAATGTGAGACTCGGCACCTTTTCATGTGACCTCGGAGGTTTGAGAAGATTCAGTGGCAACAGAAGATATTTACATTTCAGATGGTTGAAATCGACGCTGGTCCTGGATCAGCACGAGTTACCTGTGAGTTATGATCAGGTGATTTATCCCATGTGGCTGCTGAGCTGAAACGTCGGTTTCCTTAGAGACGATGTTTTACACAGTTGAACCTGGAAGGGGGGAGCAGAGATGGAGGGAGCACCCAAAGAAGTGAAGAAGGGAAGAGAGGAAGACACAGAGAAGGAAAGTTAGACTCTGGCTTCAGTAACAAGAAGTCATCACGTGGATCTGATCACATGATGACGTGAAGAAAGGACACAATCGACTCAGTGTTGAAGATGATCTTCATATTCTGCTTCTCAGTTCCTCTTTAATGACTGATTAGCACTGTTAGCATTCACAGCATTCCTCACTGTGTGTGTGTGTGTGTGTGTGTGTGTGTGTGTGTGTGTGTGTGTGTGTGTGTGTGTGTGTGTGTGTGTGTGTGTGTGTGTGTTGTGTGTGTGTGTGTGTGTGTGTGTGTGTGGTCAGAAGGGAAATAGAAACTAAATAAAAACAGCTCATCTGAGACTGAATCCTGAAAACACTGTGTTCACCTGGAAAACAATCCATCGTCATCACAACAGTTGAAATGTCAATCAGCAGTAGAATGATTGATGGAGTGATGGTTGTGTCTCCTTGGTTTTAACAGGATGATTTCCTGGGACACGTGATGCAGAGGACGGGGACACGAGGACATACCTGTGGGGTGAGGACCACAGGTCACACTGTAGGACGTCCACAGACTCACGGCCATCAGGAACGTGGCTATGAAGCCAAACACCTGAGGAGAAACAAATCATATCATTATTAATGTCACCATTTGAACTGAATACAAATATTTATATAATCATTCAAACTAAATTGATTGGCTGCTGATTGGTCCAAAACAAAACCCATTTACTTGACACAACAAACACATTAACACAATAAGGAAACTAAGAGGACCTTGTTCCTGTCTTGCTTCTTCTTCATTTTGCATGATAATGATTTCTGGTAAGAACTTATTCCTCATAGTGTTCAACAAAAGTTCCATAAAACACTAAATATAAAACCAGACAGAAGTTTAATCGCTGAAGAACCTGATGTGACAGACGTCTCACTCTGCCTCTGTTTCCAGGGACTGCAGATTCCAACCCAGTGGGGGAAGATAATGAATCAATTATTTATTTAAATATTTACAGATTTTTCAAATGTGATGTTAAATTATTTTTGACACAAACTTGTTTTAATCAAACATTTTTAATTCTTCTGTCTTTTGAGTTTATAGCTGTCAACATCTTGATGTATCGTTACCATGGCTACAGACCTCAGTTACGGATGTGAGAAGTCGTCAACAATGTGTTGGACAATCGAACACTGTGAACACTATGTCGTCATGGATGATGGTATTAATGATTCTGAGAGTAAACACATCCCAGACCTCTGAGCGCTCAGAGAGGTCAGAGAGGTCAGAGAGGTCAGAGAGGTCAGAGGTCGTGAACAGCTTCACTCTGAGCAGGACTCTGCTCATGGACACTAAACACAACCTTTCCCATGTTTCCCAGTGTGAACGTACCGATCCCACCACCAGCGCAGAGACGGAGCCGCTGTTCACCGCAGCCACGATGGAGGCGATGAGGATGAGGACGGTGCCGACGGAGTAATGGAAGAACTCCTGAAGCAACACAACAAAGAAATCAGTGTGTGTCGTCAGGCTGAATCAAATCAATCAAGGATTTAATTACTTATTTATGAATTACTCAAAATTATTTAAAACCTAGTACATAGTACTTTTACATATTAAAGACTTTTACAGAAAGTCTGAACGTTCCTGAGTTTGGCTGCGCTCACCGTCAGAGGCCAGTTGATGCACGGCATCTTGGCCTGCAGCCTGAACAGGTGCATGAGGAAGAAGATGAGGAAGGCGACGAGGAACCACAGCGTCACCACCTCAAAGAACTGGAACGCCGCCCAGCTGGGCCAGCCCCGAGCACAGCGGACACACAGGAAGGTGATGAGCAGAGCGAGCTGGAACACAGACACAGATTAGACCCTGGAACATCTGAAGCTTCGAGGAGACTCCAGGTAAACACCAGGTAAACACCAGATTAACTCCGATTAAACACCAGGTTAACTCCAGTTAAACACCAGGTTAAACACCAGGTTATCTCCATGTAAACACCAGATTATCTCGGGTTAAACACCAGGTTAAACACCAGGTTAAACACCAGGTTAACTCTGGTTAAACACCAGGTAAACACCAGGTTAAACACCAGGTAAACACCAGTTAAACACCAGGTTAACTCCGATTAAACACCAGGTTAAACACCAAACACCAGGTTAAACACCAGGTTAACTCCGATTAAACACCAGGTTAACTCCGATTAAACACCAGGTTAAACACCAGGTTAAACACCAGGTTAACTCTGGTTAAACACCAGGTAAACACCAGGTTAAACACCAGGTAAACACCAGTTAAACACCAGGTTAAACACCAGTTAAACACCAGGTAAACACCAGTTAAACACCAGTTAAACACCAGGTTAACTCCGATTAAACACCAGGTTAACTCCGATTAAGCACCAGGTTAAACACCAGGTTAAACACCAGGTTAAACACCAGGTTAAACACCAGGTTAAACACCAGGTTAACTCCGATTAAACACCAGGTTAACTCCGATTAAACACCAGGTTAAACACCAGGTTAAACACCAGGTTAAACACCAGGTTAAACACCAGGTTAAACACCAGGTTAACTCCGATTAAACACCAGTTAAACACCAGGTTAAACACCAGGTTAACTCCGATTAAACACCAGGTTAACTCCGATTAAGCACCAGGTTAAACACCAGGTTAAACACCAGGTTAAACACCAGGTTAAACACCAGGTTAACTCCAGTTAAACACCAGGTTAACTCCAGTTAAACACCAGGTTAACTCCGATTAAACACCAGGTTAAACACCAGTTAAACACCAGGTTAACTCCAGTTAAACACCAGGTTAACTCCGATTAAACACCAGGTTAACTCCGATTAAACACCAGGTTAACTCCGATTAAACACCAGGTTAACTCCGATTAAACACCAGGTTAACTCCGATTAAACACCAGGTTAACTCCGATTAAACACCAGGTTAACTCCGATTAAACACCAGGTAAACACCAGTTAAACACCAGGTTAAACACCAGGTTAACTCCGATTAAACACCAGGTTAACTCCAGTTAAACACCAGGTTAACTCCGATTAAACACCAGGTTAACTCCGATTAAACACCAGGTTAACTCCGATTAAACACCAGGTAAACACCAGTTAAACACCAGGTTAAACACCAGGTTAACTCCGATTAAACACCAGGTTAACTCCGATTAAGCACCAGGTTAACTCCGATTAAACACCAGGTTAAACACCAGGTTAAACACCAGGTTATCTCCATGTAAACACCAGGTTAACTCCGGTTAAACACCAGGTTAACTCCGGTTAAACACCAGGTTAAACACCAGGTTATCTCCATGTAAACACCAGGTTAACTCCGGTTAAACACCAGATTATCTCCGGTTAAACACCAGGTTAAACACCAGGTTAAACACCAGGTTAAACACCAGGTTAAACACCAGGTTAAACACCAGGTTAACCAGGTTAAACACCAGGTTAACCAGGTTAAACACCAGGTTAACTCCATGTAAACACCAGATTATCTCGGGTTAAACACCAGATTATCTCGGGTTAAACACCAGATTATCTCGGGTTAAACACCAGGTTAACTCGGGTTAAACACCAGGTTAACTCCGGTTAAACACCAGGTTAACTCTGGTTAAACACCAGATTATCTCGGGTTAAACACCAGGTTAACTCGGGTTAAACACCAGGTTAACTCGGGTTAAACACCAGGTTAACTCGGGTTAAACACCAGGTTAAACACCAGGTTAAACACCAGGTTAAACACCAGGTTAACCAGGTTAAACACCAGGTTAACTCCATGTAAACACCAGATTATCTCGGGTTAAACACCAGATTATCTCGGGTTAAACACCAGATTATCTCTGGTTAAACACCAGGTTAACTCTGGTTAAACACCAGGTTAACTCTGGTTAAACACCAGGTTAACTCTGGTTAAACACCAGGTTAACTCGGGTTAAACACCAGGTTAAACACCAGGTTAAACACCAGGTTAAACACCAGGTTAACTCTGGTTAAACACCAGGTTAACTCTGGTTAAACACCAGGTTAACTCGGGTTAAACACCAGGTTAACTCGGGTTAAACACCAGGTTAAACACCAGGTTAAACACCAGGTTAAACACCAGGTTAACTCCATGTAAACACCAGATTATCTCGGGTTAAACACCAGATTATCTCGGGTTAAACACCAGATTATCTCGGGTTAAACACCAGGTTAACTCCGATTAAGCACCAGGTTAAACACCAGGTTAAACACCAGGTTAAACACCAGGTTAAACACCAGGTTAACTCCAGTTAAACACCAGGTTAACTCCAGTTAAACACCAGGTTAACTCCGATTAAACACCAGGTTAAACACCAGTTAAACACCAGGTTAACTCCAGTTAAACACCAGGTTAACTCCGATTAAACACCAGGTTAACTCCGATTAAACACCAGGTTAACTCCGATTAAACACCAGGTTAACTCCGATTAAACACCAGGTTAACTCCGATTAAACACCAGGTTAACTCCGATTAAACACCAGGTTAACTCCGATTAAACACCAGGTAAACACCAGTTAAACACCAGGTTAAACACCAGGTTAACTCCGATTAAACACCAGGTTAACTCCAGTTAAACACCAGGTTAACTCCGATTAAACACCAGGTTAACTCCGATTAAACACCAGGTTAACTCCGATTAAACACCAGGTAAACACCAGTTAAACACCAGGTTAAACACCAGGTTAACTCCGATTAAACACCAGGTTAACTCCGATTAAGCACCAGGTTAACTCCGATTAAACACCAGGTTAAACACCAGGTTAAACACCAGGTTATCTCCATGTAAACACCAGGTTAACTCCGGTTAAACACCAGGTTAACTCCGGTTAAACACCAGGTTAAACACCAGGTTATCTCCATGTAAACACCAGGTTAACTCCGGTTAAACACCAGATTATCTCCGGTTAAACACCAGGTTAAACACCAGGTTAAACACCAGGTTAAACACCAGGTTAAACACCAGGTTAAACACCAGGTTAAACACCAGGTTAAACACCAGGTTAACCAGGTTAAACACCAGGTTAACCAGGTTAAACACCAGGTTAACTCCATGTAAACACCAGATTATCTCGGGTTAAACACCAGATTATCTCGGGTTAAACACCAGATTATCTCGGGTTAAACACCAGGTTAACTCGGGTTAAACACCAGGTTAACTCCGGTTAAACACCAGGTTAACTCTGGTTAAACACCAGATTATCTCGGGTTAAACACCAGGTTAACTCGGGTTAAACACCAGGTTAACTCGGGTTAAACACCAGGTTAACTCGGGTTAAACACCAGGTTAAACACCAGGTTAAACACCAGGTTAAACACCAGGTTAACCAGGTTAAACACCAGGTTAACTCCATGTAAACACCAGATTATCTCGGGTTAAACACCAGATTATCTCGGGTTAAACACCAGATTATCTCTGGTTAAACACCAGGTTAACTCTGGTTAAACACCAGGTTAACTCTGGTTAAACACCAGGTTAACTCTGGTTAAACACCAGGTTAACTCGGGTTAAACACCAGGTTAAACACCAGGTTAAACACCAGGTTAAACACCAGGTTAACTCTGGTTAAACACCAGGTTAACTCTGGTTAAACACCAGGTTAACTCGGGTTAAACACCAGGTTAACTCGGGTTAAACACCAGGTTAAACACCAGGTTAAACACCAGGTTAAACACCAGGTTAACTCCATGTAAACACCAGATTATCTCGGGTTAAACACCAGATTATCTCGGGTTAAACACCAGATTATCTCGGGTTAAACACCAGGTTAACTCTGGTTAAACACCAGGTTATCTCGGGTTAAACACCAGGTTAACTCCATGTAAACACCAGGTTATCTCGGGTTAAACACCAGGTTAACTCTGGTTAAACACCAGATTATCTCGGGTTAAACGCCAGGTTAACTCTGGTTAAACACCAGATTATCTCGGGTTAAACACCAGGTTATCTCGGGTTAAACACCAGGTTAACTCCATGTAAACACCAGGTTAACTCTGGTTAAACACCAGGTTAACTCGGGTTAAACACCAGGTTAACTCGGGTTAAACACCAGGTTAACCATCATGTCGATAGAGATCTAATTAGTGGCAGATTCACTTCAGTGACATCATGTCCTGGTTCAAGATGGACGCAGTCCGGGTTCACACCGGGTGAACAGCGGCTTGTCTCCGGGTAAAGTCCCGCTGCGGTGGGCGGACTCTCACCATCTGTCCCATCTTGAGCAGACCCGGGATGGTCCGGGTGTAGCCCGCGTTGAAGACGCTGTCACCGGAAGTCCTGGTGGTGGTTGTCGTGGTGATGACGGTGTGCGACATGTTTCCGGTAATCAGATGGTTCGATAACGTTTCACTCGTTAAACTGCGAAAGAGTCCCGGTCAGTAGTAACGACACAGACCGACTGACGGTACCGAGCACACACCGGATAAACAACCACACTTCCGGAGATATCTTTCACAATAAAAGTCTAAGCCCCAGTGTTTAAAATAATACTTAAACATTTGACTTCATTTAAGATAAAATGATAAATAACAGGATTCAACAGTTACATCGAATATTCAAATATAAAGTTTGACAAGAAGAATTATATTTTATTTATATTTCATTATTTTAGGAGTTATTATAATATCATATAATTAATATTAAAATCTGAATGTGTGTGATTGCTCTACACATAGACTTATAATTATCATATAATAATCTTGTTCCTTTACTGAACCAACAATATTTTGTGAAATGTTTCCTCTTTATCCTATTTGACTCATTGAACTATTGGATATTTGTTTGTGGTTGTGTAGGTTTGTTTTATTATTATCTAAAGAAAATAGTTTTAAAATATGTTATGTAAATCAACACAATCATCTGATCCTTCTATGAGCTTTGGTCATATTCCTTTTATCATATTCTTCTCATTTCCCCATGGTTGCTAATTGCCAGAAAAATAAACGGTAGAGTTGCGGATTTCTTTTTCACAATCAACCGTCTTCACCAAAATGGAATAGAGGAGAAATCTGGTCACATTTTGTCCTTTGTCTCTCCCTGTTATTAATTCATGTCTCAATAAATTTGAATTGCAGTTTTTCTTTACATTAAACAAACTGAAAATAGATCCAACATTTGTTATGAATATTTTACTCATTGGCTTCAATAGTCTCTTTCAATCCACACTGGATATTATAGCTCCTATCAAACGAGACTGAAACCAGCTGGTAACTGGTGAGAAGCTTCGAGATCTCCAAACGCTGAGCAGAGACTCTGAAAGGAAGTGGAAAGGCCGAGCTGCATGTCCACGACTTCTATAAAACACATTGGTGCAGGTTCTGAGACAAGTGGATTTTTACAATCCTTCTGCAGAAAGTGTCACACAGGCAAGGCGGAGGTGGCAAGTGAGATGAACAGTGAAGTGTCTGTGCTCAGATTGAGTCAATTTCCATTTAAACCTCTTGACTTCCTATGATAACAAAAGTAAAACAGCAAGAGCAAACTCTTCACCTTCATCGCAGATTCCTTTTTAAAACCATCAATAAACCGACTCCTCCTGAAAAGTTTGTATTTTTCTTCAAGCAAAGAATCCATGACATCAAACTAACGTGGTTCAGCCCCCCCGACGGTGCCAAAACACACACACACACACACAACACACATGTTTGTACAGCTTAGTGAGGACACTCATTGGCATAATGCATTCCCTAACCCCTAACCCTAACCATCCAAACTAAATGCCTTACCCTTAACCTAACCTAAGATAAACCTAAACCTGATTCTAACCCTAAAACCAAGTCTTAATCCCCGAACAGTCCATTAAGGCGGTGGTGGGGCAAAAGGTCCTCTCAAAGAGATTTGTACAAGAGCACACTCTCACACTCACACTCACAGACACACACACACGCTCACACACAGGAAGTGAAGCTGAAAGCTGCAGAACTCTTGAACACAGTCGATCAAACTGACCGAGAACAGGAAGAGGTTTGAGACGGTGGAACCTGGTGCACCACACTCAGACCCGACCTGCTCTCTGATTGGCTGCGTCAAACCTTCAAAGACTTTGGTTAATGTTGAATCTTTTCTGTCAGAATTTTGAATTTAGATTAGATTTGAATGTTTGTGACACGGTCCCCTCTGTCTCCCCCTGCTGGACAAAACCCAGAGCAGCTAAACTCGACCGAGACTGGAACAAGAACTTTCTGTGAATATCTCAAACACGAGGTAATAAAAAGACACACAATCATTTTAAGTCAATGGATTTATTGGCATTTCTCAACCCATGATATTTTGTTCAGCGCTATCTTGGTTCTGGGGTACGAGAGGACGTAGCTGGGTTGAGTCTCTGCGGAGTCGGAGGCTTTTAACCAAATAATGATCAGAGTTTTAGAAAACAAGTTTCATGAGTCAAACATGACCTTGTCTGTTGATCCTGAGAAAAGAATAACAGAACAATTATGAGCCAGAATTATCATTATGATTATCATTATTATTATTTGTTTGTCATTCTTACCTCTGAACATTGACAGGAGAATACAGGACGGCTGAAAAAGACAAAGTTCATTTATTAAAATTCACACTTTCTGAAACACTTGATGCCAAAAGTTTAGAGACACAAAGACAGATCCTGTCTGTGTGTCCTGTTCACTGTCTTCAGACCAACAGGCTTCACTTGCACCTGTCTCCTCTCCTGTCTCCTCTCCTGTCTCCTCACCTGTCTCCTCTCCTGTCTCCTCTCCTGTCTCCTCTCCTGTCTCCTCTCTTGTCTCCTCTCCTGTCTCCTCTCTTGTCTCCTCTCCTGTCTCCTCTCCTGTCTCCTCTCCTGTCTCACCTGTCTCCTCTCCTGCCTCCTCACCTGCCTCCTCTCCTGTCTCCTCTCCTGTCTCCTCTCTTGTCTCCTCTCCTGTCTCCTCTCCTGTCTCCTCTCCTGTCTCCTCTCCTGCCTCCTCTCCTGTCTCCTCTCCTGTCTCCTCTCCTGTCTCCTCTCCTGTCTCACCTGTCTCCTCTCCTGCCTCCTCTCCTGTCTCCTCTCCTGCCTCCTCTCCTGCCTCCTCACCTGTCTCCTCTCCTGTCTCCTCTCCTGTCTCACCTGCCTCCTCTCCTGTCTCCTCTCCTGTCTCCTCTCTTGTCTCCTCTCCTGTCTCCTCTCCTGTCTCCTCTCCTGTCTCCTCTCCTGCCTCCTCTCCTGTCTCCTCTCCTGTCTCCTCTCCTGTCTCCTCTCCTGTCTCCTCTCCTGTCTCCTCTCCTGCCTCCTCTCCTGTCTCCTCTCCTGTCTCCTCTCCTGTCTCCTCTCCTGTCTCACCTGTCTCCTCTCCTGTCTCCTCTCCTGCCTCCTCTCCTGTCTCCTCTCCTGTCTCCTCTCCTGTCTCCTCTCCTGTCTCCTCTCCTGTCTCCTCACCTGTCTCCTCTCCTGCCTCCTCTCCTGTCTCCTCTCCTGTCTCCTCTCCTGTCTCCTCACCTGTCTCCTCTCCTGTCTCCTCTCCTGTCTCCTCTCCTGTCTCCTCTCCTGTCTCCTCTCCTGTCTCCTCTCCTGCTCCTCCGTCTCCTCACCTGTCTCCTCTCCTGTCTCCTCTCCTGTCTCCTCTCCTGTCTCCTCTCCTGTCTCCTCTCCTGTCTCCTCACCTGTCTCCTCTCCTGTCCTCCTCTCCTGTCTCCTCTCCTGTCTCCTCTCCTGTCTCCTCTCCTGTCTCCTCTCCTGTCTCCTCTCCTGTCTCCTCTCCTGTCTCCTCTCCTGTCTCCTCTCCTGTCTCCTCTCCTGTCTCCTCTCCTGTCTCCTCACCTGTCTCCTCTCCTGTCTCCTCTCCTGTCTCCTCTCCTGTCTCCTCTCCTGTCTCCTCTCCTGTCTCCTCTCCTGTCTCCTCTCCTGTCTCCTCTCCTGTCTCCTCTCCTGCCTCCTCTCCTGTCTCCTCTCCTGTCTCCTCACCTGGCTCACGGGGACAGCCGGAGCTCAACAGCTGATGAACAGTTGGACCTGAGGAGAAGACATTGTGTCTCATCAGAGGTGTTTCACACAGTAATGATGTTTCATTGTTATTATTATAAGCATTAGATTATGTAACTATGCTGTAAATATATTAAACAACCAGGTCCGGCAGTGTAACGTGTGAAACATGCACGAGAGGACATGTTTACTGTTCTGAAATGAAATAGATTAAATAAAAGCTTGTTTTTGTGACTTGCGGGGGTTCAGAGGTCACGAGGTCAGAGAGGTGAACAGGACTCACTGCCCACGACCGAATAAACCAGCTGAATCTCAGCGTCTCCTCCGGCTGGAGGCTCGGACGCCCGCACACCAAGCTCCTTCACTTGTGGAAACACACAAACGTGTTTTTACGTCAGGTTGAAATCAAACTTCTCCTTTTCTGCAGATGTGAAACTTTCAGTGTCATACATGAAGCAGAGTGATGTACCTACATCAACGTTCTCGTAAACAGAAGAAGTGTCGACTGGAGCTGAAGAGAAACAAGACACATTACAACCAAGAGCCGGAGGAAGCTGCTCATTTCAGAATTATGGTTGTTGAAAATTATAAACAATAACTAAATCGATAAAACACAGATATTTGTGGTTCAGTGACAGTGATACTGTGATTGAGGCGGGAACCACAGACTTTCTCACCAGACAGTGAACTCATCACCTGCTCATTAATCACATTTCATTTGATAGAAAGAAAATATTAAAGACATCGTTGATAAGATGGTTGTTTAATTTATCATCTCCTCTTAACAGTTAACTGATCTACTGGGATGGTTCTACAATAATAATAATAATAAAACACAATAATGAATTACAATCATAATAACATACATCAACTATAATAATAATACAATAATAATGATAATAAGTCTTGTAAATTGATCATTGGAGTCGTCTCACTAATGATTTAATGGTAAAAAGATAATGAATCTTTTCATTATGCTAGAAGAAGATTTTTCTTAGATCTCACAACACAGACACAACTTTAATAACATATCAATAAATGTGAAATAGGTTTTTGAACTTGTTGTTTCTGACGCTCACCTCTGTTCCTGCAACAGTGAACGATTCCCACTGTGAAGAGCAGCAGCAGCAGCAGCGCCCCCATGAGGCCACACCCAACCACTGTTATCAAGAGGGTCTGACTGGTTGGATACGACCTCTGAGCTCCGCCCAGTCTGCTCTCCGCCCTGCAGGTCAACTCCTCCCCCTCCAGGTAGGCCACCTCCCCGATCCGTCGGAACCGACCCGACTCAGTCGTCCGCCCCTGGTCCTCCAGCTTGAGCCTGGAGGCCGACAGCCAAACCAGTTTGGGCAGCGGGTGGCCCTCCACCTCACACTGCAGCCTCCGGGGGGCGCTGCCTGAGGCCGGGGGGGTCTCCACCACAACGAGACTCAGGATCTGAGGTTCAGCTGCAAACAGTTTACAAACAGAACCACACTTTGATTTTCATTCCACTCAGCTGGTCGGATTCTGTCGTCATCTTATTCATTGTGTGAGTCTCAGTGATGTTATTGGTTCGATTTGGACATGTGACGTGTGACTCAGCGCTCTGTAGCATTCTTACAACTAACAGTGACTCTGCAGTTCAGGTGAAACAGGTGAGCAGCTCTTTTCAGCTTCAGACACAACACAACACGGATTCACCTGTAACACAAAGTTGTGTCTTTCTGCTCAAAGTCCACCGGCCGTCCAGCTCCACTGTGCAGAAGTACTGACCGGTGTCCGTCAGCTGGACCTTCCTGATGAGGAGAGACAGCTCCCCCCGCCTCGGATCTCCAGTCAGAGAATGTTTGAGCTCAGAAAACGAACAGTCGCCGAGTCCCTGAGTCGCTGAGTCGTTTCTGACTGAACAGCTGAATAAAGATGACAAGTCAGCAGCTCTGAGCCACTTGACCTGGATCCTCCCTGAATACTGCTGTCGTCCGGAGTTGGTGAGGGAACAGCTGAGGACGGCGTCTTCTCCTCTGGAGGCGCTGACCTCTGGAGGGACGTCCATCTTCCAACCATCCCAGCAGGACCCTGACGAGGAGCATCACATCATGAATGAGCTGGTGACATGTTTGGAGCTTCAGGGACAGATCCCTGACGACAGCTCACACTGAACGTCTCCTGGTGAGGCCCCGAAGACCCAGGCCTCCTGGACCCAGGCCTCCTGGACCCAGGCCTCCTGGACCCAGGCCTCCTGGACTGGTGGTTGGTCAGGCTAATGGATGGATGAATCTAAACAACGTGAGCAGAGAAGGAAGTTCTTACCTGTGAAGATCTCTGACAGAATAAGAAAGAGCAGCTGATTCTGCCGCCACATCCTTGGACTCATCGCAAACCAAGAGAAGTCTTCAGGGCTTCAAACCAAAATAACAGCAGAGGAAGTTCATACGAAAACGAGTCATTCGAAAACATGATTCGAAAGTAGAAGCAGAAGCCAAGGACTCAGACAGGAAGTGATGTTTGACATACACATGTTGTATGTATTTGAATATTTGAAGTCTTTAATATTCTGTGTTCATATGTTCTGAATCCTACATGTTTCAGTTTAACCAACAAGAACGCCGTCATGCAAAGGTTGTCCTGAGGAGGGCGCCAGAGAAAAGGTTATGGGCTCATTCAACAGTGATGTATGAAACTATAGACAACGTCACAGCTCATAAAGTAAAGCCAAGCGCCCCCTGGTGTCTGACTGCAGTATAGGTCGTAAACCTCCTCCTCCATGTTAGCAGGTTGGACATGGAGCATGTTTGTTCAGGTGTTTCTGATCAGTTTGGTTTTGATGAAATAAAAATGGGCTGAGACTGATTCCTGATTGGTTGAGCAGGTGTATGGGCAGTTCTTCGAAACCACGGTCACTGACTGCTCATCATCACCACAAGATGGCAGCGTTAGCATCTGAGATATTTTGGCTTCATTTCTGGAGGAACTGCAGACGTGTCGCCTGTCTTTGTTTCTGTGATTCATCATCTGGGGATCGGGATATTTCTACAGTCAGTGAGTTTCCTGATGATACAAATACTGTTCAAAAGCAGAAATGGGAAAAAACCTAGTGACACACTGACAGGGCTGTGGAGGTACTGACTCACACACACACACACACACACACACACACACACACAACACACACACACTCGTCGTGTGGTTCCTTCAGTCTCATCATGGACGTTCTTCTGCTCTGCAGCTCTCTGCTCTTCTCTGCTGTCGGACGTGAGTTGATTCATCTTCATCATAAAACTGAACATTATATATTTATACACGTGCAGAATGTGTGTGTGTGATGGGGTGTTACTCATATTGTGTTGACAAAGATCATTGGAGCGTGATGTACATTATGAAAACTTCAGATTGGTTTGGGTTCAGGTTCAGGTTTTGTAGTAAAGTAGTAACTGTTTAGAAATAGGTCAGCGGTTGGAAACATGAGAAACACTGAGGTTCTGTGTAAAGTTAAAGCTCCACAGGCTGAAACATGGACCTTCTACCTTCTACATGAAGACATTGAGATGCTCTCCCCCCCCCACCAGTGCTCGGCTCTGGAGACGACGGCTGGTCCATGAACGTGCAGCCGGAGGTACGAGCCATCGACGGCTACCCGGTGGTGCTGCCCTGCACCTTCAGCCACCCGCAGCACTCCCAGCACTCCTCCCTGAAGGTGCTGTGGCGTCTGGGCCACGGTCAGGGCGCCAGCGTCCTGTTCCGCTGCACCAGTCACCCCGGGCCAGCCGCCTGCGAGCCGGGGCCCCAGCAGGACCAGCGCTATCGGCTGGAGGGAAACCCCCGACAGCACGACCTGTCGCTGCGGATCACCAGCGCCACCCTGCAGGACAGCGGCCGCTACTACTGCCGGGTGGAGGTTCAGGGACAGGCCCACATCAGCTTCGAGGACAAGATGGGAACCAGACTGAGAGTAGAGGGTAGGTTTGTACAGACACGAGGATCCTCAGCGTTCGAGCCGCTGGTCCTCACGAAGATTTAACAGCTCCACGTCCACGAGGCAGACAAGATGACATCACTGCTCACACATGTCCACTGCTAGTTAGTGAGACGAGTATGAGTCAGAATCAACAACAACAATGGCGTCTGTGTACGAGTTTCTCTGCGTCTAGGTAGTCCTGCTAGGTCTAATCACAAGTTAGCAGCTAAATTTAGCATCACTTCTCTATATGACCAACATCCGTTCTTCTCTGGTATTTGACGATTCATCGATGAAAACTTTATCGCCACCTGCTGGCTCAGGGAACTTGTTTGATTGTTTGTTGTTGTTTTTGTGTTATTTTTTTGTGTTTTCAAACTAAACGAGACCGGCAGCGTTTACAAGTCTCGGATTGAGAGGCGGGAAAACTCAACGTAGTTTAGAAGCTAGACGTAACCATAGCAACAGGGTTGAGGCTGTCCCCGGGGGGGCTGCAGCCCCCGTGCTGTTGCCTGCTCTGCCTGCAGGTGGCGACACTTTGTGTTACTCATCAGTTTCTTCCCTTCTGTGCAGCTCCTCCAAAGATCCTGGCCCTGTCCGTGGAGGGCAGCGAGCAGTCCGGGTACCGGGCCCTGTGCCGGGTGCAGGGCTCCCCGCTGCCGGACGTCCAGTGGCTCGGCCCCGACGAGCTGCTGGAGGGGTCGGGGGTCGGCCCGCTGGCTCAGGGGACGCCGGCTCACTACCAAACCGTCAGCCAGCTGCGAGACGTGGAGCCGGGCCAGCACTACACCTGCAGCGCCTCCAACCCACTGGGCAAGGAGCAGGCCGCCCTGTACGTCCTGCCCCCCCGGCCGCCGCTGTCTGTGGGCGGGGCCTCACCTCCTCTCCTGCTGCTCCTGACGCTGTCTATGGGGGCAAAGGTCATCCTCCTGGTGGGGGTGGGGGTGTGGTTGGTGCGGGGGGGCGCTCTGCAGGTGGTCGGATGCTGGTGGAAGTAACGTCATTAAAGTTAATACAATATGCTTTTTGTCCTAGTTATTAATGTTTTGTGTAATTATTAATTATTACTTTATTTCTTGGAGCCTTTATTTCCAGATGTTTCCTTTAAATTGAATTAAACTGTGACGTGTTGTAAAACATGAAATTACTCTTATTACACAGATTATTATTAAATATTATAATATTCAAGAATAATTCATGATTCTTGTCCCCTCCAGCAACTTAATATCAATAAACAGTCTTTTAATGTTTTACTCCAGTTTCCAAACGACGGGATTTTAATTTGTTCAGCCAAAGAGGAATTTGCATTAGTGAGTGCAGTGGCCATACTAGTGAAGGCCAGCAGGGGGGGCTGGGGTCCAACTGGAGGTTTGTGTACATTTGAAATGACGAGATGAGAAAAGTTTGGAAATAACTTCTCTGCAGACGAATCACGTGACAGATGTTTACATATTGTTTTACATGAGCAGACGCCCGATAACTAAACATGATCAACTTTGACCTTTGACCTCTGACACTGGATTCTTTTGTGTGTGTCTGTAGTTGGGAATCATCACGTTGTCAAGTGGAAACGTTTCTTTCATTTCATTTTGCCAATTACACAGAAATCATGTCACACTTCAAACTTTATTTAAATAAACATGATATTTAAACTACAGCGTCTAGTTCTACACGTGTTAACGATTAAAAGTTCTTCACTGTTTTGACTTGTGTCAAAATGGAACTTGACTCTTCTTAGATAATTTATGTTTATGGCTCCAGACTTATTGATTTACTGCTGTCACTCAAACAGCTACACACAGATCCAGCTCCAGCTCTTCTCCTCACGCTGCTTCTGTGAAACACAACCTCACATCTGCTGCTGAAACACCACACTCTTGAATAAAGAAAGAAGAAAACGCGACCACTAGATGTCGCTGTGTGGTGAACTCATTCAGTGGAACTGTAGAAGAAGCGTTTGTGAAAGGATGTGTACGTGTTGATTGAA
Source organism: Pseudopleuronectes americanus (assembly GCA_038501795.1). Lineage (NCBI taxonomy): Eukaryota > Metazoa > Chordata > Actinopteri > Pleuronectiformes > Pleuronectidae > Pseudopleuronectes > Pseudopleuronectes americanus. The sequence goes on from CM076722.1 coordinate 516,617, forward strand.
GGACAAAAGCCAGGGGGCGCTCTAATTACCACAGTTGTTCTGATGATATTAATGCTATCAGACTACAGCAGCTACAGGTTGACCTAATGCACTCTGTTAATGATTAGAGGGAAATATGAGCACATCTGGATCAGAGATGTGAGACCCCTCCTCCAGTTCAGCTGCTGGTTTCTCTTCCCACTGGTCTATCCCAGTGGGAAGAGGAGGGGTGGTCTGTAGCAGACGGGACGGACGGCCTTGCAGCAGTCCTGGTCGCTCCACCCGAACCCCTCGCCGCTCCTCAGACTCATGATGGCACACTGGCCTTCGTCCACCGCGCTGGGCTCCCCGTCTTTCCAGTTGGTTGCATTGACGGGTTCGTTATCGAGCCAGTACCACTCCCCGGTCTGGGAGCTCCGACGCATGCCGATCCACGCCTCCTGCACGCTGGCGTTGTTCACCTGGATCATCTCCTGGTAGATGTGCGTCACGTTGTGGCTGTCGGAGAGGCTGACGAGCTGCAGCTCTCTGTCTCTGCAGTACTTCACTGACTCACGCCAGCTGGCCGCCTTGTCTCCGATATGCACCACCTCCGGATCCAAGAGGCAGCCCCTGAAATCTGTCATTCAGAAGAAACCATCAAACAGGAGTGAGTTTAGATGTGAGACCAGACCAACACAAAGACAACACAGAGCCACGGGCCTTATGTTCTCCTCTTCATGTGTCTTCATGAGTCTTCATGTGAAGATGCAGAATCTGTGGGAACAAGCTTCTGGTTCCTGTTTCGAGTTCGATCTCCTTCGACCAACATTCATATCGGACAGCTGTTAATGGAGATAAACTCCAGCGTTCACGTGTTTGTGGAGAACCGTTCAACTTGTGATGAAAGAACCGAGTCGGACATCTGCCGTCTGGATCGTTGTCCCCAGAGGATAATACATTATCAGACCAGCCAATGGGCTCTGAGAGTCATTCGCTCCAAACTACTTGAAAACGTCTAACTTGTAATTTTTTCTTTCTTTAACAACATTTCAAAGGGTTGCTTCAAATTTGCTCAACAGTTACATGTGATAACTTCATGTTGGATGTTTTTTGATCCTTGTTTTTGAGGCTTAAAAAGTTTATTCAAGATTTTTTGTAAATAACGTGACTTCCATCATCAGAGAAAGATTTGTAACTGTTAAAGTTCAGTATTCAATCAATGAGCATTTTAAAAAGAGACTGTTGGAAACAGTTAGCTAACGTGGGCTTAATTAGCTCCAACACAATCTGCTAAAAACTGAAAATCGTTTAGTTGATTTATATATTTGTGGGACTGTGGTTTTGAGCTGAAATCTGTTTGTGTGAGTTTATTAAGACTAAATGTTGAAGCTGAAACTCTGACGGATCCGTACCTGCAGTTGAACTGATGATGGGCGCCGGGTTTCCAAACAGAGCAGCTCCATATTTCCCATGAAAGTAGACGGCCATTTTGTGAGACGTGTGCCAGATGACCGTCTTGTCCAGCAGCACTTCGACTTGGGTCGAGAAGAACTCTGTCCCCCTCAGCTGCTGCCAGTCTGGATCCTCCAGAGGAACATCTCCAATTCGGACCCCGTCTCTGAAATCCTGGTGAACGAGGATCACAGCAAAGTTCTGCGTGTCTTTGACCCGATTGATCACGTAGCAGGAGGCGAAGTCGGCCTCTGGGATCAGGGTCAGGAGTAGCCCTGGGCGGTAGAGGAGGGCGGTTCCGTTGGTCTCCACCAGCGGCGAGTCCGGGTCAAAGCCTCTGTTTACGGTCAATTCGTTGCTCGATATTAGAAGACGCGTTTCTTCCTTGACTAGAAAGGGAGGAATGAAGAACCGGAGCTTCTGGCTGCTGGCGGGCCACAGCGTGGTCTGCAGGATGCCGCAGGTGCAGTTGTATCTGATGGTGCAGGCGTGACCGAAGAGGACGGCCACCGGCTGGTCGGCTTTCACAGCTCGAAGCCCTGCTTGTTGAACCAGGACCTGAAGGACCTGCCCGGCTGGAAGCACCTCTACTCTGATGGGGTCTTCTCCGATGGTTACCTTGGTTTCTCGTTCGGCACTGACGATGAACAGGGTGAAGGGTCTCCTCTCAGTTACGTCCAACGTGACTTGGTCAGTGGTTCCTTGGATCGTTGGGACAGGCGGGATGAAGAACTCTTTACCCAGTTTGCTGGTTGGTAAAACCAGTGCTGTCTGCAGGCTGTTGAGTTTCTTGCTGCTGGAGCGGACGGTGATCTTCTCAGTGCTGGTGATGATGAGAGCTTTGCTGGAGATGTTCTTCTTTCTGAGCTCCAGTTTGTCGTCTACAAAGATCTCTTTGGTCTGTCCGATGCTCAGCTTCTGCTGCTGGGTTCCGACTCTGACCACCGTGTCACGTAGAGCCGTGAGCTGCACGCTGTGCACCGGACGAGTCGGGTGATAATACGCAATGTTCTCCGGAAAAACTACAACGAATCTGTGACCAGCGTCGTCTTCACCAGGATCAGCTGACGAGTCTGGAAAAATAACTCAAACTGTCACTCACGTTTTTTTAAAACACAAAACTGCACAAAAATTTCACATCTTTTTATTTATTATTTAGTTTTTCTCATTAACTGGATAATTAGACCATAAATTAAGATGACCAGTGACTGTGTGTCTCATTGTGTATTTCCATGATTCATGTTCACTGGATCTTCTTTAGTCTTTGACCAGATGTTTGTGCCCTGGTGTGTATGTGATTATTTATATTTGTTATATAGTTGTTATTATATATAATGATTCTATAGAGTGTACCTGAGCTTCTCGCTGCCAGCAGCAGCAGCAGCAGCACAGAACTCATGTTCACAGCCGGTTCACAGTGAGTCACTGAGATCTGGAACAAACATCATCACATCGGAGATATGAGAAGAAACCAGTTCCACATTCGAGCTTTAAAAAACTGAAAAATCCAGACGATAAATAAATTACAATTAAAACATTTTCCACAATAGAGAAGAATAAACTTCTTAGAAGAAACAATTTACTTCTAAAAAAATGTAAGAAATAATCAAGAATACAAAGGTTTGATAAAGGATCTGATACTTTGTGACCTCGACCTTAAGAAACATTAAAATGATAAATCATAGTCTCACCTGAAGCTGAAGATCTGTGTCTGTGTCGTCCTGTGTCCTCGTCTCTGCCTCAGCACTGAGGGACATTTGTCAGTCAAACGATCCAGAGACGTTTGCATGAGATGTTGATGAGGACGGAGGTCAGAGGTCACTCACTGTGTGTGTGTGTGTGTGTGTGTGTGTGTGTGTGTGTCTGTGTGCAGCTCAGAGTCATTTGACTTTCAAACTGACACCAGATCAGATCAGTACACAAAACACAAAACAACACACACACACACACACAAACACATACACTCGCACACACACACATACACACAGACCCACCCTAACACACAAACACACACATACACACACCCACTCTCTTGTGATTTATTAAAAACATTCCTGACAAGATATTTAACTGGTAAATGATTTGTTTCTTCATGTTAGACACAAGATGTCGGTGCAGGCACGCACGCACGCACGCACGCACGCACGCACGCACGCACGCACGCACGCACACACACACACACACACACACACACACACACACACACACACACACACACACACACACACACACACACACACACACACAGAGAGAGAGATGAGCACACACCAATCAGACGATCTTAAAGCTGCAGCCTTAAGAGACAGAAAACAAGAAAGATCAAATCAGAGAAGATCCTCTTCAAGTTCTGCAGGTGAGTGGTTATGAAGCCGATCAGCAGGGGGCGCTGTCTTTCAATCTACATCACTGAGTTCAGGTTTATTACAGACCAGCTTATTAAATAATTTCATTTTAAGACTAAAAGGTGTTGGACCAGGGTCGGACCCTGAGGAAACCACCTCAGCTGAAACAATAACTTTATTATAGATCTTTCGTCCCACAATCATCTGTCAGATTCTTTAGTATCGAAACTTTGGGCCGAGACATTTTATATATATTTGTCTGACCCACTTTTATTTCATTGCTTGTCAATCAGAGCGTTGCTGTATTTGCTGGCGTCAGTGATGACCCTGAACACGAGGAGCTTTCTAACCGTGTAAAGTCACAGTTGAACAGTTTGAGGATCATCTGTTTAATGGCTTCAGAGAAACGGTGCATTTGAGCTTCTTTTGTTTGAGGATTAAAGATATTTTTTGTGATGAAATGAATAATAAAATATCTTTTATAAGACTTATATTAAACCCTTCTTTGTTGAACCTTCTCCATCTCTGAGAAGATTCAGTCTTTAATATCAAATTAATGACGATTCTTTCTGGGAAATCTTCGCTCGTTTGACACTTTGACATTTAATTCTATTGCTTTGGATTTCTGGAAATCATTTAATTTAAAGAAAAACAGTCTTAGAGTTTGAAAGATTGAAAAGACAGAATTTATTTGAATCAAGTTTAAATCAGACTGCGGCGTCGACAGTGATGTAACCTTCACTGGATTTTACAACGAAGATGATTGGACGACTGGATCTGGCTCCAGACAGACGAGCGGTCGCTGTGTGTGTGTCCTCACATGGAGAACAGCAGGAAGCCGCTGAAGGTGCTGTGGTGGTTACTGTTGTCCCAGATCTGAGTGTTCTGCCACAGCACCATCTTCAGCTTGTCTCCCCGCTCCAGCAGCAAGGTGGCGCCGTTGGACGCCGTGTCGCTGCCCTCGCCGGACGGCTGCTCGTGGGCGATCAGCTGGATGGAGTGGCTGTTCTTGTAGAGCACTGCGCTCATGGGGAAGTCGCTGGGAGCGTTGGCGGTGAAGCGGACGTAGTAGACGCCACGAATCGGGGCCGTGAACTCACCTGGAAGAGGAGGAGTTATTAACAGAAGTACGGCAGCTGAGGAGGGACAAATAACCGGAGCACAAGAAATCAAGACCGTTCTGTTGTTGTTGTTATGAAATATATGAACAGAAATAACAAAGGGATCAGATGGACGGAGACGGGAACCAACAGGAAGTTCACACTGATTCACAAGGTAAGAAACTTTCTGTGAAACATGAGCCTGGTCAGAGAAAAGATTTAAAATGTCAACATTACTTTTAGAGAAGTAACTAAATCAGTCGTTAATATAAATGTATTATGATTCAGTTTTGTAAGAACTTCACAAACTGAAAACTCAAAGCAAACTGGTAAAGCATCAAAGTTGATCTAAGGAAATGTATAAGATGAAATGCATTTAATAATAATTATTTATTGATTCATATATTAATAATAATAATATATTGCATTTATGTAGTGCTTCTCAAAGCTCTCACAGCGCTATAGATAGGGAAATATGAAATAGCTGTGTGGACTCAAACAGGCGGATTATTCTGGACAGTTTAAATTCTTCTCATCTAAAAGAATATGTCTGAAACCACAACTTGTTTTATTGGCCTCCTGAGCAAAGACATCTGAAATATGAATCATGAGAATTATCTGTTCGTCACTTCTCTGAATCCAACCTGAACTTAGCCAATGGCAACAAGGAGATCTGTTGAACACAGCAACAATCTCCTCCCACTTTCCAGTCGATGTGTTTGAAGCTGTGTTGTTAAAACACATGTTAATCTAAAGTTGTGGTGGCAGTTACGCGTTGTGTTAGTTTGTCGTCACTGACCGGACTCAGGGTTGTACGCTTGTCCGATGTTGGTGAGGACGTCTTTGTAGACGAGCGTCCTGCGTCCTGAAGTCGTCTTCTGAAGACCGGTTCCTCCCAGAGAAACTGCAAACGCCACCTTTGGTACTTCTGAGGAAAACAATCAGGTTTTTCCTGTTATGGATATTTATTTAAGACAACGTTTTTTGAAAATAATATCCCCACATATATCTATATATATTTGTGTGCTCTAGAAGATGCAAAGTGGACTCTGGTTTAATATGAGAAGGTTCCGACCTCTCGCAGCCTTCAGCTCCTGCTCGGTGGCCTCCAGTCGCTCTCTGATGCCTGAAGACAAACACACTCATTAGTGGATTGAAGAGGAGGAATTCAAGTCATTTTATTCTTTTGCTTTTAAATCTCTTTAACTTACAACAAAATGATCTGTTAAAATATCAAACATATAGAAGCATGTTGATCTCAGTCAGAAAATTGACTTTTGAGATTAAAGACCAAGAAACGTTCCTACGACGTTACAGCAACCAAATGCAAAACAAGAATCTGTCTTATCACATTATGAAGTTTCAGCTGATCAAGACCAATATTCACTGTGACAGACGACTGGAACCTGAGATGCATCAAAAGCAGCAGGATATTTAATATTCAAGGTGCAATCAAACTAAAGCAAGGAGGGGACTGAGTGAAATCACCGATGAGGAGACAGTGAACAGCGAGTCCGACCCACAGACTGGTCCTACCTGAGTTTTCAGCCTGAAGCTGTTTCAGTGAAGCCTGGAAGGTCTTCAGCTGGTCTTCAGCGCCCTCTGCTGGAGGTCTGTCCTCCCTTCAACACACAGAAGAGAAGGAAATCCATCTGAGTCTGTGATTAATGTTGCAGCTGATAACATAAACTCTGGACAATGTGAGAAAGAGCCGGGTAACATAGTGTGAAGTGTAAAATATAGAACTGTCATAATGATGAAGGAGTCCCGCTTGTAGAAGAAGGTTTCAGGAGAGCTTTGGGTGATAAGAGCTGAGTCTGAACCACTGGACCTTTATCTGCTGTCTGTGGAAAACCAGAACCAGCAGCAGACTGAAACCAGGAGATCTGACATCGACCCTGAAAACTGAAACCATCCTGTTGGGCTCGTTAAACTCATCACAACTGATATTCAATTTGATAACCTGACCCTCTGTTAACAGTGGATGTGCAGGACCTCTCGCTATGCTAGTGTGGAGGTGGTGGTGATGGTGGTGTCGCTGTGTGTGTGTCCTCACATGGAGAACAGCAGGAAGCCGCTGAAGGTGCTGTGGTGGTTACTGTTGTCCCAGATCTGAGTGTTCTGCCACAGCACCATCTTCAGCTTGTCTCCCCGCTCCAGCAGCAAGGTGGCGCCGTTGGACGCCGTGTCGCTGCCCTCGCCGGACGGCTGCTCGTGGGCGATCAGCTGGATGGAGTGGCTGTTCTTGTAGAGCACTGCGCTCATGGGGAAGTCGCTGGGAGCGTTGGCGGTGAAGCGGACGTAGTAGACGCCACGAATCGGGGCCGTGAACTCACCTGGAGGGAAAGGAAGTGTGTGTTAAGGTGAAGTGGATGTTTCTTCCTGCGTCTGGATTGCTGTGGAGGGTTTGATCCTTTGAAGACGCAGACAGGAAGGTTCACACTTCATCTCCTGGTGTGGATGGACACCAGCTGTGAACTGGTCTCACCTGTGGCTGGGCTGTAGGCCCCGCCCACGTTGGTCAGCACGTCGGTGAACAGGAGGTCTTTGTTTCCTGAGGTCGTCTTCACGAGGCCGTTTCCTCCCAGCGACGCAGCGAACGCAACTTTAGGGGTTTCTGATCAAAAGAAATGTTGAATTGTGAATATGTGTAACTGTATCAGGGCTTCAGCTCCTGATGTGATCAATCCAACTTTTATTGATTTGATTGTTTAGATCATGACATGTTAACATCACAAGTAACGACAAAGTTAAAATTATGAACGTTTTACAATGGAAAATAAAAACCACGTTATTGGTTGTTGCATAGTTTTACCTTTCAGAAATGACATAAATAAATTGAACAATTGATAAATCATTTCTGTATTCAAACATTTAATAAATGCTGAATTTCAGTCAAGAGTAGATTTAGTTAATTCAGTGAAGTTTTTGTTCACATTAATACTCCTCCAGGGGGCGTTAGAGTCGTTAACAGAGGCCTTTTAAAAGAAGCTGACCTTTGACATTTCTCACCTCGGATTCTCTTCATCTCCTGCTCAGCCGTGTCCAGACGATCACTCATCACTGTTATCGTAAGAAGCAGAATTAAAACACATGAAGAAGAGTCCAGGGGTCACATGCTCAGACGTGGATCTACGCATCAGAATCCAGGAGGTGGACTCGTGGAATGAGCTTTGGTGATTGGTTAAAACAAGCTTAGTTTGTAAAACTAGTAGAAAAGATGAGGCAAATTAAAAAGCAAGTACTGTCAGTGCAAGGAGAAAACTAAATGCTGTAGGTTACAGATTGTACTGGAGATTTAGCAAATTATAGAAACTGAGGATTGTTATTATTCCTTCATTTCATATCGATTGACCGACGTAGGTGTCGATACTAAAGAGTCAGTGTCACCGTGTGGAAACGTTCCACCACGATTAAACTGTTTTACAAGAAAACATGATCTCTGATCTGAATATTCAGTTTCTCTGTTCGCAGAGAATCTGAAAAGTGAGTCGGACCTAATGAAACATAGATTTGAGTAAATTCACGTTCGACTGCTCGTGTTGGTTCATGTTGGAGAGTTCAGGAGACGTGGTCTCACCCTGTCTCTCGGCCTTCAGCTCCTCCAGGGCGACCCGCACCATCTTCAGCTCGGCCATGCTGTCCACCGGCTGAGCCGAGCCGGACCAGGCCAGGACCAGGACCAGCAGCAGGGCAGCGACTTGAGGAAACATGTTACCTGTTGGATTCAAGCTGCAGCAGAGACGGGCTGTGAGATGGGACGAGTCTTATAGAGACGCATGTCCCCAGATTGAGCAGAGTCCATGTTGACTCAGTGAGGGGGGGCCCACAGGAGGTCAGTGACCTTCGACCCTGAAGATCCAAGAAACTGACAACGGCTGCACATAAAGACCGTCAGTGACTGTATATAAAGATGATCAGTGACTGTATATACAGATGATCAGTGACTGTATATAAAGATGATCAGTGACTGTATATGAAGAGGAACAGTGAGTGTATATAAAGATGATCAGTGACTGTATATAAAGATGATCAGTGACTGTATATGAAGAGGAACAGTGAGTGTATATAAAGATGATCAGTGACTGTATATAAAGATGATCAGTGACTGTATATAAAGATGATCAGTGACTGTATATGAATAGGAACAGTGAGTGTATATAAAGATGATCAGTGACTGTATATAAAGATGATCAGTGACTGTATATAAAGAGGATCAGTGACTGTATATAAAGAGGATCAGTGACTGTATATAAAGAGGATCAGTGAGTGTATATAAAGAGGATCAGTGACTGTATATAAAGAGGATCAGTGACTGTATATAAAGAGGATCAGTGACTGTATATAAAGAGGATCAGTGAGTGTATATAAAGAGGATCAGTGAGTGTATATAAAGAGGATCAGTGACTGTATATAAAGAGGATCAGTGACTGTATATAAAGAGGATCAGTGACTGTATATAAAGAGGATCAGTGACTGTATATAAAGAGGATCAGTGAGTGTATATAAAGAGGATCAGTGAGTGTATATAAAGATGATCAGTGACTGTATATAAAGAGGATCAGTGAGTGTATATAAAGAGGATCAGTGACTGTATATAAAGAGGATCAGTGACTGTATATAAAGAGGATCAGTGACTGTATATGAAGAGGATCAGTGACTGTATATAAATACATGTTTACATGAACTATGAACATGTGATGATCAGAATCCTCTGAACCCGAGCTCGACTTGTTTAAGTTTGTTCTGTGGCCACTGATTGGTGAGGTATTGATCAGGTCTGTGTTCTGCTCTCTGATTGGTTACTTCATCAGGGTCCTCTTATCTGCAGCTCAACATGAAGCTGGAATTTGGCATTAGGTCATTGTGATGTAATCATGTGACTGTGTCATGTGACTGATGATCTAAACTCCTGTCTTCTCCTGCGTCCTCAGTGACTACGACCTGTCCTACCTGTCCCTGAGGACCAGCATCGGCCTGTGGACGGCCTTCCTGTGCCTCCTGCTGGTCGCCACCGACGCCAGCTCTCTGGTCCGTTACATCACTCGCTTCACTGAGGAGGCGTTTGCTTCCCTCATCTGCATCATCTTCATCTACGAGGCTCTGGAGAAGCTGTTCCACCTGGCAGACGTGTTCCCCATCAACATGGACAACCAGCTGGACAACCTCAGCCTCTACACGTGAGACACGCTCATAGGTCAAAGGTCAATGTGTCCTGAGACCCATTCTCCAAGATGTCTCCACAAATAATAGAGATGATCAGATCATGATTCTGCTTCATAAGATCAGTGATGTCATGACATCATCATGCGTTAGATTATTATAAGATAAAAGTCAACATTGGTTGATTGGGGTGAATATGAATATTATTACCTTATAATATTACACCCACTATAATAGCTATAACAACCAGAGTGACAGTGACTAAACTATATGTATAATATATATATAAACTAAATCTCTGTAGAACCCTGACTCAGCTCTTTGTGTCTGTGGCAGGTGTCGTTGTTCTCGACCCGTCAACGTCTCTGCTGACGTCCAGAAGGTCTGGAGCCGTGAGAACCTCACCTCCGAGAAGATCCAATGGGAGCAGCTGGGCGTGAAGGTGCAGGAAGACACACACACACACACACACACACACACACACACACACACACACACACACACACACAGATGTCAAAGATGACACGTCTTCATTTACATGAAGCTGAAGTATCCCAGAAACGAACGCTGACATCTTGTGTTGCTGACGTCAGATCTGTGCAGATCCGGGGGCGTCATGGTATCAAGGTCCCGCCCATTCATATGCTTGACAGATCTTGAGTCAGCTGTCAATCATGACTGTTTATATTTGTATCTATTTCCTTTTAACATACTTGGTATAATCCCAGCAGCAGCCTCTAGTGGACGTTAGAGGACCTGCAGCTCCTGACTCTCCTCTGTCTCCAGGACTGTCGTGGTCTACACGGGGACTTTGTCGGCTCGGGCTGCAGCCACCACGGCCCCTACGTCCCCGACGTCCTCTTCTGGTCCATCATCCTCTTCTTCACCACCTTCCTCCTCTCGTCTTTCCTCAAGCAGTTCAAGACCGAGGCATACTTCCCCACCAAGGTGCGTCAGGTCAGCTGACCCTGACCCTATATTGATTTCCACACACACACTGTATGAGGATGATTTCCGTGTTGCAGGTTCGATCGACCATCAGCGACTTTGCCGTCTTCCTGACCATCGTGATCATGGTGCTGGTGGATTATCTGGTTGGAATTCCTTCACCGAAGCTCAACGTGCCCGACCGCTTCCAGGTGATGCCCGACTTCACGTCACTCTGTTTTCATCACAGCATCACGTTGTTTGTCATGTTGCACAGTTTATTAACATTAAATATGAAGCATGAGCCTAAAATAAGTTTATCATCAGGTTTTTAATCAGATTCTGTTTCCTGATGTCGAGCAGCTTGAAAGTCACTGACTATCACCGTTCAGGTTCTAGAGTCTTATCTATTTATCTATTTATTTATTATCCCATGCTATATTTATATATATATATGTCTCCTGATCATTTTACTGAATTCTCTGTGTATTGATGAATTGGTGGATTGTTGCAGCAGTAACAGTGAAAGATGCTGACAGGCAGCAGAGCGGTCAGAGGCTTTAGTTTCACACTTCATGGTTCTGGTTTTACAGTTTGTTTTTCCTGTGATGCTCTTTGTCTGGTTCAGCCCACGTCGAGCACTCGAGGCTGGCTGATCTCGCCGCTGGGACCGAACCCCTGGTGGACGCTCCTAGCTGCTGCCGTCCCCGCCCTGCTCTGCACCATCCTCATCTTCATGGACCAGCAGATCACCGCAGTCATCGTTAACAGGAAGGAGAACAAGCTGAAGGTCAGGACGAGCGAGGGTGAGACTGACAGGTATCTCTGTGATAGACCCCTCCCCCCTCCTGAACGTGTGCGCTGTGGTTGCAGAAAGGCTGTGGCTATCACCTGGACCTGATGGTGGTGGCTGTGATGCTGGGCGTGTGCTCCATCATGGGCCTTCCGTGGTTTGTGGCAGCAACCGTGCTCTCCATCTCCCACGTGAACAGCCTGAAGCTGGAGTCGGAGTGCGCGGCGCCCGGCGAGCAGCCAAAGTTCCTGGGCATCCGAGAGCAGAGGGTCACCGGCTTCATGATCTTTGTCCTGATGGGCTGCTCCGTCTTCATGACCTCCGCCCTCAAGGTAACCGTCACCTGTTGTCCGTGAGTGACCTCAGCTGATCTTTGTGTTTTAAATACGTCACAGTGAAAAAAGAAAAACACCACGGGGTGTTGCAACCTCAAATCTGGCGTGGGAAAACTATTCTAAAATAAGTAATTCTATTTTTTACATATACATTTGTTTCTCCTCAGCCATCACTGAGTGAAATACTGTTCTTGCTGACTGTTGGCTTTTGTCCTCAGCTCATCCCGATGCCGGTCCTGTACGGCGTCTTCCTCTACATGGGCGTGTCCTCCCTCAAAGGCATCCAGGTCACTTCCTGTTTATCTGTCCCACAGCAGCATTGTCGCTGTTTGGTTTTGTGTTTTTATTCTGTCGTTCCGTTTCCAGCTGTTCGACAGGATCAAACTTTTCGGCATGCCGGCCAAACACCAGCCGGACCTGATCTACCTGCGCTACGTGCCGCTGTGGAAGGTCCACGTCTTCACTGTGGTGCAGCTGTCCTGCCTCATCGTGCTCTGGACCATCAAGGCCTCGGCCGCCGCGGTCATCTTCCCCATGATGGTGAGTCAAACGCAGTCGCTTTTAGGTTTTTCATTATCGATAGAACTCAGCGACTCATCTCCTCTCGTTGGCAGGTTCTGGCTCTGGTGTTCATCAGGAAGCTTCTGGATTTCGTCTTCACCAAGAGAGAGCTGAGCTGGCTCGACGACCTGATCCCAGAGAGCAAGAAGAAGAGGATGGACGACAAGAAGAAGAAGGAGAAGGAGGTGAGACGCTGAAGCCAAACTCGCTCTGCCTCAGGTTCCTCGCTGACACTGTGTCTGTTTCCCAGGATGCTCAGCGGATGCTGGAGGAGGCGGACGACGATCTGCCTTACGACCTTAAAGGACGGTGAGTCGATAACCGAACACACTGAGCATGGTGAGCACACAGCCTGGGCAGCAGAGAGTCGTGTGTGTGTGTGTGTGTGTCTGCAGAGTGGACCCGTCAGAGGTGAACATCTCCCAGGAAATGGCCAAAAGCGGCATTTGGAAATCAGTTTCCATGAACTCTGACAGCAAAGGTCTGAAACGCTGCCTCAGGTAAAACATCAGCCGCTGACACTCACTGTGATTGGTCGACTAACATGACATCTGTCAACTGGCTGTTTACGTGATGGTCACAAATTTACTACATGTCACCATCAGATTTAAAATCGCTTTTCACAAGTGGTCGGGTCATATTTCATGTGGTTGCTAGGGGGTTGAAGGTGGTTGCTAGGGGTTGAAGGTGGTTGCTAAGGGTCGAAGGTGATTGCTAGGGGTCAAAGTTGGTTGCTAGGGGGTTGAATGTGGTTGCTAGGGGTCGAAGGTGGTTGCTAGGGATCGAAGGTGATTGCTAGGGGTCGAAGTTGGTTGCTAGGGGGTTGAATGTGGTTGCTAGGGGATAGAGGGTGGTTGCTAGGGGTTGAAGGTGGTTGCTTGGAGGTTGAAGGGGGTTGCTAGGGGGTCAAAGCGGGTTGCTAGGCATTGAAAGTGGTTGCTAGGGGTCGAAGGTGGTTGCTAGGGGAATGAAGGTGGTTGCTAGGGGTCGAAGGAGGTTGCTAAGGGTCGAAGGTGGTTGCTAGGTGGTTGCTAGGGGGTTAGTAGGGATCGATGGTGGTTGCTAGGGGTTTAAGGTGGTTGCTAGGTGGTTGCTAGGTGGTTGCTAGGGGGTTGAAGGTGGTTGCTAGGGGGTTGCTAGGGGGTTGAAGGTGGTTGCTAGGGGGTTTAAGGTGGTTGCTAGGGGGTTGGTAGGGGGTTGAAGGTGGTTGCTAGGGGGTTGCTAGATGAAAGCTGCTGTTGTAATGCAGGAGTCGTAGTCATGACACTGATCACTCTGATCACTGGTTGTTGGTTTCAGTCTGGAGAAGTTGCCGAGCGTCCAGATAAACGTGGAGAACGAGGACGGCCGAAGAGTTGTGGACGCAGAGACGTCCCTATGATCAAATGATGCTCTGCACCACCAGGTGGCGCCTCAGATGGGGAGTGGTTGGGACTCATCCGACTTCTCTAAGCCGAGGTGAAAGGTCACTAGAGGACCAATCAGGCTCCTCCTCGTCTCATCCGGTGTTTTCTCTGACAAAGTTGAACATTTTTTCAACTTTTTATGGTGAATCAAGGAGACTCCGCCCCTGGTAGCAAATCCACCACGTATGGAAATTACCTCATGTTCCTTGGGTGGTTCACTGCTGCGCTGTCATTGGCTGATGGGGCATGGACCCGATTGGATGCAGATTTTTTTTCCAGACTGATGAAAACAGCTGAAGTAAAGTTTTATGATGTAAGTTTTGTGTTTAATGAAGTTTTAATGAAGCAGCTCCACCTATCAACAAGGTTTTTACTCCGTCATTAAATCATCATGATTTAAAGTGTATGTGTCTGGGTCTCTGTGTGCGTGTAGTTGTGTGTGTCTGTGTCAGAATGATGTCACAGTAAATGTCATTTATAAAATCATTTAGGTCAGGAACAGTCTAAAGTCTTAAACAATTAAATTTACAAACTGAAAGCACACATAGAGTTTATAAAGAAACATGAACAAACATCAGAGAGATATGAACGACAGAAACATCTTAACAAACATTTATTTAACGTCTACTTAGATTTCTTAGTTTTGTTCATTTCCCATCGGCTAGCATCGAGGAGCTTTATGAGCTATACTGCAGCCAGACACCAGGGGGCGAGGCAGATGTTTTGGCTTCACTTTTGGGAGCTGACATGTCGTCCATCTTTGTTTTATTTGGTGGGATCAGTGTCTTCCCAGTTTTTTATTTACAAACTGAATTGATCTGTTATTTGTTTCAGAAATGAAACTATTGACTGAAACGTGTCCAAATAAACCAGTAAATCATTTAATCAAATAGAAAAACACATGATAAACATGAACCAGTAATTATTCAGATAGATATGGAGATGTCACTAGCATAAGGGTTATAAAATTAAAGCCCTTTAATCCTGGACCTGCTGATCTGATCCTGGACCTGATCCTGGACCTGATCCTGGACCTGTTACAGCAGAGTGAACATGACCAGCAGCAGCAGAGAGACAGACACTGGAGCTGTGAGATGTGATCCACCTGCAAACAAACAGTTAGATGTTAATACAAGAAGTACTCTGAGACATGAAGTACTCTGAGACATGAAGTACTCTGAGACGGGAAGTTCTCTGAGACATGAAGTACTCTGATACATGAAGTACTCTGAGACATGAAGTACTCTGAGACATGAAGTACTCTGAGACGGGAAGTTCTCTGAGACATGAAGTACTCTGAGACATGAAGTACTCTGAGACATGAAGTACTCTGAGACGGGAAGTTCTCTGAGACATGAAGTACTCTGAGACTCACCACTGGGCAGCAGCAGGGGCTCGGTCACCCTCATGGACCCCTCACCACTGGGCAGCAGCAGGGGCTCGGTCACCCTCATGGACCCCTCACCACTGGGCAGCAGCAGGGGCTCGGTCACCCTCATGGACCTCACCACTGGGCAGCAGCAGGGGCTCGGTCACCCTCATGGACTCACCACTGGGCAGCAGCAGGGGCTCGGTCACCCTCATGGAGCCGTTGTGCGGCGCCGGTTGGATCTGCAGCAGTTTACACATCAGAGGGTAAATGTGGACGCTGTCGAACGGCTCGGACACGAAGTTCTTCCTGAAGTCGGGACCGATCGCCCTGAAGATGGTCTTCATGTCCATCTCCCCGTTGTGGTAGCCATGATCGCCCTTGTTCACGTACACGATGAATCTCTGGAATCAAACCGACGAGGAAATTAAAAACAGAACGAACACAAGAGGAGAGTCAAAGTGTCTCATGCTGTTTCACGTGTCTTTAATAAAACCAGTTCAGTGTCTGTTTGTCCTGATGATGGTTATAGACCTGGACCAAGTCCTCAGGACCTGAAGACCTGGACCCAGTCCTCAGAACCTGAAGACCTGGAATCAGTCCTCAGAACCTGAAGACCTGGAATCAGTCCTCAGAACTTGAATACCTGGACTCAGTCCTCAGAACCTGAAGACCTGGAATCAGTCCTCAGGATCTGAAGACCTGGAATCAGTCCTCAGAACCTGAAGACCTGGACTCAGTCCTCAGGACCTGAAGACCTGGACTCAGTCCTCAGGATCTGAAGACCTGGAATCAGTCCTCAGAACCTGAAGACCTGGACTCAGTCCTCAGGACCTGAAGACCTGGACTGACAAGCGCTGGTCAGCTGTTAATTCAAAGTCTATTAATATTGAGTGAATCTTTGTATGAAGCTCAACGCTGAACTTCCCTGGACCTGAACCAGCACATGAACGTGTGAAGCTGATCAGGAATCTTCTGTAGAAAGAAACAGTGAAAGGTCAAACCATGACTTGATACTAACTGAAGGTTTCAGACTCACAGAGTTCAGGTTGAATCCCAGATCTGCCACGACCACGATGGGAGGCAGCCGCTCACTCTTGGCGAGATGAAAGCTGTCGGGCATCTGGTCCTTATGGTAGACCGTCAGATTGGGTGCTTTGGATAGAGAATCAAAAACCTCCTGCTCCTTCCCCGGCCGAGGCGTCAGGATGCCGAACCCGCCGTAGTCCAGGATCTCGAAGCTGGCCAGCTTGATTAAATTCAGGTACTTGTTGAGGATGATCTCCTCCACCTGAGGGCGCTTCTTCACTGTGGTCATGCCGTGGTCGGAGGTGATGATGACGTTCAGGCTGTCGGTCAGGTGATGCCGATCCATGGCCTCCCTCAAGTAGCCGATGGTGCGGTCGATCTGTCGGATGATCTTCTTCCTGTCCTCGTGGTCCGGGCCCTTGGCGTGGCCCACGTTGTCCGGCTCGCCGTAGTACAGCGTCACCAGGTGGAAGTCTTCCTCAGAGAACCACCTCAGCACCGTGTCAACGTTCTGACGCCACTCGGTCTCGTTGTCGTCCGGGTGGTCGAACTCCTCCACCAGCGCTCGGTTTACCGCCTGACCGCTGTAGTTGGCGCCACCTCCTGGGAAGTGGAAGGAAGCGGTTTTCAGACCCTAGAACAAAACAACATGAGATCAGTTTAGACATCAAATCAAACCTATAGAACCGAGCGTCTCCAGTTCCGGTTCTGAACGCTGCCCTCTTGTGGCCGTGCAGTCGTGATCGTGTTGTGGAGCCTTTCAGCTGTTTAGTTTGGTCCTTGTCCCAGCTGCTAACATGGTGAAGGTGGACACCAGGTAGGACTGAGACACTTTAGGTTAACAGCTGTCGTGTGAACACAACCTCATATTAATCTTTATTCCAGATTCACGTTCCAGCAGATTTTAACAAGCATCATCTCTCATGAGCCTTGGACCATCAGATGTTCCTCCTCAGACTGAGGTGAGCCCAGGAGCCGGTGGCCTGAAGAGGCCGCCATGTTCCAGGGGATCCATGACCCACCTGGTTCTGAGCTGTGATCCATAACGGCAGGACTCCGTTGTCCCACCACGCCGATCTGGTCAGTGTCTGTTTGTGAGGAAGCTTCAGGTTGGTCTTGCTGTCGTACATCATGTTGTGGACGACCTCGTGGTCCTCCACCCACCGACCTGTCGCAGAAAAAACAACAACGTTTTAAAATCAATGACAATACGAGAAGAACAGAGCTGTTCACATGAACCTCACTGAACTCCAGATAATCTGGAGAAACCAGCAGGAGGTTCTGTATCTGAGCAACACACACGATACACAGTCGAAGGTCCAACCGCATTATGTCTGTAATCAGGTTCTGAAATAAACTAATCAGTTTCCATAAATCTGAGATAATATCATTTATGATGTCATTATTACCACAAACATGTCGTAAAGGGCCTGATCTGTTCCGTGTGACCTTTGTGCTCAGAGCTTTATTACAACCACCTGGTGTCTGACCTTCCTCTCATCTGCACTTGAACCAGAACGATTTTAAATCTTAAATAAAACATTAAACGTCAAACATAAGCACAAGTGAATTATTCAAAATGTGAATTCAACAAATTGATTTTCAGTAATACCATTTTAGAATTTTCTAAATCTTTCCTTCTCAAAACCTGGGAACGATAGTTTTCATTTTCCAGATTTGAGTTTTGAGTTAAAGACTCTGTTCACGTTAATGGGAAAAATAATTAATTATAATAAATCCAACGTGAAAAAGTTCATTAGTTTCAGTAAAATGATTCAGAAATATAATCTAATGATTTAAATAATATTAGTCACATTTTTCTAAACAATTTTCATAAAGTTTTACTGTAGTTTTCACGTAATAATAATAATGATTAATAATAATAATGATAATAGTGATGGCCTGTGTTACCGGTGATGGTGGTGAAGTGGGACGGCGAGGTCATGGTCAGCATCGGGGGGGTGATGTATTTGGCTTTGACCCCGTCCAGCACCAGCTGGTCCAGGTTCGGTGTCTCCACGTCCTGGTCGTAGTCCCACCTGAAGCCGTCGAAGGAGATCAGCAGCAGCTTGTTGGCGCCCACTGCCTTGCTCGCCGGCTTCCCGGCAGCACACAGGGCTGCTGCGAGGAGCAGGAGCAGCTGCAGCTTCTTCATGGTCAGACCGAGTGACAGCGGACGAGTGACAGCGGCCGAGTGACAGCGGAACGCTCACCTGCTGGTTACTGAGTAACTGCTGAGATCCAGATCTGCTGAGCCAGCTCACCTTGACCTCAGCCACAGTACAAGTACTGCGTTACAAATACTCAGCTACACGTAAAAATACTAAAGATTCAAATGTCAACGTTCTGCCATAAACATGACCTCTGACCTGTCACATTATGAGTCGTGGGAGACAGAGGGGCCCCTGATGAGTCTGATGAGAATGTCTTCTTTAGATTTTCTGTGATCTCGATGTTTAAGTTTAATTTTTAAATGACGACTAAATGTTTATAAGTTCATCTGATTTGTTTTATAAAAATCTAAAAAGTTACTTTGCCTCTAAACATTTTATTTTCAGCATTTTCTCTGAAGTGTTTAGTTCCAGAAAATCTTAATAATCGTTTAAAGTAAAATACTTGATGGTTGAGTCGTGTTGGAACTGAAGTGACATGTTGGTTAAGTGATGAAGAGCCTCTCAGATTCATCTCCTGCTCTTCATCAGCACAAAGATTTAGTTTGGTCTGATTATTAACGACTCGTCACTGATGAGATGAATCATTAGTCATCAGAAACACTGAGGTCATCGACCTTCAAACCTGTGACATCATTCCTTTGTATTGACGCCTCAGCTTTTTTCAAATGACGTTAATCCTTCAGATAAATAAACACAAATTAAATAAATACAAAAGAGCTTTTAGTGTGAAGGAGACGACAAAAACAGGAGCAAAATAACAAGTTCAACAATATTTAAAACAACTTGATTTTTCAAAGCAGAAAAACAACTGTGGAACATGGTCCACTTCACCGTCACAGGTTCGAGTCCCCAGAGGAAAATATCATCTGCTTGGTACAAACTCAGATGAATGTAATTGAATCTTATTCCAATATATTAGAATAAATCTGACTAATTATTAAAGATTTATTTTATTTTTTATTTTATTGATTTTATTTGTGTAGAGTGGCCAACGGTGTACTTCATCCTCTGTTCCACTTGATGGCGGTAATTCGCAATTTCGTTGTTTGCAATAAACACAGAAGAAGAAATAAGCTTGTGTCAATAACTTCCGGGTGATGTAGTAACTTCCGGCTGTCACAAGTTCGAGTCCCTAGCGCTCAGGTTTAAAGTTGATAAATTATTATTGTATTTAAAAACGCAATAGAATTGAAAAACCTTCGTGACTTCCGGGTTGTCTTTCTCGGCGGACTTTCTCCGGAGCTCGGAGCAGGTTGGTACCTGAAATCACGTGACCTCTGTGCTGCGTCCGTTAGCTTAGCACAGGTTAGCATGTAGCAAGCAGACAGCTTCATATAGATCCAGGTTTAACTAAAGATGTAACCTTAGCTTAGCACATGTTAGAACTAGTTAGAACTGGCTAGAGCTACTTAGTGCACGTTAGTACTAGTTAGCACAGGTTAGCATGTAGTTAGTATGTAGTTAGTATGTAGTTAGTATGTCACCATGTAGTTAAGAATCTTCTCAACAGATCCATGTTGTAACAAACTCGTGATGAAGAAGAACTGAAGTTGTTCTTTGTCTCCTGGGAGACGGTGACGTCAGTAGCATGTATTGATGAGGCGTGTGATGAAGAGGAGAAAAAGAGAAGCTCCACGTGTCCCTGACATTATAAATATATATATATATATATATAAGATCTGCTTCTGGAACCTGCTGTAACAATCAGCTGTTGGTTAACGACAGTAACAACTCATCTGTTTCAGAAATGTCTTCGTTATGGAGCCTGAGGCCGTTTGTGACATCACTGTTTCAAGGTACGTTTACTTCACGTCTGCTGAACTGGGGCTTGTTGGGTTGAGCCATCACAGGAACGTGGAACTCAAACCCGGTGACCACGGACATGTGGTGCCTTCCGCAGGATGAGGCTCATTAACTAGAATCCCCACAGGCCTCAGAAAGTTCAGGAGAGCATATGACAGCTTCACTGCCTCGGGTGCAGCGCACTGAGCCGGGCATCGAACCAGCGACCACAGATTCTCCTGGATTAATACAGACTTCATACAATGAGGTCGTGAAGTCGTTCAAACGTGCTCCTCCAGTTTGTCTGAAAGCAGCTTCAGTGCAGGATTACTCAAAACCTACTGGACTTCAATGAAACTTAGTAAATAGACCTCATGTAGTGTTTCTCACAGAAGGAGATCAAACCTGTTTCAGTCGCGTGGTACGTGTCCGGTGGAGTGACAGGTAGACGGGGCCGAAGCTAGAACCTCAGATTACAGGAATGTGCAACGACGTGTTCATCTCACATCACTTCCTGTTTCTCTTTTCAGCTAATGAATATAAATTAGCAGTCAAACTCCATCTAATGTTTTATATTAAAATGTGTTCTCTCCTGCAGCCGCCCATCATGCCTCTGCCTGGACGGGGCCCCTCCTCT
Organism: Pseudopleuronectes americanus; assembly: GCA_038501795.1. Lineage (NCBI taxonomy): Eukaryota > Metazoa > Chordata > Actinopteri > Pleuronectiformes > Pleuronectidae > Pseudopleuronectes > Pseudopleuronectes americanus. The sequence continues at coordinate 537,648 of CM076722.1, forward strand.
CCAGGACGATGGCCACCCTCAACCAGATGCACCGGCAAGGGAAACCCAAACCGCCTCCTAAAGCCGTCGGGGCCACGTTTGGCCGGCCCCAGCTGAAAGCGGTAATCCTGAAGACCATGATCCGAAAGCCCAAGAAGCCCAACTCCGCCAACAGGAAGTGCGCTCGGGTGCGTCTGTCCAATGGGAAGGAGGCAGTGGTGTTCATCCCCGGGGAGGGGCACAACCTACAGGAGCACAACGTGGTGCTGGTGCAGGGCGGGAGGACGCAGGACCTGCCGGGGGTCAAACTCACCGTGGTCAGAGGCAAATATGACTGTGCCCACGTGGTGAAGAAGAAACAGTAGAGTGAGAGAGGGGAGCGTTCATGCTCAGCTGTTTTATTAATGTTTGTGCTCTTTACTTTGCATCATCACGGTGACCTGGTCAAAGGTCAAGTCAGAAACCTGTGGACACAGAGACGTGATCTCCGGTCGTGCTCGTCAGAGCTGGAACCGGCTGCAGAGTTTTACTCCTGTTCAGACACCGATACTGGATCATAATGTCTGTGACACATGGGAATAATTCCAATGATCAATATGATTCTTTGTCTCAACCAAAATTCATGAAGTCATCTTTGAGGAAGAATAATAAAGACGCCTCATGTCACACAAACCGATCTACGTGATACTGTTTGATTTCATTAAAGCTGCGTGAAATGTTTAAATCTCCAGTGAAACAGACGTCACATGTTTGATTTCTCATATTTACACGTGTCCGGTGACAACATGAGAGAGGAACTGTTGGATGTTTGTTTACAGCAGCTCATGTGTGTGAGCGCCCTCCTGTGGCCGAGTGGACAGTCAACTCAGCATGGAGTCATGTAGACTTGTAAAGAACCTGATATTAAAACAAATGTAAACTCTTATTGTTGAGTTTATTGATGTTATGACAGTAGAGACTCTTTCTTCTCAGCCCAAGAAGCTGCAGATCTCATGATGATAAGGTCACGTGATCAGTTCCAATAGCTTATTAGATTATTCTACTCAGCAGATTCCTGCAGTTCTCGGTCCCGCCAGCGGCGGCAGCACCGAGCGGCGGGTGGCCCGGGAGGCCTCTACTTGAGTTCAGCTGCGCCCCCTGGCGGTGGGTTCTGACATGACATCACGTGACGAGCTGAACTTTAACTCTCACACGTTTAACATCAAACACCACCGAAGAAGAAACGAGTCCATCGGCACAGCGGCGGGGGAGCTAAGCTACAACAGCTGGAAAACAGCTGGATGACGCTAAGCTAACGCTAGGAGAAGCTAAGCTAACGCGAGCCGCCCCCCCTCCGCCGGCTCCGGCTGCGCACCCCGTCAGGAGGCGCTGCTTCTCGGTGCCTTGCTCGTTTCCTCGCGTCAGAAAACTACGGTAACGTTTCGTGTTCCTGTGTTGGGGTTGTGACGGTTGTGATCTGCAGGCTAACTGTTAGCTTAGCATCACGCCTCCTCACAGTCGGTCACTACAGCTCGATGACGTTCACTCTTTTTAAAGCCTCAGTCTGACGAGGAGGTTCATATCCGGTGATCCGCTTCTCCTCCATCGATTAACCGAGTCTTTATCGTGTTTTCATTTCCAACTATTAAAATGTCTTTTTCTGTTCGAACTATGAATTTCACAACAGAGGATAAGACAAATCTTCTTTTTAAAAATGACATAAACTTGTATTTAGTTATTAATTTTCCATGAATCTGCGAAAAAAATGATTTTCAAGAGTTAAAGCCAACAAATAAAATTGAATAAGTGTGTTTGCTACACTGAGTTGAAAGTTCGCAGAAAGTGACAGCGTCTCCTCCAGAAGAGTTATCATATTCAATCTCCTAATCTGTTAAAGCAGACACACTAATATAAATAATGATTCAACGGATCAACACACAGAGACCAACTCTCTTGATCACATTATCCAGTAACTGGTCAAACTGGGACCCACCACTCACCCACTGGTTCTCCACCTTCCACCACCTGGAGCTCTTCAGAGAGGAAACACCAGAAGCTGCTTTCAGACCCTGAACTCCTCATGTCCTCCTTTCCCTGGAGGACATGAGTGAACTAAGGCTCGGGGACAAAACGCCAAAGATAATTATCACATAATAACTTCTCCTCGATAGCAATATAAGACACGGGCCATTCAACGGCGACAGAACTCATTCCATCCATATTTTTGACAGACAACACAAACAGCCATGAGAGTAGCGCTGTGCCGAACCGATGAAACTGGAGCGACAGCGTCACTGAAGAAGACACCAAGTGGACACCGGTGAAAAGAAGAGGACCCAGAAGGGCGGCAGCTCGAATCCCAGCCCAACCGAAGAGTCCTTTGGAAAGAGGTTGAACTTGAGGACTAAGTGGAAGTCGCTCTAGATTAAAGCTTCAGCTGAATGAGCTGCTTCCTCTTAGTGAGGGAATCCAGGTTCAACCTGCTTGTTCCTGATTGTTTTGTAGCCACAGTTGAAGAAGTGTATGAAACCTCCTCTTCTTCTTCATCTTCTTCTTCGTCTTCTTCTTCTTGTTTAATGGCGGGTGGCAGTTAACGTTAAAGGTGAATTACTGCAACAAATTCTCTTCATTTCTTCTCAGTTCTCAGGATGTATATCAACATTAAGGGATTATAACCATGTCATCAAACAAGGGGATTCCCTCGATGAACACAGTGGATGGCGGTTATCCAGTTTTGAGTCTGCTGTTCAACTTCTTACCACGTTTCTGAAGTTTCCTTCAGCTTCATCTTCCAACTGTTGATTCTTCAAACTCTCAGAAACAACCCTTTCCTGACCCACAAACACTTTATCTGTAGAACATCTCTAGAGTAACCTATCAAATTTGGAACAAATGTTAATGTAAGCTGCTTTTAAACATGAACCAAACTCTGCAGATACCTGTATTTCCTCCGTTGGAGGTGCATGTGTGAACATTTAGAGCGATTGAGAGACTCTGCATTATCTGCGGACTTTCTCTGCCTGGCACCCGAGTATAACGTCTGTAGAAGGTCAGGAGAACTTGCTGTGAGAACACAGCAGCTGTGAGAACACAGCAGGGGGTCCTCCGCTGGGGATAAAGCAGTTTCATGCACAAAGAAGATTTCCAGAGAGTTTGTGGAGATAAGAGCTGAATCAGGCCCATTATCTGAAACTGTGTCCGCACATCTTGTGGAGTTAGGGTTTGTCCTGTGAAGCAACATCAGGTTGTCGGGTCGGACTCGAACATGTGTAACACTGAAGCTTCAACCAGAGCAGCCGCTGCGTCGTCGACTGAGCGAAACTCTGGAAAACAGCAGAACTCTGCTTTAACCTTCTGGTATCTACTTGCCAGGTTTTTCCAGAGCTCTCAGCCACATCCTCTAGTCTTCCTCCACAGGAACGGGAAGAAGCCTCCGCACTTCTAATGTACAATAAGCTGTCGACCTAATCAGGAAGTGACTGACGTCTCCTTGTGTCTTCTCCAGAGGTCTTCAGAGGTCTCCAGAGGTCTTCAGAGGTCTCCAGAGGTCTTCAGAGGTCTCCAGAGTCGTCCAGAGGTCTCCAGAGGTCTCCAGAGGTCTCCAGAGTCGTCCAGAGGTCTCCAGAGGTCTCCAGAGGTCTCCAGAGTCGTCCAGTTGGAGCAGAGGATGAGGAGATGAATGGAGTGAATTTTGAAGCAGAACAAACAGGAGAAGAATGTCAAGGTCAGAGATTCCTACTTCCACCTTCATCTAAACATGTTGACTTGTTTGTGTTCGAGGTCGTCCAGCTGCTGCGTCTCGTGCTGTGGGACAGGAGGACATCCTGTTTGAATCATGTCTGTGGTGACTCTGAGGTGTAGAACCTCACCACACAGAGTTGATCCTGCCCACTCATATTTAATAATAATTATACTGGTATTCGCATGGGCCCCCTCCAGTATAATGACAAGGAGCTCTGGATCTGCTGCTCTGTGGAGGCACACGTGCAGGATGATTGATCGGGGGGGCCTGCTCAAACAAACCACAAGCTGATTTAGACCTGAAGTCTGAATGTGTGTGGAGGCAGCTTGAGATGTTCACGTCAGTTTGGTTCCTACAGGAGGAGCTGCAGACCGACCTGCTGTGAGACCAGGCAGCGCTCGGCCTCAGTACCGTCACCGCTGCACCGTGTGCAGCCGGGAGTTCTCCCGCCCGTCCCGCCTGGCGGACCACATGGCCGCGCACTCTGGAGACAAACCACACAGCTGCTCCGTGTGTGGGAAGCGCTTCAGCAAGAAGATCAACGTGACGGTGCATCAGCGCGTCCACACCGGCGAGAAGCCGTACTCCTGCCCGGTCTGCGGGGTCAGCTACGCCCAGCTGGGCTGCCTGCGGCGGCACCGGCTCGGACACGCCGCTGAGAAGCCCCACCAGTGCTCGGTGTGTGGGCGAGGATTCGTCCAGCGACGGCATCTTGTACAACACGAGCGGATGCACACAGGCGAGAGGCCGTTCTCCTGCCCGCTGTGTCCCAAGCGCTTTGCCTCCCGGACCGGGCTCAGCGGTCACCAGAAAACCCACAAAGAGGAGAACCTGCGCTCCTGCTCGTTCTGTCAGAAGGTCTTCTCCACGCCCTCGTCCTTCAGGGATCACGTGAGGCTCCACACGGGACAGAAACCCCACCCCTGCTCGCTGTGCCACAAGAGCTTCAACCGGCCGGGGCTGCTGAGGAAGCACCTGCAGAGACACGCTGAGGAAGAAGACGTGCTGGAAGCTGCCAAGAGGGTGAGTCCGGTATAATGAACTGAATCTGGTGACAGAACCAGAACCCTAAGCGACCTCGGAGCCGAATTCACCGTCACGGTGGAGCGGAGGAGTGATTCCTGTCTGAGAGAGTCGAGAGCTGGGGCAAGTTTTCACTTCCTTCTGCACGAGTGCAAGAAACAGTTCAGTGTTTCTATAATTGGAGCATGAGCTTTGCATATTTCAATGGTTATTGGTTATTTTAGTCTTGGTTATGTTTTAATCTTCTAGTTAATGTTATCACAACAGAGGCAGGGTCACACGTGCTAGGACTCATTATAGAAACACTAATACAAACATAAACACAGATACTGGTATATCCATTAAAGTCTCGTAGATCTACTGATTTCGTTTTGTCTCAAATCTCAGGGGGAAACGTCTCACAGCTGCCTCCTGTGCCACAAGAGGTTCTCCACCACGGAGAAGCTGCAGCTGCACCAGCACCTCCACCAGAGGGTGCTGCACTTCAGCTGCGACACCTGTGGCCGAGGTTTCACCAGAGCGTCCCGGCTGAGCGAGCACGTCCGGTCTCATACCGGAGAAAAAACCGTTTCAGTGCGCGGTCTGCAAGAAGCAATTCTCTGTGCAGCGAGTGTTCAGGAAGCACCAGGAGATCCACAGCAAAGAGGGACAGACTCCTGACGAGGGGCCCCCCCCCTGACGAGGGGCCCCCTGCCCCCGCACGAGGAGACCACCAGGTGAGCATCAGTGTGTTCTGGTCTGAGCTGATTCCTCTGTCTGAACGTAAATCCAACCATTCAGCTCATCCTCTTCTCACCAGAGGAAGTTCACAGAACCTGAACGAACAGTCAACCTTTTTATTTTGTGAAAGCTGTGAACTTGGGTTTGATGACGTATGAAACAATAACATCAGGAGTCGATCAAACTGAACATCCAGCACTCACACCTTTCTCTTCCTGTTCAGATCCCCGCTGAGCAGACGCCTCCCTGCTGCTCAGCTCGTGGAAAGACGTTCCCCCACCGCCGCCGGCCTGAGAGCGCACGTGAAGATCCACGCCTCCGACAGAACTCACTCCTGCAGCATCTGCTCCAAGAGCTTCCTGCGGCCCTGCCTGCTCCGTGAACACATGAGGGTCCACATCAGAGACGGACTCATCGCCCCCCCCGCCGACAAGGTGCGACCCCCACAGAGGTTTGAGACGATGCACTGGGGTCACAGAAAGATCTCAAGATAAGACAAGTCCGTCTTTTCAAAGCAAAGACACTGAAATGAATCGGACCTGCTGGTTCGGTTGATGTTCTTAGAAAAAAGAACCAATAACAAAGGGATCGTAGATGAATGTGAGGTTTGTCTGTTTCAGGAGTTCTGGTCCAACATGCAAACTGTGGAGGAGGAGGAGGAGGAGGAGGAGGAGGAGGAGGAGGAGGAGAAAAGAGGGATGAAGATGGAGGACGAAGAAGAAGACGGTCTGGACGACCAGATAAGAAATGTACATTTTCACATGGAGGGTTTTTATTCTGTTGCTCTGTTCTGGTGAAACATTGGGGCTTGTTCAGTTCTTCTGAACACGTCAAGCAGCACCGGGGTTTTTACTCTCTATTAACTATGAGAGAACTTTTACACTAAACATCATTTGGAATCTCACTTCAGAATCTGTGCAGCTCACTGCTCTGGGATCAGTGCACGTGAGAGGGATCTACAGGGATGAGATTTGTTTGTTTTGATCCTCCAGGACTCAGGAGCCCGTTCAGCCAGAGCCGAGTCCTCCACCTGGACGTCCAGCCCCCTGCCAGGTCGCCATGAGGACGGACATGAGGACGGGACATGAGGAGGGAATGAGAGGGACTGAGGAGGGACTGAGGAGACATGAGGAGACATGAGGAGACATGAGGAGACATGAGGAGACATGAGGAGACATGAGGAGACTTGAGGAGACATGAGGAGACATGAGGAGACATGAGGAGACATGAGGAGACATGAGGAGACATGAGGAGACATGAGGAGACATGAGGAGACATGAGGAGGACATGAGGAGACATGAGGAGACATGAGGAGACATGAGGAGACTTGAGGAGACATGAGGAGACATGAGGAGACATGAGGAGACATGAGGAGACTGAGGAGACATGAGGAGACATGAGGAGACATGAGGAGGACATGAGGAGGGACATGAGGAGGGACATGAGGGGGACATGAGGACGGACATGAGGAGGGACATGAGGACCGGGACGTCAGCGGTTTGATAAACTCTGATGGAGAGGAGGAGGAGTGGAGGCCGGCCCTCACAGGTTCGTCACAGTGACTCAACTCTCACGTCTCTTAACACAGTTTCTTTATTCACCTTTTGAACTTGAATCTCCTTCTCTCCTCCTTCTCTCCTCCTTCCCTCGCTCCTCTTCTCTCCTCCTTCCCTCGCTCCTCTTCTCCTCCTCCTCTCTCTCCTCCTCGCTCCTCTTCTCTCCTCCTTCCCTCGCTCCTCTTCTCTCCTCCTTCCTCGCTCCTCTTCTCTCCTTCTTCCCTCGCTCCTCTTCTCTCCTCCTTCCCTCGCTCCTCTTCTCTCCTCCTTCCCTCGCTCCTCTTCTCTCCTCCTTCCCTCGCTCCTCTTCTCTCCTCCTTCCCTCGCTCCTCTTCTCTCCTCCTTCCCTCGCTCCTCTTCTCTCCTCCTTCCCTCGCTCCTCTTCTCTCCTCCTTCCCTCGCTCCTCTTCTCTCCTCCTTCCCTCGCTCCTCTTCTCTCCTCCTTCCCTCGCTCCTCTTCTCTCCTCCTTCCCTCGCTCCTCTTCTCTCCTCCTTCCCTCGCTCCTCTTCTCTCCTCCTTCCCTCGCTCCTCTTCTCTCCTCCTTCCCTCGCTCCTCTTCTCTCCTCCTTCCCTCTCCTCTTCTCTCCTCCTTCCCTCTCTCTTCTCTCCTCCTTCTCCTCTCTTCTCTCTTCCTCCTCTCTCCTCTTCTCCTCCTCCTCTCTTCTCTCCTCTCTTCCTCTCCTCCTCCTCTCTCTCCTTCTCTTCTCCTCCTCTCCTCTTCTCTCCTCCTTCTCCTCCTCCTCTTCTCTCCTCCTTCTCCTCTCCTCTTCTCTCTCCTCCTTCCTCTCTCCTCTTCTCTCCTCCTTCCTCTCCTCCTCTCTCTCTCCTCTTCCCTCCTCCTCTTCTCTCTCCTCCTTCTCTCCTCTTCTCTCCTCTTCCCTCCTCTTCTCTCTCCTCTCTCCTCTCCTCTCTCTCTCCTCCTTCTCCTCTTCTCTCCTCTTCTCTCCTCTCTCCTCCTTCTCTCCTCTTCTCTCCTCCTTCCTCTTCTCCTCTTCTCTTCTCCTCTCCTCTCTCTCCTCTTCTCTCTCTCCTTCTCCTCTCTCCTCTCTCTCCTCCTCTCTCCTCCTCTCTTCTCTCCTCCTTCTTCCTCCTCTTCCTCTCTCCTTCTTCCTCTCCTCTTCTCTCTCTCCTCTCTTCCCTCTCTCCTCTTCTCTCCTCCTTCTCCTCCTCTCTCTTCTCTCCTCCTTCCTCTCCTCCTCTTCTCTCCTCCTTCTCTCCTCCTCTTCTCTCCTCTCTTCTCCTCTCTCCTTCTTCTCTCCTCCTTCCTCTCTCCTCTTCTCTCCTCCTTCCTCCTCCTCTCTCTCTCCTCCTTCCCTCTCTCCTCTTCTCTCCTCCTTCTCCTCTCCTCTTCTCTCCTCCTTCCTCTCCTCCTCTTCTCTCCTCTTCTCCTCCTCCTCTCTCCTCTTCTCTCCTCTCCTTCTCTCCTCTTCTCTCCTCTCTTCTCTCCTCCTCTTCTCTCCTCCTTCTCCTCCTCCTCTTCTCTCCTCCTTCTCCTCTCTCCTCTTCTCTCCTCCTTCCTCTCTCCTCTTCTCTCCTCCTTCCTCTCTCCTCTTCTCTCCTCCTTCCCTCGCTCCTCTTCTCTCCTCCTTCCCTCGCTCCTCTTCTCTCCTCCTTCCCTCGCTCCTCTTCTCTCCTCCTTCCCTCGCTCCTCTTCTCTCCTCCTTCCCTCGCTCCTCTTCTCTCCTCCTTCCCTCGCTCCTCTTCTCTCCTCCTTCCCTCGCTCCTCTTCTCTCCTCCTTCTCTCGCTCCTCTTCTCTCCTCCTTCCCTCGCTCCTCTTCTCTCCTCCTTCCCTCGCTCCTCTTCTCTCCTCCTTCCCTCGCTCCTCTTCTCTCCTCCTTCCTCTCGCTCCTCTTCTCTCCTTCTTCCCTCGCTCCTCTTCTCTCCTTCTTCCCTCGCTCCTCTTCTCTCCTCCTTCCCTCGCTCCTCTTCTCTCCTCCTTCCCTCGCTCCTCTTCTCTTTGTGTGGGTCTTTGTTTCAGACTCGGCGAGCGGCTCGGAGACGCCGGCTGACGGGGGGGGGAAGCACTGCTGTCCCGTGTGCCGCCGCGACTGCTTCAAAGCCTCAGCGCTGCAGAAGCACCTGAGGATCCACTCTGGTGAGCGTCCGTTCCAGTGCCCCACCTGCAGGAAGAGCTTCACGCAGCAGGTTCACATGACGGAGCACCTGAGGATCCACACCGGGGAGAAGCCCTACACCTGCACCGCCTGCAGCAGGAGCTTCACCTTCTCCAGCGCTCTGCGCCGGCACCAGCGGCTGCACACTGACGCCCGGCCGCACCAGTGCTCCGTCTGCCAGAAGAGCTTCAAGCAGCAGTGCTCGCTCAAGACTCACCTGCTGACCCACTCCGGAGTCCGGTACCAGTGTCCGCTCTGCAGCAAGAGCTTCAGCCGCGCCCTGGAGCTCAGCTACCACGTGGACGTGCACTCAGAAGCTCAGCCCTACTACTGTGACCTCTGCAAGAAGAACCTGAGTGGAGCCCGGATCTACCGCAGCCACATGAAGAAACATGAGGCACAGACTGCACCACAGACTGCACCACAGACTGCACCACAGACCGCACCACAGACCGCACCACAGACCTCACCACAGACCTCACCACAGACGCTCAGCCCTACTACTGTGACCTCTGCAAGAAGAACCTGAGTGGAGCCCGGATCTACCGCAGCCACATGAAGAAACATGAGGCACAGACTGCACCACAGACCGCACCACAGACTGCACCACAGACTGCACCACAGACTGCACCACAGACTGCACCACAGACTGCACCACAGACTGCACCACAGACTGCACCACAGACGCTCAGCCCTACTACTGTGACCTCTGCAAGAAGAACCTGAGTGGAGCCCGGATCTACCGCAGCCACATGAAGAAACATGAGCACAGACTGCACCACAGACCGCACCACAGACTGCACCACAGACTGCACCACAGACCTCACCACAGACCTGCACCACAGACCTCACCACAGACTGCACCACAGACCTCACCACAGACTGCACCACAGACCTCACCACAGACCTCACCACAGACCGCACCACAGACCTCACCACAGACCGCACCACAGACTGCACCACAGACCTCACCACAGACCTCACCACAGACCTCACCACAAACTGCACCACAGACCGCACCACAGACTGCACCACAGACCTCACCACACACTGCACCACAGACTGCACCACAGACCTCACCACAGACCTCACCACAGACCGCACCACAGACTGCACCACAGACCTCACCACAGACCTCACCACAGACCTCACCACAAACTGCACCACAGACCGCACCACAGACCTCACCACAGACCTCACCACACACTGCACCACAGACTGCACCACAGACCTCACCACAGACCTCACCACAGACCTCACCACAGACCGCACCACAGACCGCACCACAGACCTCACCACAGACCTCACCACAGACCTCACCACAGACCTCACCACAGACTGCACCACAGACCGCACCACAGACCTCACCACAGACCGCACCACAGACTGCACCACAGACCGCACCACAGACCGCACCACAGACCGCACCACAGACTGCACCACAGACCTCACCACACACTGCACCACACACTGCACCACAGACCGCACCACAGACCTCACCACAGACCGCACCACAGACCGCACCACAGACCTCACGTTCTGTCTCTGGTAAGTAAACCACAGACAGAACATTCTTCAGTGACCTTTCAATGTGTCGGTAGCTTTAGATTAGCCTTCATGCTAAGCTAGGCTAACGTTATCCTGACACATCTGTTTCTGAACTGCTCTCCTCTGATTGGTCGATACAGTCATTTCTACTGCATTGATTGTTTTTCCCACACACTGTAAATAAAGGCGTCATGAGAACTCCTGTAAGTGACACTAGGCCATCTCCATCGCCCCCTGGTGTCCAGCTGCAGTATATGTCATAAACCTGCTCCATGTTAGCAGATGGGACACGGACAGAAAAACAAAGTAGACATAAAATAAATGTTTGTAAAGATGTTTGTATCGTTTCAGCTCGTTGTTCTTCTCTGATGTTTGTTCTAGTTTCTGATCAGTTTGGTTAGAATCAGTTATTTGATATAAATACGTCATGATTGACAGACTGACTCCTGATTGGCTGAGAGTGTGTATGGGCGGGACCCCGATACCACAGCTCCAGATCACAGAGCACAGACTCTGACTGCAAACAACGTCATCACCACCAGGTGGCAGAGTTTGTATCTGAGATATTTGGCTGTTCTACGAGACTGACGATAGAAACCTGTGAAGTGTCTAAGAAACCAGGTAAACTTATGTCATCGTGTTTTTAATATGTTCAATAAAGTGACTGAGACACAAAACATCCAACAGCAGCCGGAGGACATGATGAGAGAGAATGATGCAAAGGTCTGATGAGGCTCAGTTGTGTAGTGACATGGTGTCACGTGATGGGGAGTGTGTAGTGACATGGTGTCACGTGATGGGAGTTGTGTAGTGACATGGTGTCACTGATGGAGAGTGTGTGTGACATGGTGTCACGTGATGGAGGAAGGAGACAGTGAGCAGCTCCACCACTTCTCCTGTTATATGTTATGTTACATAGCATGTTATTTCTCTATCCTCTGAACAGTCACCACGTACACTCTGCTCCCGAATCATACAAATACACTTACTTCACATATACTATCTTATTTAATATTCCCCACTTCTTCACCCTGTAAACTGCTGCTTCATTTAAATTTGACTTTAATTTGAATATGTTATATGTTATACATATATTCATATTACTTGATTTAATATTCCCCACTCCTTCACCCTGTAAACTTCACTTGACTATGTTATATTTTATATGTTTTGTTGTTATGTTATATGTTATGTTACATAGTATGTTATTTTTTTCTATTTTGTAAAGTCGTTTACTGCGTAGATGCTGCCTGCCATGTCATAAGAATGTCACTGCTCCGATGACGCTGTCATTGGTGCATGTGACAATAAAGTTTGATTTGATTTTATTTGATTTTGTTTCTGGGGTGTCAAAGACAAGTCCCAACGCATTAAGTTACAGGTGTGACTGTAGAGTCAGTTATAAATAATGTGATATGTTAAGATTATAGTTATGGGATGAGCAGTAAATCCAGTTTCCCCCTAGAGGCTTCAGAATTAATTACAGCCACACGCCGCTCTCTGTGTGTCCACAGGGTGTCAGTAGAGTGACGGCCCCGCTCCAGGATAAGAGGCAGGCTGCTGCAGGTTCGTCTGACACTGTGCCTTCGAGCCTCAGCAGCGAGCTTCCTCTTTCACCTTCCAGCTGATCTGTGAACCTCCAGCAGGACATGTCCAACAGCTCCGAGAGCAACACGACGGCCGCGGTCGACTGGTCTGAGGTCAGTTCTGTCCGCGTGCAGCCTCGTTCTGTCTGTTCTGCAGTTTACTGTTCACTGGTCTGAGGTCAGTTCTGTCAGTTTACTGTTCACTGGTCTGAGGTCAGTTCTGTCAGTTTACTGTCCTCTGGTCTGAGGTCAGTTCTGTCAGTTTACTGTTCACTGTCTCATCGCTTCCTCACCCGAGCTCCTCTCGTCGATTCATAATCAATAAAGGCTCAGGAGACGATTCGGCTGTTTAATAAGAAGTGAAATCAAATTTGACATCAGGCCTGAAAACTCCCACCTGCTGCTCAGCGACATGTGCAAACAGCACAAAACAAGATTTATATTATTTATTGTGATATTTAACTTTTACTGAAGAAATATCAAACTGTTTGCATGTGAAGAACATAACGAGGAAACAGCTAAATTCCATATATCTACACATTTACAGATATGATTATTATTATGTAGTTGTGACTCATTCAGATTCTTCTTGTATGTTTCTGTGATTTATGAGTTTAGAAAGTGACGAGTTTCCTGACGATGAGAAACGTGAACGTGTTCGATGCTGCTGCTCGTTTTCTATCTTTCAACTTCAAACCGGATTCTTCTTATCCAGAATCAATAATCCCACAAATGTAATGTTTGCAAGTGTCATTTGTATTTTCGCTCTGAGCCCCATCATCACTGTGACATCACTGTGACATCACTGTGACATCACAGAAGTAGTTTTCTGTTTTTGCATTTGGACAGTTAAGTTTATATTTAGTGAATCTTTCATGTTTTGTGATTTATTCTGTCTCTGGTTCTTATGGCTTGTTTTGCTGCTTCCTGTCGCAGGTGTATGAAGCCGTCAGGTGCGTCCAGCTGGTCATGGCTCTGCTCAGGTCAGTGATGTCATCACACACAACTTCAGTCTGATGTTGAATCTGTGTCATCAGAGTGTGTGTAACTCACAGGAGCCTCAGTAAGAAACGGGACTGATGCTTGTTTTACTTTATTCAGGCAGAAGTTTGTTTCCACTGAAACATGATGAAGTGACGTGTTGTGACGTGTTGTGACGTGTGTGTCTTTGTGTTACAGTGTTCTGGGCTCGGGCTCCGTCATCGTCTGTGTGATGTCACAGAGACTCAGCCGGAGGCCGGAGGTCAGTCGCTCGCTGTCAGAGTTTAACTGACCTGGGTCACATGACAGATGCAAACAAACACACTCACACTCTGCTGCTGCTGCACAATGTGACTTTGTGTTTCAGCTTCAGCCTCTTCTCCTGCTCGGCGTGTCCGACCTGCTGCTCGCCCTCTGCTGGCTGATCGGAGCCACTGCGTTCTCCGAGCGCTGCAGCGGCCTCAACACATACTGCTACAACCTGCACACTGTGGAGCAGGTAACACAACACACTGCTACAACCTGCACACTGTGGAGCAGGTAACACAACACACTGCTACAACCTGCACACTGTGGAGCAGGTAACACAACACACTGCTACAACCTGCACACTGTGGAGCAGGTAACACAACACACTGCTACAACCTGCACACTGTGGAGCAGGTAACACAACACACTGCTACAACCTGCACACTATGGAGCAGGTAACACAACACACTGCTACAACCTGCACACTGTGGAGCAGGTAACACACTGCTACAACCTGCACACTGTGGAGCAGGTAACACAACACACTGCTACAACCTGCACACTGTGGAGCAGGTAACACAACACACTGCTACAACCTGCACACTGTGGAGCAGGTAACACACTGCTACAACCTGCACACTATGGAGCAGGTAACACAACACACTGCTACAACCTGCACACTGTGGAGCAGGTAACACAACACACTGCTACAACCTGCACACTGTGGAGCAGGTAACACACTGCTACAACCTGCACACTGTGGAGCAGGTAACACACTGCTACAACCTGCACACTATGGAGCAGGTAACACAACACACTGCTACAACCTGCACACTGTGGAGCAGGTAACACAACACACTGCTACAACCTGCACACTGTGGAGCAGGTAACACACTGCTACAACCTGCACACTGTGGAGCAGGTAACACAACACACTGCTACAACCTGCACACTGTGGAGCAGGTAACACACTGCTACAACCTGCACACTGTGGAGCAGGTAACACAACAACACACACTGCTACAACCTGCACACTATGGAGCAGGTTACACAACAACACACACTGCTACAACCTGCACACTGTGGAGCAGGTTACACAACAACACACACTGCTACAACCTGCACACTGTGGAGCAGGTAACACAACAACACACACTGCTACAACCTGCACACTATGGAGCAGGTTACACAACAACACACACTGCTACAACCTGCACACTGTGGAGCAGGTTACACAACAACACACACTGCTACAACCTGTTATTATTCACTTGGGCCAGTTTCACTTATTAAAACGTTGGAAGAAGAAACTGTGACAATTCAGTTTCATTTTCTTTAGGTTTTGACCTTTTGAAGGTCAAAGGTCAAACCACGGAGAGTTTCTCTAGAATCCGGAACCTTCTCATGAAGTTGACTTTCAGTCGTTCAGGAAACTTCTCTCAACTTCCTGCGGGGAAACGCTTCTGAAAGCAAACGTCACACAAAGTGATTCACGAATCTGATTCTGCACATTTGAAATGACGCGCACGTGTGTGTGCACGTGTGTGTGTGTGCACGTTGATGCTTCAACATCATCAGACACCGTCACATCCGTTTAAATGAGCGGCTTCTGATTGGTCGGTTGGATCTGACCTGGGCCAGTGACAGAGGAGGTAGAGCAGCACAAGAGAAAACATGAGAGAACATTCCTGACCTACATCCTTTGTTCCGAGGCAGCGAGCTCCGCTGCTAAAGTGACCCCAGCGTGCACGCTCACAGAGAGTGCACGTGCACACCAGTACCACAGAAGAAGAGCGTTTCAGCCCGTCCCAACTCCTCGCCCTGTGTCCTTCCCCTGGACATGAAGTGTCCTTCACTGGGAGTGTCTCCTTTGCTTCCTCGTGAAGCAGGAGGAGTTTCCATCTCCCCCTCGTTTGTAGGAGGGTTAGAGGGCCACGCCCCCTACATCCCATAGAGACACACAACATCACTAAACCTACATCCCATAGAGACACACAACATCACTAAACCTACATCCCATAGAGACACACAACATCACTAAACCTACATCCCATAGAGACACACAACATCACTAAACCTACATCCCATAGAGACACACAACATCACTAAACCTACATCCCATAGAGACACACAACATCACTAAACCTACATCCCATAGAGACACACAACATCACTAAACCTACATCCCATAGAGACACACAACATCACTAAACCTACACCCCATATATACACACAACATTACTCTTTATTAAATTGTGTGTTTGTTCCGTCAGGTTCTCTACATGTCGTCGTTCTTCTACACACTGAACTACATGTGGAACCTTTACAGAGAAGTGAGAGAGAAGCTCTACAGCTGCCTGGAGGGATACTCTGTACAGGTACACACAACAGACACACACCTGCACATACACTTGCACACACACCTGCACACACACCTGCACATACACTTGCACACACACCTGCACACACACCTGGACACACACCTGCACACACACCTGCACACACTCCTGGACCCAAACCTGCACACACAACCTGCACACACACACACCTGCACACACACCTGCACCCACCTGCACACACCTGGTCACACACCTGCACACACACCTGCACCCACCTGCACACACCTGCACACACACCTGCACACACTCCTGGACCCAAACCTGCACACACACCTGCACACAAACCTGAACACACACCTGCACACCCACCTGCACACACCTGGTCACACACCTGGACACACACTTGCACACCCACCTGCACACACCTGCACACACACCTGCACACACACCTGCACACCCACCTGCACACACCTGGACACACACCTGCACACACACCTGCACCCAGAGTTCTGTGTTCAGAGTGGGATGAAACATGTGAGTCCATGATGATGAAGACGAGATGCTCTTCTTCTTCTTCTGTTCCCAGTTTTCCAACAGAGTGAGAACAGCTGATCAAACCACGGCTCTGCTCTCAGGGTCAGTTCAAATCTTCATTTAGCTCCAGCTGTAAGAACATACGTGTAACATGCGTGTTGACGGAGCCGCCCTGTCCACAGGCTGCTTCCTCTGCTGCTCATGACGCCCGTCTTCATACAAGGAAACATCAGCCAATGTCAGACCAACTTCAGTCAGCCGTACAGGTGAGGAACTTATTATTATAGATTTAAAATGATGAAGAAAAATGAGTTCAAATGGAGTGTTGACCTCGTCTGGCTCCGCCCCCTACCAGGTGTCTGCTGATGGACACTGGAGCGCTGTACCTGACCTCAGACCTCCAGCAGCCAATCAGAGCCTGCCGCCTGCTGCACACCTACGCCATCGCCGTCTTCCTCATCACCTTCATCCTCACGCTCCTCATCATCACGGTGAGTTTGTGCTCGTAATAACGTGTGCGTTCATTTACCACTAAACAAGATGGCGGCCTCGCTCCCCCCCCCTCTCTGCTGCAGGTCGTCATGGTGAAAGCGCGTCGCATCTACAGGCGGGTCGTGACCTCAAGCGGTTACCTTGGCAACGAGCAGCGGACCTCTTTCCGGGTGATGGACCGGCGCATGCTGCTGTACCCGCTGGTCTTCGTCCTCTGCTGGGGTCCAGGTCTGTCCCCCTACTCAATCACCATGGTTACTGAGGGATGGGACAGGGAGCTTTCTGGTTCCAGTGATGGAAGTAGCAGGGTTAAGTTATATATTTGTATATGTGTATATGTGTCTTTTAAACATGGATCCGTGACGGCTTGTCTTCCCTCAGCCGTGGCCCTGGCGTTCCTGCGGCTGGTGAAGCCGTCAGCGTGTCAGGGCCAAGCCGCGGCCGTCCTCTACGTCTCACAGGTCAGTACTGTCTCTTTAAGAACTAGGACTGGCAACCAGACCAATCAGAGATGTTCCCTCTGAGATGTCCATCTGTCTTACACGTGACATCACAATGTCCCAGATCTATGGTGGTGTCTCCATCTGAGACACCACCATAGATGATTCTTCTGGAAAGTGAAAGGTCCCGTTCACACGGTTTCATTTGTTCTGTCACTGAGACCAAAACGTCAGAAACTGAAGACGTGTCTCTCAGTGTCTCTCAGTGTCTCAGTGTCTCTCAGTCTGTCTCTCAGTATGTCTCAGTGTGTCTCAGTCTGTCTGTGTCTCTCAGTATGTCTCAGTGTGTCTCTCAGTCTGTCTCAGTCTGTCTCAGTGTCTCTCAGTGTCTCTCAGTCCGTCTCTCAGTGTCTCTCAGTCCGTCTCTCAGTGTCTCTCAGTATGTCTCAGTGTGTCTCAGTGTCTCTCAGTCTGTCTCTCAGTATGTCTCAGTGTGTCTCAGTCTGTCTGTGTCTCTCAGTATGTCTCAGTGTGTCTCTCAGTCTGTCTCAGTGTCTCTCAGTCTGTCTCAGTGTCTCTCAGTGTCTCTCAGTCCGTCTCTGTGTCTCTCAGTCCGTCTCTCAGTGTCTCTCAGTCTGTCTCAGTGTCTCTCAGTGTCTCTGTCTGTCTCTGTCTGTCTCAGTCTGTCTCAGTGTCTCTCAGTCTGTCTCTCAGTCTGTCTCAGTGTCTCTCAGTCTGTCTCAGAATGTCTCAGTGTCTCGTCTTCTGTCCACAGACGTTCACCTCGGCCTCGCAGGGTTTCCTGAACTGTCTGGTCTACGGCTGGATGCACACAAGCCTTCGCCGCGCCGGCAGGTCGATGCTGTCTCGGGACGTGGACACTCAGACGCCTCTGCTATCGTCTCAGAAGAAGAAAAACTACCTGGCGCTGCCCAACATCAGCTGAGACAGACAGACAGCGAGGGACAAACTGTCACTACACCTGCAGTAGAGACACAAGAGGAAAGTCTGAACTTTCACTTTCCACTGAGGGAAAACACCGAGGACACGAGGCGTCCAGCTGCCATGTGGAACCTCTGAAAAGGGGAAGAAGAAGAGGGAGGGGGGGTTTACGTCAAGAGGAAGAAGGACAGAAACAGGATTTGAAAGAGACAGACGGCTGCGTCCTTTTATTGGTTTACTCCAGGTCATGTGACACCTGCTGCTACAATACAACAACACGACTGTTCAGTTTGTGAACTGAAGCTGAAAACATCATATTTTAATGAGTTTAGTCTGAAAACAAATAAAAACATTTTGATTTCATCAGATGTAGAAACTTTGACAGTTTACATGTGACAGAGAAAAGATCCACGTCCTCACACGATTCTGGCTTTTCAAATTAAAAGTCTTTAGTGATTTAAGGAGTTCGTAGCAGAACGTTCTGATGAAGGTCAAAGGTCACAGTGAAGACAGGATGGACTGATAGATGGATGGATAGATAGATGGATAGATAGAGAGAGAACGAGAGAGAGAGAGAGAGAGTCTCTCAGTCTGTGACCTCAGAGGCTCGGACCTGGCTCCTCCCCCTGTGAGTCTCTGAGGCGGCTGCACCACATGACCTCCCTCATTAGGGGCTTCACACCGCCCCCCCGCCCTCGCACAATGACTTCCCTCTGCTTCAGACCTCGACTTCTGTGAAACACGGAAGTTCACCACGTCATCAAATCTGAAATCTATGACATGAGATCAAAGTGTCACCTGCACCGTTTCTACTGTCCCACGTTAAAAAGAGTTAAGATGAAATATTTATAATGTAGCTGTAACTTTAAAGTGGTTCTTTAACTTTTCTGACTTTAAATGTTGAAAATACAAACATAAAATACGTTTACACTGGTTTTGTTGAGGTTATAGATTTTTTAATGAGAAAAACAAAACCAAGGTCCGATATGAAGAAAATGTTGTCGGTGTTAAATGTGAAGAATAAGAATGTTTTAAATATTATTATATTATTTATCTTCTAACCCTGTTCAACATCATTTATTTTTATTGATTGTAAAAATAACCTACAATTAATGTTGTGACGAGGTTACATTATTGAAGATTTTTCACACAAACACAGGAGTCGGAAACTGGAGCAGCTCAATGGAATCCAGCCGTCGTTATTATTTACACCCTCAAGTTCACGACCTCTGACCTTTCTGAACGTTTTTTTGTTTCAGAAACGTTGCATAATTAATGAATATTTTGTTTTTAATTGTAGTTTTATAATAAAAATATTTCCTGTCTCACCTTTGTTTCCTACATCACGTTACCCGTCTGCTAGCATGCTAATCCGTTAGCAGCAGTGTTCATGTACTCGACTTCTTCTTTCAATGAGACGCGTCAGGTGGTTTTCTCTTTAATGATTGGTTAGACAGGTGTCAATCAGAGGTGGGCGGGGCAGAGACGTTCCTCGGAGGAGACAACTCTGTCTCAGTCCATCTCAGAGTGTCTCTCAGTGTCTTTCAGTCTGTCTCTGTCTGTCTCAGAGTGTCTCTCAGTGTCTTTCAGTCTGTCTCACTGTCTCTCAGTCTGTCTCAGTGTCTCTCAGTGTCTGTCAGTGTGTCTCTGTCTGTCTCAGAGTGTCTGTCAGTGTCTCTCAGTGTCTCTCTGTGTCTCTCAGTCTGTCTCGGTGTCTCTCAGTGTTTCTCAGTGTTTCTCAGTGTGTCAGTGTCTCTCAGTGTCTCTCAGTGTGTGTCTGTCTGTCTCAGTGTCTCTCAGTGTCTGTCAGTGTGTGTCAGTGTGTCTCTGTCTGTCTCAGTGTCTCTCAGTGTGTCTCTGTCTGTCTCAGTGTCTGTCAGTGTGTGTCAGTGTGTCTCTGTCTGTCTCAGTGTCTCTCTGTCTGTCTCAGTGTCTCTCAGCCTGTCTCAATGGGACTGTGACCTCTGCAGGAGTAACTTTGTTTGTGACAGAATAGTTTTGTTAAAGTTTTAGATTCAAACACAAAATGGGTTTGTCTCTGATCCACGTGGACAAACATTTGGCTGAATTACATAATGTTTGTGTAACAAGTGGATGAATCGTCCAGTGTGGTGACATAATCTCTGCAGGCGTCATCACAACTGATTACACAGCTTCAAGAAGCCGTTTGTTCTGGTGCATAAACGATCGTGATGAGAGGAAACAGAGAAAAACCACCACAGAGCAGGAAGAAGAAACAAGACCAATGAGAACATCAGACCAAT
>CM076722.1:563137-575637 GCA_038501795.1 Pseudopleuronectes americanus
CCAGCAGGAGCAGCTGGTCCTGGGACACGCTGCCGGACCTCAGCAGCCTGGAGGAGGAGTCACAGCTCATTGTGCGACAGGCCACACGGATGTGAACGTGCAGACATACCAGTGTTTGCGGTGGAAGGTGATGAAGCCGAGGAGGATCAGGGCGATGAAGATGGTCACAGCTGCAGCCGAGGAGACGATGGCGTACTGAAGAAGCTTCACGTGGCGACGCTGCGGACGCACCAGGGTCTGACCTCGGGCTGGTCCTCCACCTGCAGCACAACAACACTCACCTCACTTCTGTGAAAACATTTAGTTGTTTTCATTTGATTTATTCTAATGAAAGAAAGACTGGAAATGAAATCTAGAAAATCACAAAATTGAACTTGAAATGAGGTAAAACCGCGAAAAAGCAGCTTTCAAAATAAAATGACTTTCTGACCTTTAAACTTCAGAAGGTGGTTCCTCAGGCGCAGCTGTTGTGTTTCTGACCTGAACTCACCCACCAACACAGCACTGCTGTCTGCTCACAGACACACAAACACACACACACACTGTACATGAGCTGGATATGATGATGTCAGTCTTCACTGAGCAGGAACTTGCTTCTTCACCTTGGACCTGAAGCAGTTCGATGGTCGTCGGTCTTTCTCCGTTTCTGAAGAAAACTGGTCCCTGAAGAAAAAGCATGACTGTAACACGTGACACATGTCAATCTATACATCTACATGTCATATCATTACATCTACTGTATATACATTTAAAAAGTACCAGTTAAAGTACAAACCTGCAGTACTGGTACCAGTACCACTTACAGTATCTCAACTAGTACAGGCTAAAGTAGTTATGCAGAATCATGAGTAACATTCACTGTATTAGTACCTGTATTGATAACAGTATTATTGCAGTACAAATATCATCACAAATATTAGTACTAGTCCCAGTTAAAGCATCATTACAAGTACTAGTGCTGGCTTGGTACTAGTACTGGTTAAAGTACCAGTACTGAGTTCTAGTAACAAGACGAGTACTGACAGTATTAGTATATGATTGGTTACAGTAACACGAGCACACAGGTGATGTTTCTCTCTGAATGTATCTTTATATTTTCCCTTCAGGGGTCAGAGGTCACAGCTTCTCACCGTGACGCCCTCAAACTGGGTTTTCTTCACGGCCTCCAGAAGCATCTTCTGCACCTCCACCTCGCTGACCGTCACGTTCCTGTTGGCGCCGTACTTCTCTCGGTGCTTCACAGCCTCCATCACCTGAGCCAGAGCGGAGGCCGCCACCCACACGGAGTCGTAGGCAAAGGCATGGAGGGCGCTGAGCGGGGCCCCGTCCAGGATCAGCTGATGGAGGTAGGCGTCCTGGTAGCTCTGAGCCGTCTGCGGGACAAAGGTCACGGTTACAACACGGCCCAATCAAAGTGCTCCCTCTCCTCCTCTTGACTTCCTGACCCGTCCAGAGACTCCGGGTGTGTTGCTGTTGCTGAGCTGTCTGATCTGCAGCCTGATGGATCCGTCTGCAGCCGTCAGGACGCTGGTGGTCGTACAGCCAGAGACCCCCCCCCCAGCCTCCACCCGCCTGTTCCTCCATCAACAACGATCCACTGGTAACGAGACCCGAACAGGTTCAGCCTGTACGCCTGCAGGTCACAGAGAAACACACCAGCTCCTCCAAGTCAAATCCAATCAAGCTGCACACACACTCATTAACATCTGATCATGTCGGAGTTCTCTCAGAGAAACTAGTGAGAATGTTGGAAAGCATCAAATCTCACAATGTGTAAGACAGAGAGAAACGACCCCTGATCAGAAGCAAACGTCTCAGACAGTTTCCTTCGTCTAGTTTGTGTAAAGCTTCCGACTCTCAGACAGATGAACTCATGTGACGTCTGGACTCACGCAGCAGAAAACCTCCGACACAGAATCTTCTTCAAACTGAGCGACGATGATCCGAACGTCAAGATCCTGCAAAAAACAACATCAGCAAATAGTTCAGTCCTGAATCTGTCACATGGAAGATCATCAGTTCAATCTTCACTGAACATCAGGTGCAGATTGTTCACGTGACTCGAATGAGATGTCTCCTCCTGACGCACCTTCAGTCTCTTCAGGCTGCTGCAGACCTCATCAGAGACGGTCTCCGTGGAAACAGGCTGAACTTCGACCTTCAGCAGCTGTCGCACCAGATCCTTCTTCATCTGGAGTTTTATCAGTGTGGACGAATATTGAGTCATTTCACAGATTCTTCACGGAGCTGAAACCTAAATGTGACTGATCACATGTGGGTTTTTATGTGTTGACTCATTACGCCACCTAGTGTTTCAAACCCTCTGGGACCCTGCAGCCTCCATGCAGAGGCGACAGCTTGCTGTCAGGACATGAACATGTGAAAAGGAATCATCTAATAAAAGGTAGACGGTTCCTCATGTGGGGGGGAGCACCTCAGCAGTTTAGGAGCCCCAGGCACGTGGCCTCTTGGTGAGCAGAAGAAACTTGTGTTGGAATCAGAAGTGTGTAACCCTAACCTGAGGTGGTGGAGTCCTGCTACTGTGATTTAATTACAATGTGTGGGGTAAAGTAAAGGGTCATAAGGGTGCAGGAGTAGTGACCTGATGATGTCAGATGAAAGGTCAAGAGGTCACCATCATCATCATCACCTGTGAGAGTCTGGTGGTTTCCTGCGTGACGATGCCGACTCTGGTCCAGTGGTGGCGCTGCAGCAGTTTGACCGTGGCCTGGTTCACAGCTCGGTCGGACGGCATCGTGCTGAACAAGTTCCCGTACCACTTCCTGTTGGCCAGGCCGGGGGCCGCCGCCGCAAACGACACCTGGAGCGTCCGAGGACACGGAACACTGTCGTCAAGACAACCACAGCAGCTGATGCAGTTTTCACATGAGCAACTTTCACGTCCTCGTAAAACATCGAGTAAGTCGAGTGATGCTAGTGACCGGTGTACTTCTGTAGAGGCCTGAGGTGTGAACGTACCTGCACCAGGTTGAGAGCAGGCAGCGAGCGAGCGATCAGTGACGTCACCCCTGGACACACCCCTCCAAACACCATCAGGTACTTTGGCCCCGCCCACATTGCGTCGAACAAAGCTTTAAGCGATTTTGCAGGATCGCACTGCAGAACGGAAACACAACAGATGAGGTGACAGAATCGATCTCACCCCCTGGTGGTTGGCTGCGATACAGCTCATAAACCCCGCCTCTTCCATATAAGCTGATGGGACATGTTTTATATTAGAGGACAAGATGGTGAATATCTGTTGTTCGGGACCTTGTGACAGTTAAGTGTCCGTCAGTGAGTCCACAGGTAGATTAGTCCAGTCCAGCAGCTGCAGCTGAAGATCATAGCTTCCCAGGGGCGCTGGTTGTTTCTTCAGGTCCTGCAGAGCCAAGGTGACGGCTGCCCCCAGTCCGGCCGTCAGGTTCCCCCCCCCCTGCCCGGAGCCGACCGGCATCATCCAGAGCACAGGAAGAGGGTGGCGGACCTGAGCCAGCACCGGGCCGACCGTCAGCCGGCAGAGCAGCAGCAGGAGGAGCAGCTCCGAGCGTCCACCGAGCTCCATCGTTCACCGACCTGATCGTCCTGCTGCTGAGGAGCTAATCCTCACGTGCTCAGCTGAGCAGATAAAGAGATCAGGGTGCCACGGGATCCTCAGCACAGACGCTCACTGCTACAGACACTCACTGCTACAGACGCTCACTGCTACAGACCGCTGACTGCTACAGACTGCTCACTGCTACTGTTCACTGCTACAGACCGTTCACTACTACAGACCGTTCACTGCTACAGACGCTCACTGCTACAGACACTCACTGCTACTGTTCACTGCTACAGACTGTTCACTGCTACTGTTCACTGCTACAGACTGTTCACTGCTACTGTTCACTGCTACAGACCGCTCACTGCTACAGACGCTCACTGCTACTGTTCACTGCTACAGACCGTTCACTGCTACAGACCGTTCACTGCTACAGACGCTCACTGCTACAGACGCTCACTGCTACAGATGCTCACTGCTACTGTTCACTGCTACAGACTGTTCACTGCTACTGTTCACTGCTACAGACCGTTCACTGCTACGTCACTGCTACAGACTGTTCACTGCTACTGTTCACTGCTACAGACTGTTCACTGCTACTGTTCACTGCTACAGACCGTTCACTACTACAGACCGTTCACTGCTACAGACCGTTCACTGCTACAGACTGTTCACTGCTACTGTTCACTGCTACAGACTGTTCACTGCTACTGTTCACTGCTACAGACCGTTCACTACTACAGACCGTTCACTGCTACAGACTGTTCACTGCTACTGTTCACTGCTACAGACTGTTCACTGCTACTGTTCACTGCTACAGACCGTTCACTGCTACAGACGCTCACTGCTACAGACCGCTGACTGCTACAGACTGTTCACTGCTACCGTTCACTACTACAGACCGTTCACTGCTACAGACGCTCACTGCTACAGACCGCTGACTGCTACAGACTGTTCACTGCTACTGTTCACTGCTACAGACGCTCACTGCTACAGACGCTCACTGCTACAGACTGTTCACTGCTACTGTTCACTGCTACAGACGCTCACTGCTACAGACGCTCACTGCTACAGACCGCTGACTGCTACAGACCGCTGACTGCTACAGACCGCTGACTGGTACAGACGCTCACTGCTACTGTTCACTACTACAGACCGTTCACTACTACAGACGCTCACTGCTACAGACGCTCACTGCTACAGACTGTTCACTGCTACTGTTCACTGCTACAGACGCTCACTGCTACAGACGCTCACTGCTACAGACTGTTCACTGCTACAGACCGCTGACTGCTACAGACCGCTGACTGGTACAGACGCTCACTGCTACTGTTCACTGCTACAGACTGTTCACTACTACAGACCGTTCACTGCTACTGTTCACTGCTACAGACGCTCACTGCTACAGACTGTTCACTACTACAGACTGTTCACTGCTACAGACTGTTCACTACTACAGACCGTTCACTGCTACAGACCGTTCACTGCTACAGACGCTCACTGCTACAGACGCTCACTACTACTGTTCACTGCTACTGTTCACTGCTACAGACCGCTGACTGCTACAGACCGTTCACTTCTACAGACCGTTCACTGCTACACACTGTTCATGGACTGCTCACTACAGACTCGCCTTATTCTTAGTTTTTTCTAAAATAAATAATTGTTATCCAGAAGAAGCCAGAAAGCTCTATAACAGCAGGACACAATTTGAGGATAAAAAAAACATCTTTAATAAACAGAACTTTTCAGAGGGACAGTCTGATACTGTGCAAACATTTCAGTCAGAAACCATTAGAGCAGTTAAACAACGATCTGCATCATGTGAACCTTTTTAAACACCAGCTGGAAGCTGAAGGTCCAAGAAAGGTTTTCAGATTTCTGAGCTCATTAACTCGATTCCTGCTGAGAATTCCCCAGAGTTTGAATAGATCAGTCGACTGTGACTGACGACGGCCTGATGTTCCATCGGCTTCTCATTGTTTCACTGAGTAAAAGCTTTAACATCCTGGACTTCAAAAATTTAATTAACTTTGAAACCAAAAACTGGCATTAAAACGACCTCAAGTCTTTTAAATTAAAGTCAGCAAATAAAATAATAATCAACTGAAACGTTGAGTTCATTGAACCAAACTTTTGACTGTTCTTTGTGACGATGTCGACTTCCTGTAGCTTGGACGTGTTTCCTGCCGATAAGGCATCTGTGATGTCACTTCCTGCTGCTTCTGCGTTTCTGTCCTTCTGTTCGTGCAGTTTTTGAAAATCAACATCATTTGGCAGCCTCTCTGGATCGTCCAGTCTTTCGGCCGGGGCCCTTTCCTCGGCCTCGGCCTCCACTGCTGCCTTCGCCGCCTCCCCCCCCCCTCTTCTTCCGGTGTCCTGGTCTCTGTGCGGGGAGGCCGCCCCCCTCCTCCCTGTTTGCAGACTGAAGCCACAGGGCGTCGTATCGCCCGGGTGCCTGGTACCCGGGCTGGCCACAGTCCGGCGGGTCTCTGGAGAGGAGGATCCAGATGGCGGGCAGGTTCCTGTTGACAGTCAGACTGTCGAGGCCGGCGGCGGGCTCCAGCGGCTCCCACACCTCCACCACGGTGCTGTACAGCAGCCGGGTGAGCTGGTGGAGCCCCTTCACGCGCCGCTTTACGATCTCAGCGCAGGTGATGGCTTTGGAGACGCCTTTACCACTCGCCGTGAAGATGATCTGTTTGCAGAGGGGCTGGCCCGGTGCTTCCTGTTGCCCCTCCACAGCCACGCCTCCCTCCTCTGGCGCCGGGCATCCCGTCTCTTCGGCTGCTCTGGGTTTGGCCTCCATGCGGCTCAGGGCGTAGCGCAGCAGGTTGCGGATCTTGCTGCCGTCTTTGACCCGGACCTCTGGCGTGTCGGGGGGGAGGCCGGGGAACGGACAGACAGACGGCTGCTCCGACGTTCGAGCTTTACTGTAGTTCTCCATCTGCAGACACACAACACACGTGTTACTCTTACATCACATCACATTGAGCTGAAGCTTTTATCCAACGCGACTCACAACAAACCCAGAACAACAAGAATCAAGAGAGTACTATTTCTTCAAAAAGCAAAACTACAAAGTGCTATAAGTTAGGGACACGTTAGTGCTACTAACTTGTTAGTTTAAACTTTTATTCAAGATATAGTCTGAAGAGATGTGTCTTCAGTCTGGAGGACGATGTGTGGACGTCCTGTCCTGATGTCCACGTGGAGCTGGTTCCACCGTTTAGGAGCCAGGACAGGAAACAGTCCTGATGTTGTTGAGTGACAGCTGTCCATCACAGTGAGGGAGCAGCTGATTGGTCGATGCAGAGCGGAGTGGACGGGCTGTGAGGTTGGACCAGGTCCTGGATGTGGACTGGACCTGATCCGGTCACAGCACGGTACCATGGCAGCCACTGGGAACCAGTGCAGGGAGCGGAGCATTACACACTATTAACTATCCACCTTGTTACGTGACGTCTAAAGAGACACACACTTGTGTAATCCTGTAGAAGCAGTGAACACAATGTTCCCCAGCTGTGTAAGGAGCTGTAGGACTCACACAGTGTCATCCAGATGTGAGACAGAACCACCAGTTTAAACCTCGCCCTGATTCAGGAGCTCATTTGAAAAGGTTCTGATCGACTGTAGTTTCACTTGTGACAGAGAAAGTTCGGGGTTCCGGTTCGAGGCTCGACACACACGAGACTTTAATCCCTGAGCTGATCAAACTAACTTTAATAACAACAGTCAACTCCTGGCTAGCTGTGTTAGCAGCTAAGCTACATGCTACCAGCTCCGTTAATGTTCCCGGAAATGATCCGGATACAGAAACACGATGACGGTCGAACACGTTGTCACACGTTAAATTATGAACTCAGATAACTTCTTAAACTTCTCCATCTCACCAGAGGCTTCACCTTCTGCTACTCCACATGTTTGAAGAACTTTACGTCACCGGAACTCAACGAGCTCTGTCGTAAACCGTCGTGCCTTCCTATAGTTTTAATTTGATGGTCACACAAATCACGATGAGGCGGCAATATTTTATTTTTTTATTAAACATGTTATTATCCATCTGATGTCACGAATCCTGAGACTCTAAATGTTTTTACACTTTTAAATGTCGAGTTTAAGTCTATCGACCTCAGGGGGCAGCAGTGAGCCCGCTCCCGCTCGAAGTAGAAGAAGAAGAAGAAGAAGAAGAAGAAGAAGAAGGAGGAGGAGGAGGAGGAGGAGGAGGAGGAGGAGGAGGAGGAGGAGATGATGATGATGATGATGATGATGATGATGGTGGTGATGATGATGATGATGATGATGTCAAATACAGGTGAGACTTGTTGTGAGTGATTCAAACATTTTATTTCTCATGAAGAGAAATTTCTACCCAGTGAATAAATCTTTGAACTCTGAAACTAAAAACGTCCAAACGACCTCAGGTCATTTTCTCACTTGGTCCAGAGCGTTTGAACGAGTTTAATTTATTTAACATATAAAGCTGCATTGTTTTGGAGTCGGAGGGTCACATGATTAATAACTGATTGAGATAAGATGTGTTTTTATGGCTCGACCAACAGAGGGATTATGATGTTGAAGAACATCTTGAGGGAATCTCACATCAGATTTCATACGAAGCTTCAGCCGGACTCAGACTGAACCTTCACTGGTTGATGGAGACAACTACAACGAGAGTATGTCTAGTTCAAATATTAATATGTACACAACCGTTCAAAAGTTTGGCCACACAACTTCGTGTTTTCCATGAAAACTCACACTTTTATTTATCAAATGAGTTGCAAAATGAATAGAAAATATAGTCAAGACATTGACAAGGTGAGAAATAATGATTTTATTTGAAACATTAATTTTATTCTTCAAACTTTGCCTTAGTCACAGAATGCTCCATCTGCAGTAATTACAGCTTTACAGAGCTTTGTCATTCTAGCTGTTAATCTGTTGAGGTAATCTATAGAGATGTCACCGCTTCCTGAAGCTCCTCCCACCAGTTGGATTGGCTTGATGGGCACTTCTTCGTACCATACAGTCAAGCTCCTCCCTCAACAGCTCAATGGGCTTGAGATCTGGTGACTGCGCTGGCCACTCCATTACAGACAGCTCACCAGCTGCCTGCTTCTTCCCTCAGTAGTTCTTTCATCATGTGGGGGATGTGCTTTGGGTCATTGTCCTGTTGGAGGAGGACATTGGCTCCAATCAAACGTGTCCACAGGGTGTGGCATGGCGTTCCAAATGGAGTGACAGCCTTCCTTATTTAAAATCTATTTTATCTTGTACAAATCTCCCACTGTACCAGCACCAAAGCAAAGCAGCCCCAGAGCATCACATGACCTCCACCCTGCTGGACAGATGGCGTCATTACTCTTCCAGCATCTTTTCTTTGAAAAATAAGGACATTTCTAAGTGACCCCAAACTTTTGAACGGTGTTGTATATTCATATAGAATAAACAACATACTAATAAAACACGATATGACATAACGTATTGAATAAAATGAATGTGGTGATACAGATCTTCGTAACTTTTCGTCCCAGTGGCTCAAAGAATTATCGATGATGTCATTTTGTGTGTATTCTACGTGAACAGGTGGAAAGAGGCTTCGAGAGGCTCAGACACGTCACATGACCTGCCGGCCTGTGGCCACGATGCTGAACCAGCTCCAAGAGGGTTCCACCAGCAGACAGGGGCTCCGCCAACCTTTCAACGTTGTATATTATAAACTTTAAAGCAGCTTTTCAGAACTGCACTGAACTCCCGAGATTCTCTGAGGTTTCTCCAGAGCAGGAGCATGTGTCAACTCAAATGTTAGAGATTCTGCAGAAAACTTTGTTTCTCTGAAGCTGTTTCACTGAAACATGGACATGGTGTGGACGATCGCGTGTGAACACAAAGAGGGAGTTCTTCCTCCTCCGTCTGAGCTCCTGCATAAAGTGTAAATCCAGGAGGTGACAAATAGAGGAGAGGAAAACAGATGAGGAGGGAAGGAGAGAAAGAAAGGAGAGATGAGTAGAAGAGGTGAGGGAGAAGGAGAAGGGTGAAGGAGAGAGGAGGGGACAGGAAATAGGAAGTGGAGAAAATGGAGAGAGGGAGACATAAAAGGAAACGTAAGAGAAAAGTAAACAAAATAAATATATAATCAAAGATATTCCAGGAGATAGAGAAGGAGAGAATAGGGGAGGACGAGAAGAAGGAGACGAACCGAGGAGGAGGGACAGACGGAGAGAAGCTCAGAGGTAAATAGACCAACATGAAGAGCACAGCAGCAAAGACACTGGTGATCATCAGTTCTTCTTCCTCTCACACAGACTCACACAGGAGGAGTGATTAGTGCCACGAGGCAGGTGTCACATGGTAGAGTCTTAATTCAACTTCTACGTATTTGGTTATTTATCATAAAGTTGATGGTTTAATAATAGACTGTGCTTATATAAATATGGACGACTGGTTTCCTCTTTCTCCCACTGTCCAGAAATGAGCCAGATTCTGCACAGTGGCGATTTGGGGACGGAGCCAAGGTATCAATACACGCTCTCGACCAATCGTGAGTCAGTCTTAGCCCGATTTTATATCAGCAATTAACTAATTAAAACCAAATTTAAGAGATAAGAATGTTACTTAAAATGACAGAATCAACCTTTGACACACAGAAGTATAAATATAGTAACGTGTTGTCGGGTCGTACATGAGGGCTTCACAGAGGAGGGGCTGACGGTGAAGATCAAAGGATCTACGTGTGTTTGATCTCTGAGTTCTTAAAGGAACAGGACATCGGTTCTTCTTCAGTTCAGTTTGTGAAAGATTCAGACGTGTGTGATAAGAAGCAGCTGGAGGAGAGGATCCACACACATACACACACACACTCCCACACACACACACACACGCACACACACTCACATACACACTCCCACACACACTCCCACTCCCCTCACGGGCCTCTGGGGGCTCAGGGAGAGCTGGCACATTAAGCCTTTGTGTGTTTTATAGTTTGTGTTTGGTGAGTTTGAATAATTGTGTTTGCCTGTAGGTTCCCAGTGGTGTTGTGTAACCTGCCGTCACTCTTGTGATGTCACACGTTGACTCCCTGCTCTCTGGCTTTATAGGTGAGGCTGGGAAACTTTTCAACATCTGTAAAACAGAAACACAGTCGTACAGTTAGAGCAATAAAAAGCTGTTAAATGGACAGAGAGAGAATGAATATTAAAATGATGCCTGTGGAACAGTTATAAACCGTCAGTAAGAACATCTGGTGGTTCTCCAGGTTGAGTGAAGTCCTCCTGCAGCAGACGCTGTGGTCTTCTTCTCCACTGGACTTTTCTTTACAGCTGCAGGACGTCTGGACCGAAGTTTATCAACTGCTCCTTAACATTTACAACTGTTGTAGAATCCCTATTAACATCTATGTGACTAACCTTTGATTATGGCCTAAAGAATTAGTTATACCAATGTAATTGTTCATAGGCCTTTTATAAAATCTCTGTGTAAATAGTTACTGACATTAAAAAGGCACAAAAGTAAAGTGAAAGTTGTCAGGCTCCATGTCGACAGACTCACAAACACAAACATAAACCACGTTGACCACGACACGTGGAGGCGTGGCTGCAGTTACCGATGACTCAGCAGATTCATGCTGATAAAACAAAATGTACGACATGTTGGGTTTGGTTCTGGCCCAGTGGGATGTGATTGCTTCGGTGTGTAGGAGGACGGACTCTAAAAGTCATGATTTATTATGCTCATAATTTATTATTATAAATAATAAAAAAAATTACAAAAATGACGAGGGTCACACAGATGATGTTTATCTCACGATTGCAACTTTAAAACCGTTACTTTATTAAATTATGATTTTTTAGTTATAGCATTCATTTACAATTATAGTTAATTTGTCCTGCTCTAGTTTCACTTCAGCTGTGAATCATGACGCCTCCGCCTGTTGTTCCATCAAATAACTGATTCAAACCAAACGGGTCAGAAACA
The DNA here is from genome assembly GCA_038501795.1 of Pseudopleuronectes americanus. NCBI lineage: Eukaryota > Metazoa > Chordata > Actinopteri > Pleuronectiformes > Pleuronectidae > Pseudopleuronectes > Pseudopleuronectes americanus. The sequence goes on from CM076722.1 coordinate 574,656, forward strand.
CTTGAACAAACATCAGAGAGATGAACAACTCTTTACAAACATTTACAGTTTGGTTCATGTCCCATCTGCTAACATGGAGGAGGGTTATGAGCGAAACTGCAGTCAGCCACCAGGGGGACCTCTGGAGCCACCGTGTCGTCCATCTTTAATTTCAGTTTCATCAGTAACATGTTAAAAAGCCAACATGAGCTGGTGGCTGAGTTTTATGAACATAGATTAAAAGCAGTGAGAAGCTGAGCTGCAGATCTTCATGAATCATCGAAGCTCTTTCTGGGAACAGTGGCTGATTAAGATCCAGAGTTCCTGAGAACTCTGTGGAAGAGGTGTCTGGGCTGCTCTGTGGAGGAGGTGTCTGTGCTGCTCTGTGGAGGAGGTGTCTGTGCTGCTCTGTGGAGGAGGTGTCTGTGCTGCTCTGTGGAGGAGGTCTCTGTGCTGCTCTGTGGAGGAGGTGTCTGTGCTGCTCTGTGGAGGAGGTGTCTGTGCTGCTCTGTGGAGGAGGTCTCTGTGCTGCTCTGTGGAGGAGGTGTCTGTGCTGCTCTGTGGAGGAGGTGTCTGTGCTGCTCTGTGGAGGAGGTGTCTGTGCTGCTCTGTGGAGGAGGTGACTGTGCTGCTCTGTGGAGGAGGTCTCTGTGCTGCTCTGTGGAGGAGGTCTCTGTGCTGCTCTGTGGAGGAGGTGTCTGTGCTGCTCTGTGGAGGAGGTGTCTGGGCTGCAGGCTGCAGGGCTCTGGTTGGACTGGACATCCTGTCATATCTATTCAAGCTTCTTCAATCAGAGACTCTGGTCTCAACAAACCCTGAGTGAGTTTTTACCTTTGATTCATCTTCAGTTCAGATCTCTGCTGTTGAGATCCAGGACCATAAAGCTGCTTTAGTTCTGATTCATCTTTTGATTTTCAATGTAAAACAAAGGTCACAAACTCAGCTCAGTTTCTCAGATCTCAAGGTGACGCTTTCAAAACATTTGTTTGTAGTTTGAAGAAAA
>CM076722.1:580637-643137 GCA_038501795.1 Pseudopleuronectes americanus
CTTCTGCTTTCATCCATGATGAGGAATTTCCTGCAGATTTAAATCTTCTCTGTTGCAGTTGAGGGTTTTTTATTTTCACAGGAGATTTGACCAAGACGCCAGACGAAGCCGTCCAATCACAAATGAGACGAAACAAAATAAGTCTTTGAATCTTTAAAAGCAAAAATAAATAATGTCAAAGAGATGATCACTGACATTTAATCAGATCCGGACATTTTCGTTCCTCGCGTGTTCCTCACATGTTCCTGACGTGTTCCTGAGGTAAACAGCAGGACAATGTCCTGAATGTTCCCCTCATGTTCCTGAGATGAGGAACATGCACCTACAGAGCGTCTTCGTCCAGACCTTCCTGCAGCAGCACAGTTTGAAAACCTCTAATGAGGTCTTGTCTTCTCATGCTGTGACTCTGCCTTGAAGAATCACACTGATCCTCTGGAGGTCTGGTCCGACGCTGATGTTTGTGGTCGCAGTGAACTGAAGTCCTAAATCTGTGACTGTACCCGAGAGATTTTGTTGGGACATCCAGATTAGACCATAACTTATTGTGCCTGTTGTTTTCTATGGCAGCTCAGTGAAACCCCGGAGGAGCTCGCTGTGAACTCTGGGAACCACAAGTTCAATCAGCAGAGGGTTGTTTGGGTTCCTCTGGAGTCTGAGCAGGGGAACATGCTAATGCTCCACGGTTTCACTCGTTCTGTGCGATTGGTTGAAGTTATCGTGCTGAACATTTACAGAAATTTCTTCTGCTCACAAATATCTAATCCCTCCACGTGTGAGGGAGTCATGGGACAGATGGTTTCTGGTGTGAAGCCTGGAGCCGACTTCAGGGCCAGAGTTCAATCGGTTTTCTCTTCGCTGCTCCAAACACGACCTCCATACATTGAAATAACAAAGTCCTCAGGTTTAGATTAGTCAGAGCACAAACATCTGCCTTTCAAACACTGCATCACCAACGGTTAATCACATGGGAGGAGGGAGGCTCCTCGGCCCTGCTGTGTTGGGTGATGTTTGGGCCTGGGGTCCCCGGGTGTCTCTGGTGTCTGTCACAGAATATACAGCTCAGGTGGGGGGGCAGGCCCCCCCGCAGACCCTCGTCACACCCACAGAATCTGGGAGTGAAAATCAGAAAGGAAATATATTCTGTGCTTTTTCATGTTGATCCTTCTAATCAGTGCTGTAACTGAAAAGGATGTGGTTTGTCACATGGTTGGAATGAATTCATCATGAGACTTCTCCAGTTTATAGCTGAACTCAGAGCCTGTGTTTCCCCTGGAGGTGTTTGGTGAAGGTCAGATTCTTCCACAACTCAACTGTTCTCCATGGAGCTCCTCGTCCCTCACGCTGGAACAGGAAAGAGACAAACTGTTGGACAAACTCCATCTATGGTATCGTTTAATCGTCAGCTGGAGGATTCAGATTTCCTTTGTGGAACTTCAGTGGATCTTTGACGTCTGTGTGTAATATGTTGATGAGTCTTCAGATCAGAAATCAGGTCGGGTCCTCAGAACGTTTTCCCTCTTGAACCTAATCGTAGCTTTCAGACGTGTGTTATCAGACCGAGCCGGAGCTGAGCAGGAGATATGAAGCTCTCTGTTCCAACATGTGCTCTCCAGATGTGAGTCTAAGTGTCCAGATCGGAGATATCTCAGCCTGGTCCGGGGTCACTCGTGATTGGGGTGCAGGTGAGCCCTCGGGCAGATTGGCCTCTTGGTGGGTCTGTGAAGAAATGAAGGTGCTGATGAAGAACTCTGTGAGAGCCGCTGTGAGCTTCCTGATTGGTCCTTTAAAATGAGGTTTGAGTTTCAGTCTCCACATCAGTCAAACTGGTTCCAGCTGTGAAGGTAAACCCTGTAAAGCAGCAGTCTGAGACGCTGAGCTCGGAGACGTCAGACGCCACAGTCCTGCCTCGTCTCCTCGTCCTCGTCCTCCTCGTCCTCGTCCTCGTCCTCCTCGTCCTCGTCCTCCTCGTCCTCGTCCTCGTCCTCGTCCTCGTCCTCCTCATCCTCCTCCTCCTCCTCGTCCTCCTCGTTCTCCTCGTCCTCCTCCTCGTCCTCGTCCTCCTCCTCGTCTCCTCCTCCTCGTCCTCCTCCTCCTCCTCCTCCTCCTCCTCCTTCTCCTCCTCGTCCTCGTCCTCGTCCTCGTCCTCGTCCTCCTCGTCCTCCTTCTCCTCCTCGTCCTCCTCGTCCTCCTCCTCCTCCTCCTCCTCCTCGTCTTCCTCCTCCTCCTCCTCCTCGTCCTCCTCCTCCTCCTCCTCCTCCTCCTCGTCTTCCTCCTCCTCCTTCTTCTCCTCCTCCTTGTTTTAGTTTGGTCCATGTCCCATCTGAGCTCTTATGAACTGCAGCCAGCCACCAGGGGGCGATTGAGACGAGCTGTCATGGCATTTGTCTCCACATAGTGTCCTCAACAAATGTTGTGTTCAGTCCGGGATCGACGCCCCAGCAGTAGAGCTTCGATGGGAGTGACCCGGCCTGATGGGTCCTTTCAAGCCTCCGAGCAGCTGCACTCTCAGACCGATCTACAGTGTTTATCTAATATTGAAGGACAGCTGGTCACTGCACAGACATGATTCCACTCGATCCCTGAGCAGTTTCAGCAGCTTCAGAACTCAGCAGTGGCTCCAGTCCTGCTTCCCCTCCACTCCGGTTCCTTTCCTTCTCATTTATACCTCGAGAGGAAACACTCGTCCATCTTTATACACAGTCACTGATCATCTGCATATCTACAGATGGCTGTAGCAGATTTATATCGTCCCTCAGTCGACCTCCAGAGAAAATCTGGACCAAAGAAGAAATGCTTATGGTTCTCCAGAACCTTCTGCTTTGTGCTATAAGCCTGAACTGAGTTCGACCGGAGCTGTAAACAACGAGGCCCCTCTTTTCTTAACATCACACACCATACAGCTCCAGCAGAAAGGACGGCTCAATCTCAGGCTAAATAAATACGGCTGGAGAGAAGCGCGGAGGTTCATGTAAATAGACCTGGACGTGTAAACGATGCAGAGACCCTCGTTTCAATCCGCCTGTCAAGGAGCCGCTGATTAGCTGCACATGCTTCCCATCTGAGCCCCCCCGTCCTTCACCCGGGGGCCTCGGCCACTTCGCTGATGACTAAACACAGATTTAAAGATGTTTGGGGGTTGCATGCACACATTACATAGCTGGAGGTTTAACACTGAGCATGCTCACATTAAAGTTCAAGATCTGGGGCTTTTCACATTTACTGAGTGGGGGGGATTTCTGTAGAAATTCTCTCTTAGTCCCACACAGCTTGGAATCGAATCACCGCCAAGCGTCTTTGGAATGAAGCAGCAGGAACATGGTGTGAAATCCAAAACTTCGGAAAATCTTGATTCAGCCAAACTGCAGGAGGATGTGTCGGTCCCAGTATACAATATGTAATTCTTATTAGTTAATGAAAATGCACAGAAACTGGATCTTGACTTAAAGTCTGAAGGATAGCAGACGTTTGAACACCAAGTCGATTGTTGTCTGAAATGGATTTGAAAAGAAATACGAGCTCATGTGGAGTCAATCACGTTAACAAAGGAGTTTTATTTGCTTGTTGTTGCAGAGGCTTGTTTGAGCTGCTCGGGATCAGCTGGATCACAGAACATGTATTTAACGTCTACTTTGATTTGTTTAGTGTAAGTTCATGTCCCACCTGCTAACGTGGAGGAGCAGGACTCAGTGTTTGCATCCTGAGAAGGGACAGTGAGCTTGTGGCTGATCTGTGATGTGGCTGACGGGACAGGAAGTGGCACCATCTGGCTGTAAGACGCAGCCAGATGGTGCCGCCTCTAATCCTCCGGTCTGGTGGTTTGAACTCAACTGGCTGCCGGCGCTGCAGGGCTCAATGTGGCTCAATGTGTGACACGCTAAAGAACTATTTGTTTGTCACATCTCATCTCTGTAGGATCAAGACTTCATGAGAGAGTGTTGCAGGAAGAAGGAGGCCGAGTGTGTGGGAGGATTCTGAGGAAACAGGATTGAATGAAACGCCCTGTTCTGTATAAACTCAGGATGCTCAGGGAAACCTTACTCTTTAATACTTGTCAAGCTGAAACAGGGTGAAAGTCGTCCTGACAGCATCTCCTGGTGTTTGTTTAGAAAAAGCAAGAACATTGTGGACTTGATGCAGAGTTTGAAATAGATGGAGCTCAGTTCCTTTTGGATGTATACTTTGAGATGCTTTCAGTCATCAGGGTTTGTTTTGTGTTCCCACGTGGTCACATGATCACTCGTAGCACGTCCATGTTAGCACAGCCGCTCTGCAGCTGTCTCTGTGCACTCATCTTATTCATGAGGAGACGGTTCTGAGGAAATTAACTCGGCCAATATGAACATTTCCATTCCTCCAGAGGGGCGGAGTGGAGACAGCCTATCAGGACTCGTCTGCACAGGTGCAGATGTGGGAACATCTGGCTAATGACTCTCAGTAGAGCTCACAACACTCATAGATATCAGTGCTATAAATATGAGGACTCACTCTTTGTCCAGAGTTCTTCATTTGTCCATGTCTCCTCCTCCCACCAACTTTACTGGAAACAGGTTCAGTGCTTAATTCTGCTGAAAACAAACTCCGGCCCAGTTTCCTCCCATGGGCGGATCCAGACTTGAGAGTCTGTGGAACACTGAAAGTCCAAATCATCTCCCAACTGCTAATGAAGGAGAAGCTGTGAGGAGTTAGGGAAGGAGTTAGGGAAGGAGAACCATGGAGGAGAAAATCCAACTCCACTTTTTAAACAACTTTATTCATGTGACTTTATTGAGACAGCAGATATGCACAAACTGTACAGTACCTTGAATACAGAGGGAATATTAAACCATCAGATACTCAGAGAAAGAAAAACAACAAAACTACATTTCATTTGAAATCAAAAACTGACGGGACAGAAATGTTGACATTAATATAAATGTGTGAGGGAATTATGTGGAGCAAATGTCTGAATTCAGTTTTTTATCCTCAGTTATTGACTGTTTGGCTTTTCTCCAATTTGTTATGTCAGTGGGTCAATAAAAATTGTTTCTAGATTCCGGCATAAAAATGATGTATTGAGGGTTATTCTGTGTGGAGGTTTCTCTTAACCAGGTAGACGGGTTGAACATGAGGGCTCCTGAGGAGGCTCCGCCCTGGAGGATCCCAGGCTCACAGGAAAACTTTGATTTGAGAGAGAACAGTTGTTGCTTCTGTTGATCTGTCATATCTTCCATAACGATAAATACCTGAACTATCATCAGACACGTGGACTAGTTATAAAGCATGTAGAGGTTATTTGCCTGTTGGTAACACTCGCTGACGAACACAGATTTTTAGTTGAGTTGTTAATCGTTTGCCTGAATTGATTTATTTTCTGTTGTAATTAATTCACACTGGATTGGTTATTGGCCCACTTCATGATTTAGTATCTATATAATCCCAATGCTGCGGTTATGGTTTTATGTCGCTCAGAGCAGATGAGCTCATCATTTCAGTAATTATGCTGTCACTGCCGAACACGCCCACTTCACACGCTCCTCACATGTTGCCAGGCTCTCAGGTCAGGACTTTGGAAACCACTGACACTTCTGATCCCAGGAAGAACCACAGACTCTCTCTTCTCCTCAGAGGGAGGACGAACCCAGCGATGGACAAACACACGATACAGCGAACATGTAACCAAAGAGAAAGGACATCCATCCCATAGCTTTTACAAAAGTTACAGAGTTGAATCTTCAAATCTAGAAACACCTGGTTTGGATTAAACTCTTCTCCTTCCGTCGCCTGGTCAGCTAGCTTGCTAAGCTCCTCTCCTCCAGGCTGAGACATACAGTAACCTGAACATCCATGTTGCTGTGGCCTCGCAGCAGTGAGGTTCTCCTGAGACTTCCATGACCGATGTATTTGACATCGTGAAACCAAATCCTGTGAACTCTTCTGCCGCCACCAGATGCTCTGTGTTTGTCAGTGTTAACTCATTTCTTTGGCGGTTTTTTGTAAATTCCTCTTTTAATGGTGTTTTTCCTCAATTGGAGCCTGTTTGTTGTGCCCAAAGTTTTAGAGGTTTCATGTAACACAGAGTCATGGGGGGGTTTCCAGATGGGAAACAGATTGGTTCTCTGGTTCCACTTACTGATGGTGGTCTTTGTCTTTGTGCTTTAGGAAGAGAGAAACCCGAGAGCCAATCAGCCAACATGGAGGGGAGGCGTCTTCTCCTCGGCCTCATCGTAGCAGCGTGTTTCTATGGCAACACTGCTCAGAGGACAGGTGGGTGTGATTATGAAGCTATGACTTAACTTCCTGCATACCATCACATGAGGGCTCGCAGCATACGTGCCTGTGCTTTCACATCACAGCAGCCCACAACATCTGTACAATCACCTTCTACAGACATGCATGAAGATGCCCACAGCACATACTCTCATGTTAGTTATAAACATACAAGCTCCGTTACTAACCCTGCACAGGAATGTTTTCTCTGCTGAGCACATGGATTTGATGCATTAACTGTTTCACCAGAGCACAAATCATGGGTCTGATGATCAGACCTGCAAAAAACCTTAATAGTTCTCTTACAAGCTCCTCAAACCTAATAATGTCCTGGAATATAGTTTGTTTTACTTAAAGAAATGTCCTACTTGTATTTTCAGTAACAAGGGCTCACTGTCTGAGGGTTGGGGTTCGACTAGCTTCTCTATCACGGAGGACGGCAGCTCCAGTCAGCTTGGATCCAGATTAACTGAATAGAAATGAGGTTCAGGAGATTGTACTTGTTTTACTTCTGAGTCCAAGAGACCTACAGCTGCTGTCCTCTGCAAACAGAGAACCCTGATGAGATCAAGATAAAAAGCCAAAGTGGATTATTTCTGTAAATGAATTCAATATTTCTCGACCTTTGGAACAATTTGCTTTCAGATCATTGTTGTCACGTAGCAGTTCAGTTCTAACGACGACACCTACTACCGTGTGGATTACACCTCATTTGATTTATCTGAACCAGAACTGAGGTTATCTCGTCTGTTGATCAATCAACTTAAAATTTTGGCCAAAAGTATTCAGTAAAGGAAAACATCTTAGAAACGATTCAGGTCAAATGAATATTTATGCAGCCATGCTCATGAATAATAGGTTTGTAGAAGATGAGGTGATGAACTGAGGTTGGACACTTGAAACGCTATCGGAGCGGGGGGGTGGGGTCATCTTTCTTATCAAGGCTTTCTGAAAAGAATGATCACAAGCAACACAACTTTCTTATTTCACTCTCCTCACGCTTCTGCTCCCACCTGAAGGTAAGTCCTCTCAGAGCGAACCCTGCTCCCGTCCAGAATCCACCCACAACCTGAAACCCTGCAGCTCTTCACTCGGCCACTGGCTTCCTCACGTGGGCAGCGACATGCGCCCTCGTTTAGCTGTAAATCACGCCTCACCTCTGGCACACTTGATAGGTAGAGCTTTCCTTGTAGCACCCTTTGACTTCTTATCTCCAAGCCCTGATTCTCCCTGACTTGACCAACTTCCCCCTCAGTCTGCACGCAAGAGGCTGTGGCTGACATCATCTTCATGGTGGACGGGTCGTGGAGCATCGGAACCCTGAACTTCGAGCAGATCCGTCAGTTTCTGTACACGCTGGTCAACAGCTTCGACGTGGGGCCGGAACACGTTCGCATCGGCCTGGTCCAGTACAGCACAACGCCACGCACCGAGTTCCTACTCAACTCTTATCAGAACAAGGAAGACATACTCGAGTACATCAGCAAATTACCTTACATGGGGGGCGGCACCCAGACAGGACAGGGCCTGGACTTCATGATGAGAGAGCACTTTACGGACAAGGCTGGAAGCCGGGCTAACCAGAACGTGCCGCAGATCGCTGTGGTGATCACCGATGGCCAATCACAAGACAACGTGGAGTCCCACGCCCAAGAACTGAAGCGCAAGGGAATTGTTTTATATGCGATCGGTATCAAAGAAGCAGACGAAGACCAACTGAAAGAGATAGCGACTGAGCCGCACAGCCAGCACGTCTACAGCGTGTCTGACTTCACTGCTCTGCAGGAGATTTCTCAGAGCATTGTCCAGACGCTGTGCACGACCGTGGAAGAAGCCAAACGACAACTCCTGCAGTTGTCTGAAGGTAAAACCTGTCGTACCGATCTGCAGGCGGCGATGTGCTGATTGAGTATTTGTTTTTAAGCAGATGTCAGAGCATTTACTCAGCCCTGATAATTTAAATGAAACCACGGATTTTATTATTGACAGAACACAATTTAGCAGCTTTGCTGGAGCTTTCAATCATAACATGTAGTCCCTGAGTCTGGACCATTCAAAATTAAAATTAAGAGATTCAGATGCATTTTATTGTCCCAAACACATGCACAGACACACTCATGCAGGTAGGGAAATTTGATCTGTGCTTTTGACTCATCTGGTGCAGGACACACAGAGCAGTGAGCGACTATGTACAGCGCTCGGGGAGCAGATGTTGGGGGAGTAAGGTGCCTTGCTCAGGGGCACTAGACAGGGTCTAGAGAGACTCTTGGATTTTTGGGCAGATCAATCCAGGTTCGTCTTTTGTTGTCTTTCCGTGGAATCGAACCAGAGACGAACCAGAGACCTTCTCTGCCCATAGTCCAAGTTTCTGCCACTAGACCACCGCCTCTTCCTCAACTCAATATTCAGTACCTCGTTATTGCTGCTTTTATGGTTTTCATTGATGCAGTCAACAAGGTGTTAATTCCTCTACTTTGTGCATTTATAATATTCCAAGGTGTTCTTGTTATTTTCCATGATCCTACATACAACTGATCCATACGTATTTATAGCTGATCCTCAAAGCAGTTGACTCACAGGTGCATTAACATCGTCTTTCCAGTGAAGGTTTTTAGTGACATAGACTTACAGGGCATCTTCTAATGGTCCCACTCACACAGACACGTTCCTGACCTTGTTGCTTCATGTTCTAACTTTCTTCTTCCTCCTGTGCAGAATGTGTCAAAGCTACTGTGGCCGACATCGTCTTCCTCGTCGACGGATCCACCAGCATCGGCCAAACTCAATTTCAGGATGCTCAGCGGTTTCTTCGCAGTGTTGTTGAAGGCCTGGACATTGGCCGTGACAAAGTTCGGGTTGGCTTGGCACAGTACAGTGATGAACCGCACTCGGAGTTCTTGTTAAAGGATCACGAGGACAAGCAATCCCTGCTGACTGCCATAGACACATTTCCCTACCGAGGAGGCAACACTTTTACCGGGAAGGCCATCAACTTCCTCAGGGAGACGTACTTCACAGAAGAGGCCGGGAGACAGGCCGGCCAACGAGTGCCTCGGATCGCTGTGATCATATCAGATGGCGACTCCTCAGATGATGTGAAAAAGCCGGCTCAGAAGCTGCGTGATGAAGGAGTTATTGTATTTGCCATCGGGGTGGGACAGGCCAAACTAGAGGAGCTTGAGTCCATCGCCAGCAAACCTCTAGATCGCTTCCGACTCACCATCAATAGTTACGAAGTTCTCAAGACGCACAGAGAGGAACTACTGCGAACTGTTTGTGTCTCCATGGAGGATCAGAGACAAGGTGAGGCAAAGAATTAGGAGACACATCTTCATTAGTAATGTAAAGACTTTAAGAACAACTACCCACCAGCTGAATTAGCTGTTCTGTAGTTCTTACTGGAGGTGGTGTAAGGAGACCATCACTGGGCTCTGGTTATTAGTGGTATCAACATGTGTTGTCTCAGAGACTTCAGTCAGGATACTTACATGACGATGTGTGAAATCAGTGGAGCGACTTCTTAGACTCTTTCTAAACCACAGTCCAGTAATCGTGTTAATATAATGAGGATCTGACTGCTTGTTTTATCTCAAGCTACCAAATGACAAAGTATTGAAGTAAGAATTGGATAGTGTGTGTTTTGAGCCTGCAGGCGTGATGGTTCTGTAGTGATTCATGTTCACTCTCTGGTTCCAGTGATGTGAGAGGTTAGCCAGCAATAATGCAGAGTTGGCCAAAATATGCAACATTAAGAGTGAGAGAGGCTGTTTTTGGAAATGGGGACAAATGGTATTGAACTTGCTGTTAATGAAAAGCGTGGGAACAGAGAGGATTCCTCCCCGTGCTACATTCACAGTTTTAATCCAGTGAAAGAAAACTACCTGATTTTAGGAAAATGTTGGTTTATTTTCAAAAATACAAAAGTCAGTTTTGTGTAGTTTGTTAATTTGAAATTCACCAGCCTTGGCGATTTTTAAGAAAAAGTATATTTCTCTCACCAATAACTGCTGGAGTTCATCCATTAGATTCATGAAATTATAAGAACATTGGAACGTCTCCTTATTCCGATTCATCAGTATTTTGACATTTTCAGGAATAGATGATGAGAATATTTTAAGAGACAGTAGGATTGTGAATTATTGTGTTGTATTAAAAGACACTTTGAAGTTGTATCATTTCTAAAAGCTTGTACTTCTCTTGTTTGTTTCTTTTCAGCATTGGCAGAAAGGTTTTCAGACATTTTCTTCCTGGTGGACAGCGGCGTGAGTGGACCAGAGTTCCAGCAGGTCAGGCTCAACCTCATCAAACTGGTCAATCAATCTAACGTAGGAGCATCTTCCCACCGTATTGGCTTGGCTCAGTATGCTGAAAATACCTTGGTAGAATTTCATCTCAACAAGTTCCAAACCAAAAGGGAGACCCTGGCCGCTGTTAAGAGTTTCCGGAAGAGTCCACTGAAACCTAACACGCCGCGTAACCTGGGCAGCGCACTGCAGTTCGCAAGCAAACACTTTTTCACCCAAGACAGCGGAGGCCGTGCAGACCAAGGATACCGACAGTTTCTGGTTGTCCTGAGTGGAAAGGATTCAGATGATTCTGTGTATAAGGGGTCTCGTGAAATCAAAGCAGAAGGAGTTACTGTGATCGGGGTGAACCTCAAAGCATCCTCGGAAATGGGTGTCATATCCACGGGATCTTATGCCTATGATTCTATCAATGATGCTGTATCTGTACTGAAAACCCTTTCTGAACAACAGTACCAGGATGCAGCTCCTACTGGAGGTGAGTGGCTTTTATTAATCAAATCATCACTTAGTTTTTTTACAACCTTTTGTTCTGTCACTCACTTTTGAATCTTGCCTTTGGAAAAGTCTCAGATATGAAGGTTGTTACTTACTCATGAATAAGTTTGATTAATATGTGAGGCTGTAGCTCAACCTGATGAATCACAAGTAGAGATCCAACGTGGACATGAGATCTGAAATCACCCTATTCCTGTTTTGCTGCAAAAGCTCAAACAGTAACTTCTGGGTTAGCATCTCAGGACCTTATCTCCAATGTATTATCTGCAACTCTGATTTTCACTGTTTCCCTTTTCACCTAATGCCGGAATCCAGCTTGAACCACCTGCATGAGGCTCTCAGAGTAGGAAGCATCAAGCGTGACTTCTGTTCGCCTGATACTAGAACAAACATCCCTCATACTCGCTCCTGTTGATCAGTTTCAAGTCAAAGTTTATGAATGAAAAAAATCGGCCATGCAAATCTTTTTTCAGCGTAAAGTTTTGAGGTGCTTAAGTCAGGCAGATGATTTTGGACTGAAATTTTGTCGTCTCACTGGAAATAATTAAAATCTATTTAACAATCTCTCATAGCTTGAATACTGTCCTAAAAAGCTGCCAGGCGTCAGTACATGTTACTGTTTGTAGAACATTATATCATATTTTATGAATAATAATTGTTGAGTGGCTCACAAATGAATTGTCATTGATGACTGAATGGTCATTCACTCTGTTCACAGATTGCAAAGCAGCCACATTGGCTGACATCGTGTTCATTGTTGATGATTCCACAAACATTGGACCTGCCAACTTCAGACTTGTCCGCAATTTCCTGCACTCGACCGTGAGTGGCTTTGACGTCGCTCCAGACAAAGTCAGAGTTGGCATTGTGATGAACAGCAACGTGCCCAATGCACAGGTCTATCTCAACACCTTCGATGACATGAAGGACCTGCTGAATTACATCAAGATTCTGCCTTACCATGGAGGGGACACTCACACCGGAGCGGCACTGAATTTCACCCGAGAGAATCTTTTTATCAAGGCAAACGGGGGCCGGCTGCAGCAAGGCGTTCAGCGGGTGGCGGTCGTGATCACGCTCGCTGACTCCAAGGATGATGTGAGCAGAGCAGCAACTTTACTCCGTCGGGATAACGTCACTGTTTACTCTGTTGGAGTACAAAATGCCAACGAGAGCCAGCTGGTAGAGATGGCGTCTCACCCCGCCTCTAAGCATATGTTTACCGTGGACAGTTTTGTCAAACTGAAATCTCAGGAGCAGAACCTGCAGAAATTTCTTTGCGTAAACATTCTGCGTGAAGCGTTCTCAGTCCAGACGAGAAGAACCGGAATCAAAGAAGGTCTGTCTGCACCAGTGGTTTTTAATAGTTCACTTTGTTTACTTGAAAATCAACAGTATATACAAATGTAAATCAATTTACGGGTTTGTTAGTCTCTTTAAAGCATCCAAGATTAACATTACATTAATATAAAGGGATTATCTACTGGTTGCATTTGGAAAAGAACTCACAGTGTTTTCTTTTCCCTTCCAGGATGCGTTCAAACAGATGAAGCAGATATCTTCTTCCTGATTGATCATTCAGGAAGTATTTACCCCTCAGACTTCACTGACATGAAGAAGTTCATCATAGAGTTTCTCAACACTTTCCGCATTGGCAAAGATCATGTCCGTGTTGGAGTGGCAAAATATGCAGATTCGCCGGAGTTAGAATTTGATCTGAATAAATACGAGGATGCCATGAAATTGGAGAAAGCGGTGGAGGAAATAATACAAAGAGGAGGCGGGACAGAGACAGGAAAAGCATTGGAATTCATGAGCCCACTTTTTGAAAATGCGTCTCGCACCCGAGGACACAAAGCCCAGGAGTTCCTGGTGGTCATCACTGATGGAAAATCTGCTGATGACGTCAAGCTTCCTGCAGAAAAGCTGAGGGCTCAGGGCGTCATCATCTATGCCATCGGGGTGAAGAAGGCAAATGAAACGGAGCTGCTTCAGATCGCCGGTGACCAACAGAAGATGTTCTTTGTTGAAAACTTTGAAGCCCTAAAGCTAATCAAGGATGACATCATCACAGATATATGTTCTACAGAAGGTGAGGAACCATGTACTCGACTAGAGTTTGAAATACAAGAGCGACACACTCCAGCAACATCTGCTCACCTGCATCTACTTGCAGAACTTATGCTATTAACTCTCATTTGTTCTCCAGATTAGCTCAAATCAGTGACTCTAATCTGGCTCCTCCCTCTCTCTCTATTCAATGAGAGTCACATTCGTAGTAAAGTCAATGATGTGGCTGGTGTGTGTTGCACTCTAATTATTGCTGAAATAATGATTCTGTTATTACGTTTCCATTTTAGTTTCCATAAGACCCTTGAAAATAGCAAAATAAGAAGACGACACTAACATGTCTTTGTCCTGTGTCCACAGTTTGCAAAGACAGACCAAGCGACCTCATCTTTTTGATTGACAGCTCAGGGAGCATCACTCCACCAGACTATGTTAAAATGAAGAAATTCATGAAGTCTGTCATCAACAAGTCCGCCATCGGTCAGAATGATGTGCATGTCGGGGTCATGCAGTTCAGCTCAACTCCACAACTTGAGTTCAAACTCAACGAATTCTTCAGCAAAGAGGAAATGTCCCAAAAGATTGATAATATGGTTCAGATGAAAAAACGCACACACACGGGTGAAGCCATCACATTTGTGTCTCAGTACTTTGATGCAAGCAGTGGAGGGCGTCCTGACTTGAGGCGGACGCTGGTGGTGGTCACAGATGGTGAAGCCCAAGATGGTGTGAAAGGACCCGCGGAGGCTCTGAGAGCCAAGGGAGTGGTGATCTACGCCATTGGAGTTATGGAAGCTAACACCACCCAACTGCTGGAGATCAGCGGGTCGCCAGAGAAGATGTATGCTCAGCGGGACTTTGACGCCTTGAAGGACTTGGAGAACCAGCTGGTTTTGGAGATGTGTGAGCCAGAAAGAGGTGAGAACATGGGGGGTTGTTTGTCTTTATGTGGCGCTATGTGGCAACCTGTCTACGGTGTACCCGGCCTCTTGCTCAATGTCCGTTTCAGCCCTCATGCAGTCGTCAAACAATAAGAATGATGGATGGATGGAAAGCTCTGAAACTTAAACTAATTAGAAGTTTGGCCTTTAGCTCAGGCCAACAGGTTCCTCTCCGGTGAACTCTGGGATTGATAGTTAGCAGTTTGCTATTCTATTTTTTCCGAATGGGGGTAAGATGGTTAACAACTTTATGAAGTGCTCTCTTAATTTACTGATTTATTATAATGTAAATGCATTTATTGTTTCATGGTTTTTCCTCTGACTCCATTAACTCGTTTTTGTATTTCCAGATTGTAAGAAGACGGCACGGGCTGATCTTATTTTCCTGGTGGATGGTTCCAGAAGCATCTACCCGCCTGACTTTGTAATCATGCAGAGGTTTATGGAGTCAGTGGTGAATCTAACCACAGTTGGTAAAGACCTGACTCGCTTCGGGGTCATTATGTTCTCCGACGACCCCAAATCCATTTTTACTCTGAATGATTACAGCTCCAAGCAAGATGTTCGTAAGGCGATATCAACCCTGACTCGCCCGGACGGAGTGACCTTCACTGGAAAAGCCTTAGCATATTCATTACCGTTCTTTAAGGCTGAACATGGGGGTCGCGCCGCACTCCGGGTGCCTCAGATTCTCATGGTGATCACAGATGGCGAGGCTACTGACCCTGAAAATCTGGCTGCACCATCCTTGGCACTGCGAAAAAAAGGAATCCGCGTCTTCAGTGTTGGTGTTGGAAAAGCAAACGTGACTGAGCTAGAGATCATGGCTGGTGACAAATCCAGAGTTTTCTATGTGGACAAATTCAAGGCCTTGGAAACTCTGTACAAGAATATTTCTGGAGTTCTCTGCGTTGACACCAAGCCAGGTAAGAGGTAGAAGTGGTACCTTGGTGCACAGTAAATATTGAAAGTTAACCAAGTCTCTTTTGTTGTTAAAATTGACATTTTAGAGAATTAACCCAAGCCACTTAAAGAGCAGCTCTTAATCCACTCAGAATGTATCTAGACATGCAGTGAAGACAGCAGCATGAAGTCACCTCTTATCTGTACTGTGGACTTTTCTCTCTTTCTTTTGCAGTTTGTGAAAAGCAGCAGGCTGACCTGGTCTTCATACTCGATCAGTCTGAATCCATCGTCGAGAAGGATTACTCCCTCTTGAAGAACTTCACAGCTGAGTTAGTAAAGAGCTTCAACGTCAGTGAAGAGTTCGCGCACGTGGGACTAGGCCGGTTCAACGACGTCTTTCAGCATGAGTTTTACCTCAACGATTACTACTCCGAAAAAACAGTGATCAACAACATCATGAATATGAAGCAGATCAAGGGAGGAACTCGGATTGGAATGGCTCTGAAGTCCAGCAAGGAATATTTTAAGGCATCGCGGGGAAGCCGTGCATCTGAAGGGATCTCCCAGAATCTGGTGCTGATCACAGATGGCGATTCACAGGATCCGGTGGTAGAAGCAGCCGAGGAGCTCAGGGCTCTGGGGATTGAGGTCTTCGTCATCGGCATCGGAGAGATCAATCACCAGCAGCTCCTGAGTATTACTAACTCAGAGAGGGTCTTTACTGTGGAGAACTTCAATAGCTTGGAAAGGATCAAGCAAAAGGTGACGAAGCGCATCTGTGAATCCAAACCCACACCCTCCACATCTGAAGGTAAGTTTGAAAGTGTGACTCTGTCAATCTGTCTGTCTTCCCTAACTTATGACCCTCCAAGCTTAAGACATTTATCCCTTTCTCTTCAGGCTGCACCATCGATATCGCCATGGGATTTGATATTTCTAGAAACAGAAATCCTGGGGACACGCTGATCAGCGGCCACCCCAAGCTCGAGAAGTTCTTACCAGACATCGCCCGTTACGTTTCTTCAGTATCAGACCTCTGCTGTGTCAGCCCCTCAAAAGTTAATAACAGCATCGGCTTCCGAGTGGTGAGTCAGGATGGAATCACCAAGGAAGACATCGGCTTCGAGTCCCACAGCGAAAACGCAGTGACCAAAGTCAAGAGCATGACGTTTAATGAACCAACTAAGTTCAACACTGCCCTCCTGAAATCCTTCAAGGAGAAGTTCCAGAAGTCCAAAGCTGGAGTGAAGGTGAGTCACAGAAACCAATGGGACATTTAGACATCCCTGTCTCGCACATTATCTTGGAACTTGGAGTTCCTGTATTCACCTGGAGCTGCGCCGCACTGGGATGAGATTCAGAGTTTCTTCACCGTCCTGAGTTTCCTGCTGCAGTGAACAGAACACAGCTCAGTCAGATGGTGAAATATCCACTGAGATTTCATTTGCCTGCAATAAATCAGATTTCTAAGTTAAGAAAATTACTCTTAATGGCTTTTCAAGTATTTCCATGTGGCTGTTGAAACTCTCTGGATCTCATTGCCAAACCACAAATCTTACGGGAAATCACGAGACTGTTTACCGTGTGCAAGCTGAGGAGGAGAAGAAGAAGACACCTCTGAATCTCTATCTGACTTTCATTAGACACAGAATCCACAGGTTTTATCCGTAGATCCAGTAAAGTCGATATATTTAGACGTTATACTATTTACGTGAGTTGAGGGTTAGGGTTTATGGAACGTTAACATATTATAACAGTGTCACAACCATTTGAAGACCAGTCAAAATAAGCTGATGAGACAGTAGCAGTAACAGCAGTCTGTCATGTGACCTTCCTCCTCAGGTGCTGGTGATCTTCTCAGACGGACTTGATGAAGACGTGATGACGCTGAAGAGAGAAGCAGAGCTGCTGCGACTTTCTGGTAAAAACCCAAACAGGACTTTGTATTAGCAGAGCCGTTAGAAATGTTATTTAATTATCATTCATGCCAAGGACGTCTTCCTCTGTGTTTGTTTGTCTGCAGGCGTCAGCGCCCTGCTGACCGTGGCCCTGGAGGGAGCCACTGACTCCGCCCGGCTGCAGGAGGTCGAGTTCGGCCGAGGATTCGGTTACAAGCTCCCGCTGAGCATCGGCATGTCCAGTGTGGGCAACAGCCTCCGCAAGCAGATTGTAAGTGAAGGCAGAGATCAACCTCCTGTTTGTATTATTCAAGAGAATCAACACTTTGTTCTATAATAAGAACTGGAGTTGAATGAATAAAGTGACACCGGAGAGCAGAGCACTTCCTGTGAACAGGAGCTTTGAGTACAGATTCATCAAACTGAAAACCTGTTGTCTCGTGTCCAACGTCCGTCTCTGCAGGACACCGTGTCCAACAAGGAGTGCTGCAAAGTCCTGTGCAAATGTTCTGGACATGAAGGCATCCGTGGCTCGTGGGGGCCCCCGGGGTCAAAGGTGACCAGAATATACAAACCTTTCAAGTTTAAACATGATGTCTAAACAATGTGTCCTGGTGCAACAGTAACGCTCCACAGCTCCCAGCATTCCAAGGTCAATGTTTAATTTATACTGCAACAGAGATCAAAGTGTGGGACGCCTCTTTAGCCGGAGCTGCAACAAGTCCTCAGGTCATTTAGTGCAAAAGTGGAATAAGGTCAGAATCGGTGATGAACGTCAATAGAATTATAAAATCTGATATTTGCTTAATGACTTTACACTCGAGAAATGACAACGACAAAAAAAAACGCAGCAGAGAAAAAGATGCGTTCAGATAAACCTGCACTGTTCTTTGTGATATTATTATTTTGTATGTATAACTTTGCAGCCATTAGATAAAGGCAGAGGTCTTATAAAGTTATTAAGTACAAGAACCTGAACCTTGTACACAAACAGTAAACTGATTCGTGTTTCTCCTCATTTAAAATCACAGATTATTCCTGTTTCCTCCTCAGAGTCTGAAAGTGTCTGTGTCATTCCCAGGGTCCGACTGGACAGAAGGGTTATCTGGGCTTCCCAGGAGACGAGGGCGGAGCTGTGAGTTTCATCATCAACTCAACATCTGACCAGACAAAGACTAAACTGGATCCTTGTCCTCAGCGGTCGAGTTGTTGAATCATGTTCTCACTGTTCATAATGTTTAATATTTCTGGAACAGGGCGAGCGAGGGCGTCCAGGGCCGAGTGGACCCCAGGGCCTGGAGGGATGCTCTGGGCTCAGAGGACCAAAGGTACCGAGCTGCTGAGTCTGAATCCCTGAACTCTTGTGTCAGATCACAGATTGTCATTGTTTTCCAGATGTTGTCTGTTGTCTGACTCGTGCGGTTTGTGTCCACAGGGCTTCCGAGGCATCCGGGGAGACAGGGTGAGTGAACGAGGGAGGAGGGGGTGATGTGATGTGTCCTCAGCAATGTTTGGATAAACAGTAAAGATTAGGAGACAGAGAAAAAACAGCTCTGACACTCAAGTCTCCTTCGACGTTACAGGGTGGAGACGGCGAGGACGGACTGGACGGAGTCAACGGAGAACAGGTACCGACCTCAGCAGACACAAAATGTTCCAGTTTAAACGTTTATCCAGAATCATCCAGTTTAAACGTTTATCCAGAATCATCCAGTTTATACGTTTATCCAGAATCATCCAGTTTATACGTTTATCCAGAATCATCCAGTTTATACGTTTATCCAGAATCATCCAGTTTATACGTTTATCCAGAATCATCCAGTTTATACGTTTATCCAGAATCATCCAGTTTAAACGTTTATCCAGAATCATCCAGTTTATACGTTTATCCAGAATCATCCAGTTTATACGTTTATCCAGAATCATCCAGTTTATACGTTTATCCAGAATCATCCAGTTTAAACGTTTATCCAGACTGAAGCGCAGCTGAATCCATCTTCTAGTTTCCCCTCAAACATGAAGTGGTCAGACGATCAGAGTCCGACGCCTGATTAATCGATCTGTTGACGTGGACACGACGCTCGTCTCTGTTTTGTTTCCTCGACTCAGGAAATGAGCGATAGCTCTGGAATCTCAGGCTCCAGTTTCCTGAGCAGTTTTCTCTGGTTTTGTTTTTCAGGGACTGACGGGAAACAGCGGAGGCCTGGGAGAGAGAGGACATCCAGGAAACCCAGTAAACCTTATTATTATTATCATTACTCTCTGATCATGCTCTTTATAATTAAAACTCTTTATCACATTTGTTTATTTTTTTAATGAACAACAAAAGAAAAACACACATATGTATATTAATGGCAGTCAAAGTGTAAAAAAGTGTTTTTAATAATTTTGCCGTGACACAAATACATTTATCATTAAACTTAAATAATTATCTCAACAATGGTCATTTATAGATTGAATTATTGATAGAAAGTTGTTGTTTGATTCAATGTTCTTTTGTCATTGATTAACATTTGCAACATTTAACAAATGTTCACTCACAAAGACTTTTCTTATTTAAATGTTATATTTATCACATTATATTTGTATGAGTTATATTTAACTCAGTGGATCCCCGGAGCGTCACACGCAAGAACAGACGTGGTAAATTGACGCCCTGGGGATTCAATCTGTAGAACAAAGCGTTTCTCTGGAGTCGGTGGAATCCCCCCCCAGCTGTGGTGTCATAACGATGGACGAGTGGCGCTCGGGGGCGTTGACCTCTGACCGCCGGCTCTTTGATTGACATGTTGTACTGTGGTCCTCAGGGTATCCCCGGTATCAGAGGGGAGGCGGGGCTAAAAGGACAGCGAGGACTGAGAGGAGATCCGGTGAGTAGCAGTGTTGCATCATGGGAAACTGTACTTCAGGATCTCACATCAGAAGTTTGAGCTCAGAGAATCTTTTATTTCCTGTCGTCTTTGTCAACGTCATCGATAAACTGAACTGAATGTTTGTCAGCTGATGAACCTGAAGTTTAGAGTTAACATGTATTAAAATTGTTGTGTAATTGATGGTTGTGTATTTTTGTGTGTGTTTCTTTGTCAGGGTGAACCAGGTGCTGACAACACAACCCCAGGACCCAGAGGGGAAACCGGCAACCCGGGTTCACCGGTAGGCCGTCACAGAAAGAGGGTTTAAGGGTCAAAGGTCGCCACCGACTAAAACGAGCTGCATCATGTGAACATACATGTTATAAACATGCATTTATATATAATATTTTTAAGATTTGACCCACATTCATAAATATAAAATATTAAGTTCTTGCTACAACTTTCAGTTTTTATTAAGTCACATTTGAGTCTTTTTATTCTCATTTTATTAACCAGATAAAAAATGTTCCTTTATTTGACACCTAGCAATGCATTGTGGGATACTGAGTCAGCCGTACTGGATGTGATCATTCTCAGTAGACTTGTCTTTATGAAGCTAGATCCATGTTTTATGAACAGAAAATCAATATTTATTAAATACTGATGGTGTAAAAGCTGACTGTGTGTCTGTGGTGGTTCTGCTGATCAGGGACCAGCCGGACAGGACGGACGTGCGGGGGGGGCCGGACTCCTTGGAAACCCGGTGAGATTTATTAAGATTTCTGCTCACTGTACAAACAGAGCTGTGATGGAACTGAATTTATAAACAAGTGAACTGTGAGACACTGTCCTGTTGCATTATGGGAAATGTGGGCACCAGTGTTTGACCCAGAATGAATATCGGATCAGATTTGATTTCTCTCTGGATTTACACTTCTTCATATTTTAGTATCTGACATGTTCTTCTATTTATAAGATTCTATTTGTGTCTTTTTATCTTTATTTACTCTTTACGGCAGTAATACGACATTTTCCCGATGGGATCAATAAAGGATTTTCTGATCTTTATCTTAATCTGTCTCTCTCTGAAGGTTGAAGGTTACACAACAACAACACAACAACATAAACTAGATCGAGATCATTTTATTTGACTCGCACTCATAAATATCAGTTTTATAAACATGTCTCATTGTTTCCATCTGAGAAATCAAGGAAAACTTTAAAGAAAGAGATGAAAAATAAATAGATGAGATTAAAACTCGGATGTTTCTATTTCAGGGTCCAAGTGGAAGGAGAGGGGCGCTCGGGGAGAAGGTGAGAGAGGAAATCAGACAAAGCTCTGAGCTGTTAGTGACGGTGTATGTGACGCCTGTGTGTGACACCTGTGTGTGTCTGTGTGTGTCCCTCTGCAGGGCGCCTCTGGAAGGCCAGGAGATGCAGGAGCACCAGGCAGCCCTGGAGCTTCTGGTCCTCAGGTGAGTGGACTCAGCAGGACAGTAGCTTGTTAACCACCAGCAGAGAATTCCCCATCGTCTCCAACCAGTCACATGTCTTCTCCACAGGGTCCCCGAGGGGTCATAGGTCCACGTGGGCCGAAAGGAGGCGATGGTCTTCCCGGACCCCAGGTCAGTCTGCGCTCTGGGGTTTTTAATTCATTCTCATAAATGCAAAGATCAGACAAAACGAGTTTAAGACTTCTATTGTGTGGCTCGGTCATATCCATGAAGTTGAAGTCAAAGCCAAACTTTTTCCCCTGATTCTTGTGGTTGTGGATTTTCTTCTGGTCGATCGTGGGAAGTTGTTTTTGAGTTTGACGGCTTTAAATCACTGAGTCAGTCTGTGAGGTCATCTGCTCTCTGGCTCCAGGTTCAGATATTCATCAGTTTGATTGATTTGTGAAGTGGACAGCAGGTGGTAACACACACACACGCACACACACACAGACAGACAGACACAGACACACAGACACACAGACACACAGACACACAGACACACAGACACACAGACACACAGACACACACACACACACTTCTGCTTCAGGTTGTCAGTTCTATGGTCCTGAACGATATCTCAAGAAGCCGAGAGGGAATTTCTTGAAGTGGTGAACAAAGGTTCAGTTTGAGCCACAGATGAACTGGTTTGACTTGGGAGGTCAAAGGTCACCTCACCTGTTGTGACCTCTTGGGTGTTTCTCCTCTGGCGATGGTGACCAGGTGGGGACTCTAGTTTCTCTCTGGGTTTTGAATAAAAGGCTTTTATTGTTTTTATCAGATAACACACTCAGATAACACCGATCAGCTCATGTATGACTCAGCAGGTTTCTCACCATACAGGTGGACGCTCAGATTCCAGATGTCTCTTGTTGCTCTGACTCTTTGTTTGGTGCAGGGAGGACCAGGAGCAGCTGGAGCCCCGGGTTCCGTCGGGCGGCGTGGAGCCAACGGGCAGAAGGTCCGTGAAGTGGTTTCATCTCCAGAGCAGATCAGACCAGTTTATATACAACAACAGATTAGATCAGACCAGGTCATACAGACATGAGATTAGACTTAATGAGATGAGACTAGGTTCATTTCATAAAAAGATATTATAGATATTATATATAGATATGACAGATTGCAACCAGAACATGTAAATTCAGTAGGTTGTGAATTATGAGACTTCTGATGAATAAAATCTAGATCTGATTAGACTTGATAGATCAGGTAAAAAAAAAGATATTACATTTGAAGAGTCTAGATCATGTTCGATCAAACTGGTTTATAAAAATACAAGATAACACTAGATTAGATTTATATAATCTAGATTAGACAAAATGTTAAACTAAGTAATAAACCTAAATAAACTAATGAAGTGTTGTTGTTGTTGAAGGGCCAACCAGGAGACCCCGGGGTTCCGGGTGCGTCGGGATCCCAGGGACCCAGAGGAATGCCTGTAAGAGCCTGAACGTCTGTTTACTGCTAAGTATCAACTGGGTTTTAATATTAAAGCTTGTGACCGACTGTTCCAGGGTCAGGATGGTAGAGATGGTCATGGACCTCCGGGACTGAGAGGTGGCAAGGTAGGAACAAAATAAAAATGTTCATCATTTTGAATCATTTTGTTTATCTTTGAAATGACCTGTTTGTGTTGGTTGACAGGGAGATCCTGGGTTCCCCGGTTATCCTGGTCTTCAGGTGAGTCGTCCACACTCACTCATCACAGGTCTTCTGAACGCTCACACACTAAACTGTCACCTGACAAAACATGGTGATCGCCCCCTGGTGACAGGCTCCAGTACAGGTCATAAACCTCCTCCATGTTAGCAGATTGGTCATGGACCAAACTAATAAACCTGAGTAGACGTTGAACAATAAACTTTATGTGAGAGGAGACGATATAAAAACACGGAGGATCTTCTCCAGCGTCTGGAAGAAACCTGAATGTTTAAAGATCGAATGTGAAGTAGATAATAGGAGCTCGAGAGTGAGATGATCTATCAGACGTATTGTCCGGAGTACTTCCTCTACTAGTACAACACAATGTGAGTACTTCCTCTACTAGTACAACACAATGTGAGTACTTCCTCTACTAGTACAACACAATGTGAGTACTTCCTCTACTAGTACAACACAATGTGAGTACTTCCTCTACTAGTACAACACAATGTGAGTACTTCCTCTACTAGTACAACACAATGTGAGTACTTCCTCTACTAGTACAACACAATGTGAGTACTTCCTCTACTAGTACAACACAATGTGAGTACTTCCTCTACTAGTACAACACAATGTGAGTACTTCCTCTACTAGTACAACACAATGTGAGTACTTCCTCTACTAGTACAACACAATGTGAGTACTTCCTCTACTAGTACAACACAATGTGAGTACTTCCTCTACTAGTACAACACAATGTGAGTACTTCCTCTACTAGTACAACACAATGTGAGTACTTCCTCTACTAGTACAACACAATGTGAGTACTTCCTCTACTAGTACAACACAATGTGAGTACTTCCTCTACTAGTACAACACAATGTGAGTACTTCCTCTACTAGTACAACACAATGTGAGTACTTCCTCTACTAGTACAACACAATGTGAGTACTTCCTCTACTAGTACAACACAATGTGAGCGCTGGAACCTCAGAGTTTCAACTCTTCAGCAGTTTCATTTCCCAGAGTTGAAATGATGAGTTGATCCTGAGAACATGATGTTTGAAGATGAGCGAGATGAAGCTGAGCGTCCAGACGGTTTACAGGAATCACGAGGATCTATTAACAAGTTGCCGAATTTATCTTCGGACTCTTTCAGAGCTTTGAGATAAGAAACGTGTTCATTCTGCATCGTCAGGAAAATGCTGAGCTCGTACTTAAATAAGCTGCTTCGTGAAATGATGATGTTTGGATTGTATTCTGACTCCCAAGTAAAATCAAACAGGAAGTGATGAATCTTTTCCTTCAGGGTGAGGAAGGTATGCAGGGACCCAAAGGATCCCCAGGTCCTAAAGGCAACGGAGGACGAGGAGTGAGTGAAGATCAACGAGTCAAATGAGATTCAATCTGATGTGTTTCTGCTTCATGTGATGAGATGTTTGCTTCTCAGGGGAACTCAGGCCGACCGGGGGAGTCAGGAGCGACTGGAGAGCCGGGCTACTCCGGACACAGAGTGAGTGTGTGTGTGTGTGTGTGTGAGTGTGTGTGTGTGTGTGTGTGTGTGTGTGTGTGTGAGTGTGTGTGTGTGTGTGTGTGTGTGTGTGTGTGTGTGTGTGTGTGAGTGTGTGTGTGTGTGTGTGTGAGTGTGTGTGTGTGTGTGTGAGTGTGTGTGTGTGTGTGTGTGAGTGTGTGTGTGTGTGTGTGTGTGTGAGTGTGTGTGTGAGTGTGTGTGTGTGTGTGTGTGTGAGTGTGTGTGTGTGTGTGTGTGTGAGTGTGTGTGTGTGTGTGTGTGTGTGTGTGTGTGAGTGTGTGTGTGTGTGTGTGTGTGTGTGTGTGAGTGTGTGTGTGTGTGTGTGTGTGTGTGTGTGTGAGTGTGTGTGTGTGTGTGTGTGTGTGTGTGGGGGGGGGGTAATCCTGAGTTAGTTATCTGTGACACGCAAGTCAGCTACAGACATTTTATCGTTTATAGAAATAATTTCGTTGTGTTGCAGATCAGAAACGTTACAATCATACATTAATTCATTAACACAGCAAATTCATCATTAAACCAAACTAACGTCAATAAAACCACATTTATCATTTTCTCAAAAAAATGAATTAACTCACAATAAAACAAAAATGTTAAATGTTCAAATTTCATACAACAAATTAAATGAGAAAATAAAATCTACAGTTATAAACATCTGAGTCCATTGAGGAGTCATTTTGCTGCTGTAACAGTTCGTCTGGTTCATCAGCAGAAAAATAATAAGTGATTATAAATCATTAAATAATTATTTTGTATTTAATCTTATTCATATATTAGAATTCATTTTAACTGCTGTCTGACGTTTAGCAGAGGGAATAATGCATTTCAGAAACTATGAAAGAATATTACATTTAAAACTAAATATTAATTTTAAGTTGATTAATAATTACTTTAAATGTAATATTTCCAGATTCAGCTCTTCCATCTTATCTTCATCAGGAGGATGGATTTAAGAAAATCTGACCGAGTTTAAAAAACAAGAGCTGACCACATTAATCACTGAATCAATACTGAATTAATAGTTTTATTTAAAATAATATTAGTTTGCTCTCTCCTCAGGGGCGGCGCGGTCTGCCTGGAGGGAAAGACATGACGGTAAGTCCAGCTCACACCTGAGTTCAGCTCACTGCGATGATCAGATTGGATAAGAAGTGTTTCCTCATGTGTCCTCAGGAGTGTCAGCTCGTCACCTACATCAGAGACAACTGTGGTGAGAGATATTCATTTGATTATATTAACTTACACAGAGAAATCCATCCACATCTGGCCAATGAAGTGACAACACAGTGATGTTGTATCATATTTAAGATCAGATTTTTCCAATATGAATCAGGTTTATCTCTTGATCCAAGTATCTCCTTCATTGCTCCACTAACAGCAGCTGACTCTGAACCATTTGTTTCCTTCTGCTCGCAGCTTGTTCCTTCGGTACGTATCCTCGCCAGCAGCAACACAACGTGCAGAGAACACAACTGTGACCCCACACAAACCCTCCTCAGGTCCTTGACTCCGTCCCCATCGAGGACCAAAACCGTCTCCTGTGGTTTCCCCAGAGAGTTGTGAAGCAGCCGGGTTTTGGAGTCTGGGGTCAGTTCCTGTGACCACACTCACAGTTATGATTTCTTCTTTGTTGGTTTTCAGATCGATCCCAGTGCCCGGCCTACCCCACGGAGCTGGTGTTTGGTCTGGACATGTCTGAGAACGTGACCCAGGCCTCCTTCGAGAGGCAGCGGGCCGTCCTCCTGTCTCTGCTCGAGGACGTGGCCGTCTCCGAGAGCAACTGTCCAACAGGCGCCCGGGTGGCCGTGGTCGGCTACAGCGCCTACACCAAGTACCTGATCCGCTTCCAGGACTACCGCCGCAAGAAGCAGCTCATCGAGTCAGTGAAGAACATCGCCCTGGAGAGGACGTCCAACAAACGCCACCTCGGGGCCGCCATGCGCTTCGTGGGTCAGAACGTCTTCAAGCGGGTGCGAGCTGGAATGATGATGAGGAAGGTGGCGGTCTTCCTCTCTAGCGGGCGGACTCAGGACGTTGACAACATCGTTACGGCTGTGATGGAGTACCGGGCCCTGAACATCGTCCCGGCGGTCATCTCTCTGGATAACGCTCCAGCCATTGGTCGAGCCCTGGAGGTAGGTTCGATTCCTCAGAGAGCTCAGGAGATCCAGCCTGGGTCCCATGTCTCTAGTGCCGGTGTTTTCTCTAGAACTGGTTCCACAGATCTCCACCACGGCATGACTCAGCCGACAGAATCAGAGGCTGTGGGAGGAGAAGGAACCTTCTGTCATCTGAGATAACGTGAGGGACACTTTCTGAAACCAGCTCCCAACCTGAGCTCCGGTGCCTGATCAGCAGATACTGGGAATTTAGGGAATCTGCATCAATTGTGAAAGTTGAATACTTTAGTAAGTTAGAAAATTTTTCAGTTTTTATCAAGTAACAGATCTGGAGAGTTCAGGTCACGTCTCAAATCCTAAAGTCCCGGTCTGCCGAGAACATCTGGACCCTGATGTTTGTGGTGTAATTAGAACATAATGATGTGAGAACATTCAAACCAAACACAACTTCTCAGACTCAGAGAAAACAAACAACAAACTCTCACATTGACATTGAACATCTGAGCAGCTCGTCCTCCTCTCGTTTGGCTCCAGCTCCTCTGGCTCCAGCTCCTCTGGCTCCAGCTCCTCTAGTTCATGTTCCGTTCAGCGAGAGCTGCCAGATGTTTGTGTTTGAGAAGCTGCAGCTGGAAATCCAGCAGCAAGATGTTTAATCCAGGAGATGAAGGAGATGTCTGTAGTTGTGTGTCGCGTGCTCTCTGATTCATGAGGCCTTCTGTTTCTCCTCAGGTCGACGACTCCGGAAACTCCATCTTCTCTGTGCTGGGTCGGGACATGGCTGCCGGCCTGAGGAAGGTCAAGAACTGTGCCATCTGCTACGGTAAGAGCTCGTGTTCGGATGAATCATGAAGAAGTCCTCTTCTCAATGTTACTGCTTCATTCTTCACTGTGTGCAAACTGGAACTTTCCTCCACTGTGATGACTCGACACATTTAAAAACATCAACGTCTATTCTGCTCAGTAAATGCTGAGTCGGTTTGGAGATGATGAGTTTTGTTTCTTCAGACCCGTGCAGCCGTGCAGCGGAGTGCACCTCGGTCCAGGAGCCGCTGCCGCCTCAGGAGGTGGACGCCGACCTGGTCCTGTTGCTGGACAGCTCCAGGGAGATGCAGGCGGACGAGTACACCGGCGCCCAGCAGCTGCTGGGCTCTGTGGTGGAGCAGCTGGCCGTGAGCTCGCAGCCCCGCCGGGCCGGCAAACAGGCCCGGGTGGCTGTGGTCCAGCAGAGCGGCACCCAGGCGCCCAAGGTGGAGTTCGGCCTGCAGGCCTACCAGAACCACAGCGTGATGAGGACGCACCTGATCCAGAACATGCAGCAGCAGGGCGGCTCCTCGGCCCTGGGACAGACGCTGGAGTTCACCCTCAACACGCTGCTCCTGAAGGCCCCCCAGGCCCGGAGGAAGAGGGTGCTGCTCGCCGTGGTCGGCACCCAGACCGCAGACTCCGACCGGGCCAAGCTGCAGTACATCTCCCAGAAGGCCAAGTGTGAGGGCGTGGCGGTGTTCGTGGTGACGGTCGGCGATCGCTACAGCCGGGCGCAGGTGGAGGCGCTCGCCAGCCCCCCCGTCCAGCAGCACCTGATCCACCTGGGCAGACCCAAGGCCGACCAGCAGGGATACGCCCAGCGCTTCTTCAGAGTCTTTCTCTGTGCCCTCAACAGTGAGACCCGACCTCATAAACCAACTTCCTCGATAACCATCCAGTAAGATGAGACTCATATTCAAACCATGTTCCTGAGGCTGAAAGTCTTTGTTGTGTCTTTCAGGGGAACTGAACTCGTATCCTCCTCCATCTTCCAAACAGAGGTGTGACCAGCTGAAGGGTCAAGCTGGAGGAGAGTTCTTCATCAGCAGGTAACAGGAACTCTCTCTCAGCACTGAAACGACCTGTTTTACTATAACAGGAGATTATTTGTCTTTCTGTGATTCCTTCACAGTTGAAGTAAGAACCTGAATTCAGATTGGATGGGTCAGTGGGAAAATGTCTTTGAGAGAGAATCATGAGTTCTGTCGCTGACTAACTAACGACTCTGCAACTTTAATAATGAGTGAAAATAACATGACTCTGGTTAAATGGGTTCCTGGAAGTGGAAAGTGTTTTCTGAGCTGAACCCGGTTCAGTTTGATCCTGACCCAGACCTCCTCCTGGTCTGAGGAACCTTTCACACCTGATGTTCAGGCTCAGACTGAACTGAAGAGTCTGAAGCTCTGAACCAGGTGTGAACGAGCGGACCAGTTCCACCAGTTGATTCACGACTCAGCAGAACCTGAATCACACGCTGACACATGTGGTCTGCTGCGTCCAGTCAGGGGCATGAGGCGTGGCCACTGGAGGAGGAGGAGGAGGAAAAGTTCCAGGAGACGAGGAGACGGACACAGAGTGGACAGATGGACGTCCTCCAGAGGCTGAGCACAGGAGAGGGACACACACTGATCACTGGAGGCAACGGTAACGCACACAGAGAGACACACACACAGAGAGACACACACTGAGATACACACACTGAGAGACACACACAGAGAGACACACACAGAGAGACACACAAACAGAGAGACACACACTGAGATACACACACTGAGAGACACACACAGAGAGACACACACAGAGAGACACACACACAGAGAGACACACACTGAGATACACACACTGAGAGACACACACAGAGAGACACACACAGAGAGACACACAAACAGAGAGACACACACTGAGATACACACACTGAGATACACACACAGAGAGACACACACAGAGAGAGACACACTCACACACACTCACACACATAGAGACACACACACACAGAGGAACACACACAGAGAGACACACTCACACACACACACACACACACATAGAGACACACACAGAGAGACACACACAGAGAGAGACACACTCACACACACTCACACACATAGAGACACACACAAGAGACACACACACACAGAGGAACACACACAGAGAGACACACACTAAATCAAAGTTAAAGGAGACGTTTTCATTCATTTAATTTGAGTAATAAAATGTCTTCATGCTCTAATGTTCAGAATCACGTTCCTCAGACTGTCCATCGCTGCTGCTCCTCTTTTCAGCCTCTGTCCCAAACACTTGGTTTTAGCTCCTGTCTCTTTAAGACCCCCAGTCTGCTGTGATTGGTCGACAGCTTTTGGCTGTTGGAGGAACTCACTTTACCTGACTTAGTTTATAACGTAGAAAATGTTTATTTAAATCTAAACGATGGCTCGTTAACTGATGTAACTACGGCAACTGAGAAGGTCATAAGACGACGTGCCTTTAATAAAAAAAATGTCTCTGTCTTTATCTTCAGAATTCTACAACCACTGTGTCACTGCCTCTTTAAGAGGGCGGGGTTTATAACCATGGTAGGGGCGTGTCAGAGTAGATTTACCTTGCAGCCTCTCGGACACGCCCCCTATCCCAAACAGACTTTGACCTTTGCCCCACGAGAGGTTAGAACCTCTAAACCCTGAGTGGAGGTCAAACTCCGGCTGGAGGTGTCAGACAGGGGGCGCTGGTTCTCAGGGTGTGTAGTAAATGTGTGTGTTGTGCTTTCAGCCCGGTGTCGGCTGGACGCTGACGCTGGTTCGCAGTGTGACGACTTTGTCCGAGTTTGGTTCTTTGACCGTCTCATCGGTGCATGCTCCCCCTTCTGGTTCGGCGGTTGCGGCGGTAACGCCAATCGCTTTAACACGGAAACCGAATGTTTCCTGACGTGTGCCACTGACAGTAAGTCGGCCTCCCGGACGACCATGACTTCTGTCCACTCGTAGCCACATCGATGATTTTTCCATTAACGATGTCGTCTGTAAAATGATTTTAATATTTCTTTCCTCTTCTTTACTGAAACGTTAGAAAGTTGATTTTTCTCAGGAATTAAAACACGTGAATCACTCGGATAAAAATTCGTGAACAGACTCGTTATTTTCCTGATGAAGTTCAGACGTCACCTGGTGTTGATCCACTTCCTGTGAGACACAAACTGTTTCCTGTTTCCTGAGGTTGGTTCACGGTTTCTTTTCCTCCGTCAGATCCCAGCGTCCTGACGCCGCCGCAGCTGAACAGCTTCGTCTCCAAAGGTAAACGCATCACACAATAACAGGCCAATGAAAATCACCTGCTTAACATTGGGGCAGGATGTGACACAAACACGTTGCTATTGGTTGAGGTGATGTCACTGGTTAAACCTCACCACAGGAGGCAGATGTTTTTATACGATCATAAGTGAACGTTGTTGGCTTTGTGTACTCGTCAGTGGCGCGTTGTGTTGTCTCTAACCTGCGACCTGTCTCCTCAGACGCCTGCTTCCTCGGCCAGAACCCCGGCAGCTGCCAGGACTACACCATGATGTGGTTCTTCGACACCGAGCAGAACGAATGTTCTCGCTTCTGGTTCGGAGGCTGCGGCGGCAACGAGAACCGCTTCAAGACGCAAGAGGAGTGTGAGAACCTGTGTTTGACGAAGAGTCGATGAAGAGGAGATCTGTTGCATCAGACACAAGGAACAGGAGCATCTTCACGGAAAACCACCAGGGGGCGGCCATGAGTTCTTTTAAAGTCTTTAAACTGCAAATGTCTTCGGGGAAAGTTTAATGTTTGAATTAGTTTAATCTGACTCATGGACGATTTCCCTGTGATGTTTGATTTCCTGCCGAGCTTCACGACGAGTGAACGAGGTCGACGTGGAGCTTCGATCCCGAGCTACTCGCACGAGGTCGACCTAAAAACTCAAGTTCTCTCAGAGTCAACGAAAGAAACATTAAAAGTGTGTTTATATGAACTTTGAAGTTCGGTTTCATCATTTATCACATTGTTTTAAATCAATAACTAATAATCCGATGTTTTTCTGGGACTGAACCTGAACGTCTCAGTGGAAACGTGTTGAAGAGAAAAACCTGAAAGATGTTTTATCTGTAAACTTTCTTTTCATAGTTTGGAACCAAACTAGTTTTTTTAATCAAATAATTGAATATAAATTCATTTCATTTCAACAAGATAAGTAACACAAACAACTAAAGAAGACGACTCTGAAGAAATGTAAAACTGATCCGCTCCAGTTTTTAGAATATTTTCTTTTTATCGTACAATTTTTTCTGCTTAATTCTGTCGTCTCCATGTTTTATTTTCATGTTTCCTGAACTTGTTTAAATCAAGTTTGATGAACTTTCACTGTTGTTGAGCTGCAGCTTCGTTAATGAATAATAAAATAAAGTTTCAAACTGACATCAAGCAGCTGCTGATTCTCTGACTGAGAGTGTGTGGGTGTGTGAGTTTGAGTGTGTGTGTGAGTATGTGTGAGATATAAACACAGTCTGCGGCTCGTCTCCCAGTTTGAACCTTATAAGGGTCGAGCTCCAGCTCCAGCTCGTGTCGTTGTGTGTGAAGAAGACGAAGATGAAGTCGTCTGTAGTTCATCAACCCGACGAAGAAAAAAATCTATCTAAAATATCCAGAAAGCTTCGAGTCCCTGGCGCATGATGCGTCTGTTCATCTGTCTTCTGATTGGTCATGAGATAAACCAGTGATGATAACAAATGGCGGCAGGAGGCGTTACAGAAATCTTCCAGATGTTGAACCACTTCCTGTCGCTTTGTGAGTTTCAGACATCGAGTCGTTTGATTCAGACAAAAACAAAGAAAACGAGTCTTTGTCAAACTCGCTGATTCATGGTTTTTATTTTTTATTTACAGGAAAAAAAAACATTTAAAAGTTGAACATCAGATTGTAAATCAACAAAAGTGAATCCAAAGCATCTCTATCGCCCCCTGGTGACAGGCGGCAGTATTTATCAGAAACTCCTCCTCAATGTTAGCAGATGGGACAAGTAGGCGTTAAATAAATGTTTGTAAAGACGTTTCTGTCTTTTCAGCTCGTTCTCTTCTCTCTGATGTTTGTTTAAGTTTCTGATCAGTTTGGTTTGAATCAGTTATTTGATGATATAAACTTACTCCTGATTGGTCGTGTTTTGTTTTGTTGATCAACATAAATACGACACTCGTGCGTGACCGAGGAGATTTCTCTTGATGAACATGAAACTGGTTCTGAGACGACAGCCGTTACTTTTCAGAAACATCTTCTTGTATTGGAACTTTGTGCATGAAGCAGTTTCTGTGTAGATACGAGGACGAAGAGAAGACGCCACTCGTGTCTTCTGCAGATGTTTCTCCATCAGCTGGAGGTTCCAGCTTCAACTACAGTGAATAACAAGCTGGGACGTTCAGAGCCGTGTTCACTTCCACACTTTGACGATGCCGTCTCTGGACGAGGTGACGATGAAGCCCTGCGTGGTCTGAAAGGTGGCGATGTCCGTGATGATGTCATGGTGTCCCACAGGGAGGGATTCTGGGCCGCGGCGAGGAGAGTCCTCCACCACGCCGCTCTTCTGCTTACTGTGGATCTCCTGCACAACACAGAGGCATGATGGGAAACAAAGACTCTGGATCATTAGGGATCAAAGTGTGAAGCGTGACCTCACCTGCACGACCTCGGTTCCTTCGATGATCTTCCTGCTGTAGAGGACGGACGGACAGTGCAGCGAGTCGTTGGCTCCTCCCGCCACGATGTAGGAGCGCTCAGGATAGGCCAGGTCCCAGAACCTGAGAACAACCGTTGAGTCACATCTGATGCTCGTGTCCAGCTTGTATAGAGCTTGTGTTACAGTTGTGTTACAGTTGAACAGGTTCAGGTTGTGTGTGTCAGACCTGATCCTCATGTCGGAGCCGGCCGTCAGCAGCAGAGGGTTCCCATCAGCCGGACTACAGTAGATCCCATGAACGCTGTGAGAAGACGGCTGGAGAAACAAAAACACACTTTAATGTGAAGAAGAAGAATCGGTTTGTTCAGGCCCGGCGGTTCTCACCTGAAAAACTACAACAGAAACACTTGACTGATATGATGAGCAGTGAATTAACCAGGTTCCACTAAGATCACCCCCCCCACCAGGTACACAGGACCCGAGTGGACGTCATGTGACCACACTGACTGTCACACTGACTGAGCATGCTCCATCACAATATCGCCACCTACTGGAACGGAGGGGAATGGAGGATCAGGGACGCCAGAATGACACAGATCCTTTTAGTCTGAGAGGAACCGTGGACAAGAACATGAGACCGCAACGAGTACACAACTCAATGTGGAACACACACACACACACACACACACACACACCTGCATCTCAGAGAGTGGAGGAGCTGAACTCGCCCACAGGGTGAATTTTCGATCTCCAGTCTCCATGTCCCACATCGACACTTCATTATTACCCTGGACGGCTGGGGGGGGGGAAGAGAGAGAGGGGGAGAGAGAGAGAGAGAGAGAGAGAGAGAGAGAGAGAGATATAGAGAGAGAGAGAGAGAGAGAGAGAGAGAGAGAGAGAGAGAGAGAGAGAGAGAGAGAGAGAGAGAGAGAGAGAGAGAGAGAGAGAATGAGTTTTTTCTCACTTTACATTTAAACGTGTAAAGTTAAACGTTAAAGACGTCGACCGACCTGCGATGACAGATGATTGGTAGAGCGGATGCATGAGCAGCCGTCTGATTCGTGCTCGAGCCGGGTGGGAGTGGTTTGAAATGGGCAGCTGGAACCTCATATCCCAGCAGGCCATGGTGCCGCTGCTCGTTCCTGTGGAGAAAATAAAAAGCACAAACTTGTTTAAACGTCACTTTAACAAATAAGTTAATGAAGTCGAGTTTTACTCGTTCAGTTTACGGACTCTGATTTAAACCGTCACTCCTGGATGTGTTCCATCAGAATGTCAACGCACCTAAACAGAGCCAGCACTGGTGCATGTCCACGCTGAAGGAGGTGATGAGGCCGAGGCGCAGGTCGTGGCGGAGCGTCCAGGCGTTGGAGTTGGAGCGAAGGTCCCAGCCGACCAATGAGCCGTTGACGGTGGCGTATGCCAGCACAGACTGAGCGCCTGAGTTAAAATGGTGGATGTCCACGGCGCAGCCATCTACCTGCAGGTCCAGAGACCTGATAGGAGCCGGAGGACAGAGTGAGACAGGAAGCAGGTCAGACCTCACAGTTCTACCTGCCGACGGGTTTCCTCACCTGGTCTGGAACGGCTGGACTTTGGGGGATTTGGGAGGTTTATTGGCTTCGACCGCCAGCAGCTGGATGGAGCCGTTGTCTGAGGCCACCGCTAAATAATGTGACCCCTGACAGAAGGTCAGTGTCTTCACGTGGCCGCCGATTCGAGAATACGTCAACACCGACCTGCAGGAGGCAAGAGAAGACGCAACAGAACCGTTAACTCAGAGTCCAGCTTTGGTCTGAAGACCTCACGTGTTCCTCACGTGTTTCTCACATGTTCCTCACATGTTCCTCACATGTTCCTCACATGTTCTGCTGCTTCTGTATGTGAGAACAAACATCTGAGTCAGTGTCTCTGGACATTTTCTGGATCTTCTCCTGCAGCCTCCTGGTAAAATGTGTGTAACATGTGGGAGTGAGTCCATGTGAGGAACCAGCAGGACAATGTGTGGAAGCTTCTCAGAGAGCGAGTGGACGTGTTGATGAGGTTTCTAACACGTGACGTGAAACTGGAAGAACACAAACATCTCAGGATGAAGACGAGGAGCCGAACACGTAGAAGACGAAGACGTCAACCTGGAAACAAGAGGAGATTAGAGGTTCTACCTGGTGGTCGTGGTCTTGCCCTCCATCTTCTGACTGTCCCAGACTTTGACGGTGCCGTCGTTGGAGGCCGTGGCGAAGATGGAGTGTTCGTCTGAGACTCGGATTCTGTTCACTGCAGCTTTGTGTTCGTGGAGGTGTGCGACCAGCAGCCCTTTGGGATGCCAGCCTGAAACACACAGTTACACACTGAGCCAGGAAGCAAACAGCTGATTGGCCCATTTTAGATCAGAAGATGATTCTCTTTCTTCCTGTTCAGAGCCGACGCTGCACCTTCAGCTGAACGACATGAACTCTGTGTGGTAGCTTTTATATTATTTGAATTCTGGTGTTACCGGGAGGCGGCGGTCGGCTCTCCCACTCGGCGCTCTCCATCATCTGTTTGGCCATGCGCTCTGCGCTGCACTGCTCCCTCTTCTGCTGCACCAGCTGCTGCAGCTCCGCCTTGCAGGTGTTGATGCGGCGCTGGTAGGCGGGGCCGCTCGCCACCGACTGCAGCACGGTCACCGCCGGGGTCACGGCGCTCTTCTTGATCTGACCGCCCGGCCCGTCAGCTGCCTGCAAACCAGACGAGGTCTTTAAATAAATATTCCTGTTGAAGCTGAAGCCATGTGATGATGTTTCAGTAAAGGTTTTCTGGTCTTGATGAATTGACAGTTCAGGATATTCAGACAGAGCTTCCTGAGTTGTGACAAACGTTAACGTTACAAACTGTTCAGAGAGACGTGAGAATAACGAATTATTAACGAATAACGAATCTAAAAAGCTTCTACGACCCAAAATAAACTCAACAAGGGAAAAAGACCTGAGATGATAATGAAGCCTCGTTACAAACATCTAATGAGAGCGAGCTTTAATGGGGACGGAGCCACAGGTATTTTACAGACAGAAAGATTGAGGATGAATCATTAACTTGAAACTAATGAAGATTTATGTTTCTTTCTTTGGACAAACCAGTTTGTGTGGAATCACATCAGGATGAGATCATAAACTCTGTGAACAGGTTGGTGGTAGTTTGGCCTCTGGACAAACAGGATCAGTTCCAGATGGTCCTGATTCTTATAATAACAGTAAAGGTCGACCACGCCTGCACCTGAACGCAGCATCGGGGGGGGGGTTACCGTGGCGAGCTGAGCGGAGGCCGGCTCCTGAGACCCGAACATGCTCTTCCACTCCTCGTTCATGGTGGAGTCCTGCTTGGTGTGCTTCCTCGCTGCAGGACACAGGAAACAACACAGACACATTTCATTTAGCTGAGGCTTTTATCCAAAGGGAATTAAAATAAGTGCATCAACCCCGAAGGTACAGACCCAGGACGACAAGATCAAGAAAGCACAAAAAGTACAAAAAAGACACACAACAGGAGTCTTCACATTGTAGAACTAGAAACTATGGATGAGACCAAGTGATGGGATTAACATGAGACGAGGGGGAGATCAGGAGGAGATCAGGAGGAGATCAGGAGGAGATCAGGAGGAGATCAGGAGGAGGCTCGTTCTCTTCCGGAGGTCTCGGCTGCAGATGCAGATCAGTTCCTTCACTAAGTGACAGAAACCATCTGGAGCACAGAGCTGGTTCCATCTCAGAGAACGTTCTGTGTTTGTTTATTCCTGAAGCTGAAGCTCAATTCAAATTTAAAAAAGGCTTCAAGTGAGAAAATAGACATTTTTCTTGGCTCCTCACGATCACGACGTTTCCAGATGTGTAGTTTTCATGCAACAGCAGAATTTTCTTGTTGATAAATAGATGTGAACTTTGAAGTGAGGACGGATCTTTAGTTGTGAGCTTGAACCTTCAGTGGGTGGACTCTGTGTGGTTACCTCTCTTGTCCTCGGCCTCGGCCTTGGGTTTGACCAGGTCCACTTGGCGGCCGGTGATGCCGAGCGTTGCCAGGTCGATGACGCCGGTCTGCGCTGCCTCTCCCAGGTGGTTCTGCTCGCCCATGTTGGCTTTGGCCTTGTTGGACTTCAGCATAAAGTCTTTGAGCGCCAGCAGCTTGTCCTCCTCTGACTCCGTCATCCCCTGAACAGCACAGGAAACAGGAAGCAGTGAATGCAGGTGGAGGTCTGGCGGTGGATTAGCAAGCTCACAGTGACCTTTGACCTTCAATAACCAACATCCAATCACTTCAGTGATTCCAACATAGGAGCACATTTAAAGAAATTCCCTAAAGGCGTTCTAGAGCTATTCTGTTCACAAGAACACGAGGAGACATGAAACCAGTATCGTTCAAACTCATTCCAAACCACGGAGAGCGACCTGCATCTGAAAGCTACAGCTCCTCGTGAGCCTCCCTGGCCTCCATCACCACTTCTCTATCCATGTGATTAAACCAGTCCAGGACTGAGGAGGTGTTGAGTGACAGTCGGCTCCAGATGAGAATCTGAGCTCCTCCTGAAGCTGATTGTTCTCACCAAACTCACCATGTGAACACAATTCAGTGGTTTTTCCTCAGAACAGTTGGATTTCAAACCCGTGCGTCACGCTCTGCTCTCCAGATGCAGCTTTAAACCAAATTAATCATCATCTAAAATCCGCTCCCAGCGGGGGGGGGTTTATGTCGACATGTGCACAAGATAATAAAGTGACTGTTTAGAGAGAAAGACCCTGAAGAGAGGTCAAGGCTGTTGCTCCACATGTTTTACAAGAAGAAAAGGATCTTGGAATATGTGTCTGCTTCCCCCTTCGCACACGCACACACACACACACACACACACACACACACACACACACACACACACACACACACACACACACACACACACACACACACACACACACACACACACACACACACACACACACACACACACACACACACACACACACACACACACACACACACACACACACACACACACACACACACACACACACACACACACACACACACACACACACACACACACACACACACACACACACACACACACACACACACACACACACACACACACACACACACACACACACACACACACACACACACACACACAGACACACACACAGACACACAGACACACACACACTCACACACACAGACAGAGGCTGGTATGCAACCAGAACAACATAGTTCAGAGCATTGTGGGAACTCTTTGTTGTGGACTCAGAGTCATGTGTGTGGTGGTGATAGCGTGTTGGAAAGCAGAGCGTCAGCGCAGATTCTCATTCCCACGGGAAACATGTCGACATGTTCTGAATCAAGTTTAGGTCAGGTCCCATCAGCCATCAGCCTGGAACTGCCTCCAACATCCAGAACATGTCATGAAGAACTGACCTGTGACAGCAGCTTCTTGAGGAGCTGAGCGATGGCCGGGTCCTCGGGAGTGGGGCATTCTGGGATAGATCCAGCTCGCTTCTTCTGCCGCAGCAGCAGGTGTCGAAAGAGGCTGGCGATGTCTCTGGAGCGCAGCGCGTAGTCGAAGATGGAGCGACTGACCGGCTCCTTCAGGACGCTGAGGAGGACCAGCTCCTTATCGATCTGAAGAGAGAGGACAACGATACGATGATGGTGAAGATGATCTACAGCTGGGAGAATGACTGAACTGTGACGATGGGGAAGACTCACCTGGATGATGGGCTGGGTGATGAAGGGGTTGAGGTGGGGCATCAGTTTACAGTAGACATCGGCCACGTTGAGGTGTTGAGCGACCACAGTGATGAAGCCCACCGCCCCGTAACGGATCCACAGGTTGGGATGACACAGGAACGG
This sequence comes from Pseudopleuronectes americanus, assembly GCA_038501795.1. Classification (NCBI taxonomy): domain Eukaryota; kingdom Metazoa; phylum Chordata; class Actinopteri; order Pleuronectiformes; family Pleuronectidae; genus Pseudopleuronectes; species Pseudopleuronectes americanus. Next base: position 619,489 of record CM076722.1, read on the forward strand.
AGCTACAGCGAGCGGAGGAGGACACCATAACAAATCCAGAAACCACCAGAGCCACGATTTGAAATCTTACCGAACGTCCTCTCTCACCAATATCACTGACAAACTCGTAGATGTGAGGTTTCTGCAGCAGACCCAGCTGACACATGCAGGTGAGAGCGTTGAGAGCTTTGTAGATGACGAACTCCTCCGTGTCGCTCAGGCCTTGCTGCAGGAGAGGCTTCAGGATGGAGGAGCTCTGCCAGCCCACGTACGCCGCCACGCCTTCCACACAAACAGGAAGAGAGACAGAATTTAGAAAACTCAACTAAAATGATTTCTACCAAACTTAAAACAAAAGAGTTTATCCTTTAGAAGCTTTGAAGTCTTAACGAACCATCGTGAGACCTTGTGTTCGTCCAGAGAGAGAATGAGACCCGGACTATCTGAGGCTCTTACCCACGATGCTGTCGAAGAAGGCTCCTCGCAGGTGCCAGTCGTTCTTGTCGTTGAGGAAGGTGATCATGTGGGACAGCAGCACGTCGTTGGCTTTCTGTCGGCCGAAGAAGACGCAGAGGCGCGTGATGCCGTTCTCCATCAGCGACTGCTTGACGATGTTCTCCGAGTCGCTGAGCAGCGTCACCACCTTCTGCTGGACCATCTCGTGCAGCGCCTGCAGCTCTGAACATCACACGCAGCGGGTTCGTCACACGGACACGCAGCAGCACATGTGAAACCAGCAGAGAAAGATCAGCTTGTGTTTCTGTACCTGAGTCGTAGTTTTCGTTCGGGTGAAGTGTTTCCTCCGTGTCCTCGCCGCTCAGGTCCTGCTCTGTGTTCACGTTGTTTTCCTGAACCAGTTCCAGAAAGCGTAACGCGCTCTCCGCCAGATGAGCAATGTTCTCTGAACCCAGCCAAGAACACAAGATGAAGAAAGGTCATGGAACTTCATGATTTGCCGACCAGGTGAGGTTCATATCAATGTTTTTGAGAGAGGGTGTGAAGGTGCTGAGCAGATCTGGCCCCATGATGGAGCCCTGATGACATCATAATGAAGAACATCATGCTATAGTTTCATGTTAGTATATCATCTAATCTTCACTTCTGCAGTGTTATAAATATGATTGATCATAAACAAGGCCTCTTTCTTTTCAGACCCATCACCGACCTGCGTAAGCCAGCCTGACTATGGTGGCGTCGTCCTGGGCGAGGTGGGCGATGCCTGGCAGGATGTACTCTGGATAGATGTTCACGTCGTTCCTCGGCACCTCCTTCACCAGCGCCAGCACTTTGGCCAGAGTTCTGACGGCCTGAGCGCGCACCCGAGGAACGGGGTCGTTACAGAAGTGCAGCAGGAAGGGCGTGATGCGGTCCAGCAGGATGTCGACGCCAAGCCGGGGAGCCAGGTGGAGGGTGAGCTCCAGAGCGGCAAATTTGGAGTCGCAGGAGTGCAGCGTCTGCAGGCAGGAGGTGATGACGGACACCAGGACTATGAGGCCCTGCTCCTCCCGGGAGCTCAGCACGCCCTCGCTGATTTCCTGCGATGAAGACGAGGAGCCTGGAGAGGAGAACACAAACCAGCACTAGAGAAAAGGTCTGTGGTTGGAAACATACCAAACGTCCCTCAGCTCTGACTCCTTCTCACCTCCTCGCAGGTTGTGCAGGATGTTGTCGAGGTCTTTGCGGATGACGAGCACCCGCTCGTCTGCCGACTGGAAGGTTTCTTTGGCAAACTGAGCCATGTACGGCTGCAGGAAGGTGTAGAAGATGTCGGGGAAAGCTTTTCCTCTCTGCTGTTTCAGATACTCCTCTGCTGTCAGACGCTTCTCAGGCTCCCGCTGCACCATCTGCCCCACCTGACAGATCACAAGGCTGCTGTTTAATCACTTCAATGCTTCTGCAACACACATTTCTTTAGTATAGTTGTCAAGTGTCCAGTGTGTCGGCCTCCACCTCCACCTTACATGGCTCTGTTTCGGGCGTGTTAGGCTAGTGGCTGAACGTACATTATGCAAATGTTGGACTTCACTTTTTAACATTAACATTCATAAAAAAACGTAATAAAACTGGAGGAGAGAGACACAGAGCAGACATCGTGAGTTGAATTGAATGGTTACCAGCTCTCGGATGCTCTGGTCCTCGATCTTCAGGAGCACGTGCTCTGTCTGAAAAAGTCCTTTCCGATACGCCAGCAGCTGCGACAGGTCGAAGAGCGGGACGCCCTCAGTGAAGAGCTCAGCCACGACGCAGCCTGAGACACACATCATTCAAACTCAACCAGTTTAATTCAGATTATTTCATTTTTCACATTTCAGAAACTGATGAAACATTGCGGTGAAGAGCCCCCCCTGCTGGTGAGTGAAGAGATGCTCATATGTCACTGGGCCCTACTTATCGATAAGCCTCCTATTGGTCTTTTACTCTGTGACATCACGTCTCTGCTGTGTTTCAAAGTCAATAGACTCTGCACGGAACTGTTTTTACTGACCTCGGTAAATCAAGCTTCTCCCATCATGCAACTGCAACATGGAGGAACATTCAGGACAATCTAAAGCTCAGACAAGGATTATCCTTTAGGTCATTTATTATACCTTATCTCATTTGCTTTAAATTAAATGTTATGAACAGTTTTTAATCCTAGGGTTTTTCTTTTTACTCTTGCTTTTGCTATTTTGTAAATGTTACAGTTTCTTATTGTTGTTTTCTTGGAACGTTTTATTGTCTCTACTCTGTCATTGACCTGAATTTATTCCTTAAATAAAATAAAGGTTGAATCAGCTGAAAACAAGCTTTTTAAAATAAGATTAACTTATTGTTATGTGATTGTTTATAGTTATGACGTCATGACCCAAACTCTTTAAACTTGGGTCCTTTTAATGGAGAGTCACTGACGTTCTACTCTACCTGCAGAGAAGATGTCCATGGCCTGTTTGAGCTCCCCTCTGCTCCTCTGGTTGTTGTTGGTCAGGTCCACCAGCGGCGTGTTCTGGTCACTCTCTGTTGTAAACATGCTTCCATCCACAAACCTCTCGGGGGCGATGTAGCACGTCCTCCGTCGGGACGTGTCGAAGAAGTAGTTGAAGTCGGCGGGGTTGTCCTCCGGCAGGTACGTGGGCTTAAAGCTGGCGAAGTCTGTGAGCAGCACCCAGTTCCAGCTGGTCACCATCACGTTCTCCGTCTTGATGTCACCGTGGCGGACGCCAGATTTGTGTGCCTGGTCGACGGCATTGAGGATCTGGAAGGCCAGCCAGCGCTTCTCCACATTGTTGAGGAACGGCCGGGTACTGATGCGGTCGTACAGGTTGTCCCGGACGTACTGGCGGAACAGGATGGCGGCTTTCTCTGTCAGGGAGGTTTTCTGGAAGGGCAGGCAGTTCTGGCAGGAGTGCAGCCGGATCTTCAGCTCCTCCAGCTCCTGCTTGTAGCTGGTCAGAGGCAGCGATGGGTCTTGGATGGCAAAGACTTTGACCACGACCAGGCCCTCGCGGTGTTTGGCCCGGGCCACCTTGAAGAAGCGAGTGCTGCCCAGGCTCTTGTCGTACTCATGGTCGTGGATGTCGGAGAAGTAACTGTCCACAGACAGGATCTGAGAGGGGGCGATGCCGGCCAGCTGATTCCCCATCACTGGAAGAATAAATCAGCTGAAACACAAATGAAGAACTAACACACATAACATTCTGTTTCCACAGTTGAAAACTACATTTATCAGCAGTGAAAAAAAGCTGCATTAATATCATCTACTGGATCATATCGTGAATGTGATGGAGAAACCAGACGTGACACAGGGAAACAAGCAGGGGGGCAACAGCCAATCAGGTGAGAGGAAGTAACGAGGAAGCTCATGTGCAACAGGTGCGACTGAACCGCGCACACACAAACACACACACACACACACACACACACTCCATGATTCATCTGAGACGCGTGGTAACAAACACATTTTGGTTTTAACAATGTTTTCTATTCGTTAACGTTACGCCTGGTCACTGATGCAGATGTATTAGGTTGGAAATTATGAATTAGGTAAATTTGTACCTGTGTTGTGTTTACAAGCACAACAGCAACCAATACTTAATATTATAGAGCTCAGCTATTATCTAGCATGTTAATATTTATTGAGCTTATTTTTTATTGTGACACATGAAATGATTTATTTTCACCCTTATGTGTCCAGCAAACATTTGAAAAAACAAAATTCTAAACCTGAACTACATGTGGTTGAATTCAGAGTAAACAATTAGTGAGGGAAAAAATCGAATTTATATAGTTTTATTAAATGATTATTAGAACAGATATAGAAATTGTTATTTCATCTTTATCTCCTACAATAAAGTAAATGACTGAATGCTAATCTACATGTGTGTGTGCATCCTGAAGGGGTTCATGTGTGTTTGTTTGTGTGTGTGCATCCTGAAGGGGTTCATGTGTGTTTGGTTGTGTGTGTGCATCCTGAAGGGGTTCATGTGTGTTTGTTTGTGTGTGTTCCTTTCCTCAGATTTCACTGGATCTCTGTCCATCAGGTTCAAATCCCTCAACAACCAGGTGAGTCCTTCTCCCTCACAGACATGTGGTTCAGCTGCAACATGACGCTTCACCTCTAGATGTCACTAGATTCTACACACTGAACCTTTAATGTGTATTGAGTTCATCTGTGTTGTGTGTATGTTAAAGGCTCTATATGAATCAGATGTATTTCTACTGGGGCTGTAGATGATGTAAGTTAAAGACAGAAACACAAGAAAGATCTTTAGGAACTTGAGGCATTAAAATACTTCTTATTGTAACTTCCTCCTCACATCAACATGTCACAGCTGCTCGCTTATGTCTTCTGAACATTTAGCAGTTTATCATTAAATGAGACAAGAAGCAGCTGTTTCCTCTGGTTCTCTTTCCACCTTCACAACAACACGTTAGAATGTTCGATGCTGTCAAACATCTGGATCAAACATCTGCTGACCCCAGCTGCAGCAGTCACATGACTCCACAGCACTTAGCACGGGAGCTAACTGCTGTGGAGTCGTTACCGCGTGATGGACACACAACGTGTTAGTGTTGATTAAAACCCTTGAACAGGTGGAACTTTACCGGATGATGTCGCGGCTCTGCACGGGACTGTTGTGCTGCTAGCTTTAGCAGGCTAGCAGTGAGCAGGCTAGCTTTAGCAGGCTAGCAGTAAGCGACGTCCCCCGTAGTTTGGCTAACGTCTGCTGACAGATGCTAGCTTTAGCCCGAGCGCAGACCAGCTGTCGTCATGTCGCGTCGGTGGGACTCGGGGAAAGTGACGCTGACCGTGAATACCTGTTAGTGTTAGCGTTAGCAGCAGAATCACGGAGCTAGCTGCTAGCTCGTTAGCTGTCTCCAGCTGTTGTTATGAATCCGGGTCAGGAAACCCGTCAGCGCCCCCAGTGGTCAACTACAGCTACTACTGAGATCGTCTATTAGGCAGATGAAGCTCGGGCGTTAAAATAAATTGTCCGTACATTTCTATCATCAGAACAAAGTCCCGAGCTGTAAATGATCTATATTTAATATTAAATAAACTCCAAAAAAAATTAATCTTAACATGTTCATGATGTAGACACATGCTCGGGTTGACCCTGACGCTCAGGACGAGCATCGTCTCCACAGACGATCTTTGTTTGGAGCCGCAGAAACCGTCTGATTGTGACGTGAGAGGAAATCAAGGGATTTGATTTTCAACATAAAAAACTAAGGTAGTCCCTGAGGTCAGTCCCATTCACCCTGTGATGGACAATATATAATACAGGTTCTATATGTTTGTATAGACGCGTTATGACCCAGATGTAAAAACTTGATGAGGTAAACCCCTTGTGTGATTTCTAATGCGTGTTAGTTTGTTATTTTATATTCTTTAAGAAATGGAACCTTTTATCAAAAAATCATGATCACAAACGGTTCTGTTAAAAAAATAAAGCATTGTTCCCAGTTAAACGTACTTGGATAAACAAGTTTGACAATAAACAGATATTTACCACTTAAGTCCTTTTTAAAGGGGAGATGATAAGTCAATATTTCAAATATAATGACTCAACTCAAATGATGCAGAAACAGGGCAAAAATGAGTTGAGGAGATTTGCATAATAATACATTGGTATCTTAAAATTTAAATTTCTAAATAACGACTCAATATATAGGAAATAGCAAAGTGATGATTTGATATTTGAGAAATAATTAGATTTTTTCGAATAATTAGGATTTAGTATGTTAGAATAATGATTAACTCACTAAATAGGTTCATACCTCTAAAAAATGAAGAGTTCATGTCTCGAAATTTAGAAAACACTTCTCTAAATATAGAATTATAAACCAGAACAGAAGGTCGAGACATTTATTAAGATGTTCTGAATTTCAAGAGGATTTAAAATAATAATAACGTGATAATAAAAAGTGGTTTCCGGCCTCGCCCTGAGTGACACTTTAACTCTGAAGGCGTCCGGAAGTAGCGCGGTCCGTGTTGTGACGCGCTGGACGCGCTCGCTGGGATTTCACGGAAGATGCTGAAGAAACGGGAGCCGCTGGTAAGTTCAGCGCTTCACGACTTTCACCGCAAAGATCCGCGGATCCGAACCCGACCCGGGCCGAGTGACCCCGGGCCGCCCGCGGGGAGCACACCGACACCGAGCGGGGCTGCCTCGCCGCCGCGGGGCCACCGAGGCGGCGGGGCTGTTTGGTTTAGTTTAGCCGACAGTGGAGCGCTGTGAGCGGCTGTGAGCGGCTGTTAGCTCGCTGCTGTCACCGGAGCGGCGCGGAGGTTCGCCCCCGCGCAGACCTCCGGTGGCGCCGCTGCGTGGGGACACGGAGGCCGGGGGTGGTGGACAGCTCGGCGGGGACTGGGGTCGCTTCACCGGGGGACACGTCCAGTCTCCGCCGCTCACCGTCGTTGTGTTTGTCGCTAGCGGGGCTAGCTAACAGCTAACCGAGGCTAACGTGCGTGTGCGTGTGAGAGGTGATGAAGTTCCCACTGTGCACTGGGATTATTAAAGGTTCAGATTCAAACCATCTATTGATAGAAACTGAATATTAAATAATCCAAGGGACGTTTTCACTGGTTTCTTCCAAACTCTACAAACTCTTTACACTAGAATGAGACTTTTATACTTAATAGGTACATACGAAATATTTACATACTTTGATTTTACATACTCAATATTGACATACTTTATATTTACATACTCAATATTTAAATACTTTACATTTACATACTTTATATTTACCCTTCACCACTAGATGTCACAATATTCAACATAGTAAACCTTTAACACGTTTGGGAATTTGAATCATTTCATAGTTTTCTTGGACTCACACAGACGCACATTATGATATTACAGATATGTGGGGCTGGCTGTGGCTGAGGGGGGAGAGCGGTCGTCCCCCAACCAGAGGGCCGGCTGTTCGATCGCTGCACTGTGTGTGAATGTGTGTGAGTGTGTGAGTGTGTGAGTGTGTGTTGTGTGTGTGATTGGCCAAAGAAAGCACTGAGTGGTCATCCAGACTAGAACAGTAAGACAGTTTTCAATGAACTATCATGAAATGTTAGAAAATTGTATGAAAATATGCAGCCTGTCGCATTATATTAATGATAGTTATAATCACTTTATACATCTGGACATTAATGATGACTCCCAAATGTGATGCCACAGGGTCTCAATGGCCCCCTGGTGGCTGGCTGCAGCAGAGCTCATAATCCCTGCCTCCTCCATGTTAGCAGACGGGACAGCAGATATTTTAAATTCATTTCTTTATTCATTCGTTTGTGGGTTGAAGTGGAAACTTGTGTACGTGGCTGATTGTCTCTACGCACACAGATGTGACAGTGTAGTGGGCTGTGTGGTAACTGTTGATGGTGAAAACCCTCCAGCTGGTGGGGACGTTGTTGGTTTCATCTCTCAGAGAAGTGAAGTGTGTAGAGTTCAGTGTTCAGCTGGTGTTCGTGTCAACTGTAGTTTTGGTTTCCGTGCTAACACATAGTTTGTCCTGGTGAGTGGGACACAACGACACCTATAAGCAGCTTATCCTGAATAATAAGACAATAACCAGGATGTGAGGCGGCGTTCAGGATATAAATCCCATTGGAACAAAACATGGTTTAATCCTGAGGCTGAGTGCCGGGCAGAGCCTGGTGTGTTTGCTCATGTTGTCTACCCGCTAAAGACCGGGGGGGTCTATCATAGTGATAGCCTATGTGGAGACACTCATCCTCAGTTCCTCAGCCTCTTTCACACTCTGCTGCTTCCTTGTCGCTCCGTTCAGCTCGTCTGCCAGCATCCACTCAGCTTCCCTGACTTCCTGCCAGACCCGACTGAACCTTTGACCCCGATCAGGAGGGAGACGCAGTCTGACAGTGTGTTCACTGATGGCTGCAGAGCGGCTGTTATTCTAATCAGCAGGTCTTTCCTCCTCTACTAACTGAATATCTTCAGTAGTTCGAACCCAACAGGACATTTGACAGTGTTTCTGTTGGACGTCGAGACACAATCGACAGATGAATCAAAAAGACAAAGTGGGACATCACAGAATGAGCTCAGCACAACAGTCTCTTTATGAAGCCACATTTAAATTCACTAGACACAGTTTTATTTGGATCTGCTCCAAATCACACACACTCCTGAATCGAGGCTCCTCTGAACCTGTCATTATTCTGTTCTAACTATCAGTGTTGGAGAGAAACTAAAATCTTCTTGAGCAGCACCACATCCCTCCAGCAAGCTTACTGGGAATCTGTCCTGTGGTTTGGTTTGTTTTCTAGTGTTTGTCTAACAATACGAGAAAAGCAGAACTGTTAAGGAACTTTTATACGTTAATGATTACGTAAAATGCATTGTGGGTGTGAACTTTCTACAGGCTCCTGCTGCTCTACAGGCTCCGCCCCTCGCCTGTAGAGCAGCCAGATGACAGGACACTGTTCTACAGGGTTCATGTCTGAAAACAGCTTCTCTTGTATACGGTGGATGAAGCTCTGTTTGCACCCAGTGGAGATTATTTTTTAATGAAGCGATAGTTTTATTTGTATTGAGTCGATGAACCAGTGTTTGAGAGCCTGGATCATTGTGTGAAGTTTCTACATTCTCACTCTATCGTTCTTCAGATTTGAAAACTAAATCCGGCCTCTGTTTCCTGGACATTATCCAGCGTTTGTCACTTTTTACTAGTTTTATTACTTCTGCTGCTTCTCAAACCAATTTCTTTCTGTTTTGGCTAACACCCAAGTAAAGGAGACAATTTAATTTGTGAATAATCATGGTTTGAAGCTGCTCCAGTTTGAAGACACTGACGCTAAAAATAAGAAGTTTTATTTCCACAGTGACGGATCCTGGTCCCACTCTGTAGGAACTAATTGAGTCTTGTCTGTGAAAGTCGTCGTGTTTGGCGTTGACCTACTTTGCCTCAGACTAGTTTTCTCTGTGACTGTCATGAAATCAGACGAGCTCAGTAGTGAACATCGACCCTGTGGCCATTTGGAGCTGCACTCAGCTGATCTTCACGTCTCGGCTGCAGATGAACGAGGCGTTTGTGTCCCGCCCGCTGTAACCTTGAAACCAGTCGCTCAGTGGGGAGTTGTAATGAGCCCCAGTGGTCAGTGAAGCGTGTCCATAACGGCCAGTTGAACAGAGGCCGATCCGCATCTCGACATTAAACCTGACTCTGAAAAATCTCAGTGTGAAACTGAAGCTGTAGCAGATCATCAGTAACTATATGTTCAAAGAGCACAAACTTCAGTCTGTTCACTGATCGGCCTTAACTCGGCTGCAGCCGCAATAACTAACATAATTAGATAAGCTGCATTTAGTTTCTGAAGGTATTTTTAGTCGAGACATATTCATTTATCTTGCAAATTATAAACCGGAGTTGAGAAGTGCTTGGACAATCGTGTGTATGGATTCAAGATAAGAACAATCTATAGAAAGAAATAAACACTGTTAAAGACCTAGAAGATAAGTAAAGTTTATTTACATTTAAAAACAATGTGTACACGTTAGTAAAATACAGTATACTGAGAAAAAAAATGTAAGTGGCCACTGCCAGGTAAGGAAAGAGAAAATAGAGACTTGTGTAAAGATGCAGCACTGACTCAGTTCTGTGATTCACTGAAGCTCAAACTGTCTGTTCTTCTGCATCAGGATGTGATGTGTGTGATTCCTGTCAAACCTGTTTTACCAGCTGGTAATGACGTGTTGTCAGAAGTGTGGTCATTGTTTCCCGTTTAGACCACACCTAGTTATTTGTTCCATTCATTAAATTCCAAATGCCACAATTCCTATTGCTCGGCCTCTCTCTCCCCCGTGCAGCCAGACTGATGCTGAGCTGAGGTGTCGGATGAGCGTCCCTGCAGGGGTCTGGCTCTCGGCCCATGAGTTTGACCTGGAACTAATTTAGTTAGTATAGCTGCTGGGAAACGATGATGATGATGATGCTGTTGTAATGAGGGCAGGATGAAGGCTGTTTTACTGACAGCACTGTGGAACAGCTCCATTGTCCTGTGTTTGTTTTTCATGTTGGTTTGTTTAAAGTTTGACTGTCAAGAGGATGTAAGAAAATGACCCTCAGGCTCCATAACCCTGGTTCTAACTGGTTGAACTGGTAGTTTGCATTGGGTCACAGACACTAGATGGAACATTTCAATCATATCCATAGACAACGTTCAGCCTGTGACTGCAGTTTCCCTCCCATCCTGAAGAGGGCAGACCAGGGTCTTGGATCATCAGGTGGATCTTCTGATAAGCCCCAGTCACTAATCAGTAACAATCCCCTCAGCTGCTGAAGGCCTCACTGTTCTGTCCACTGCTGAACCTCCCACAGCTGAGGACGGGTCTGTCTGCTCAGAGGCACTGCGGCAGCAGACCAGGCAGACGTCTGGTCAGTGGGACTTTCCAATGTGATGAGTGAGCAGAGGAGAACCTGGACAGGTTAGCTGATGCTTAGTGCCTGAGTCCTGGTTAATGCTAACTGACCCCGTCACAGTGTCTGTGAAGTCGAGAGGGTGTCTGTGGTGGATCCGAGGAGGTCACAGTGTCTGTGGTGGATCCGAGGAGGTCACAGTGTCTGTGGTGGATCCGAGGAGGTCACAGTGTCTGTGGTGGATCCGAGGAGGTCACAGTGTCTGTGGTGGATCCGAGGAGGTCACAGTGTCTGTGGTGGATCCGAGGAGGTCACAGTGTCTGTGGTGGATCTGAGGACGTCCCGATCAGAGGTGATTATTATAACGTCCACTAAAACGTTAACTCTTCCAGAAAAGAATCATAAGAAAACTCACCATCATCATATATCTACCAATATGTTGGTGTTTCCCCTGAAATGCATCTTGGTCCTTGTTATCAACACTGATGCATGCAGCAGGTCGTATATTTATGTATATTTATGACTTGAACATATTACTACTGGCACCACGTCCTACAAGGTTTCTAACCTGTAGAGGTGAGGAGCTGCAGCAGCTGTGTGTTGTTTGTGCATCTTCTCTGTGTGCGGACTGTTTTCAGTCTCTAAATTAGAACAATGAACTGAGTTTGTTCTTGTGGCTGAAGTGAAGAATGGTGTGTGTGTCCTCCTGAACCAGTTTCCTGCTCTGGTTCTGCTGCAGTTTGCTGTTTTTACTTTACTTTGAAACAGATCTCTAATGCTCGGTAGGTGTGCTCGATGTTAACGTGTGAAAACTAACACCTGCAGTCAAGTTGTGTTTCTGAGAAACCTGCTGAATAGAAGACGTGGAGGACGAGGTTTCCTTTTTCTTCTTCAAACTGAGGCTGTGAAAATATTGTCAGTAGATGAGAAATAGCTGAAATTCATTCCCCGCTGTGTCTGCCGGACGGGTCGTCTCCAACTGCTGAGCAGACAAAGTGAACCGTGGTAGTGTAGACGTCCCTGTGGTCACATGATTCTTCCTCTACTACTACACTGTAGAATCCAGTCCTCTGCACTCTGTGAAGAGATGAACTCTGCAGTTCTGAGAGCGGTGGAACGTCTTGTTCACATTCACACAGTCGCTCTAAGTCCCACCTGAAGCCGTCCAGTACGACCGCAGCCCGAAGGCCCCGGCTCCAGACAGAAACTGATACCTGAAATGTTCTGGAGGTTCTGTAGGTGAAAACTAAACGGTCTGAGGCTGCTGCTCTGGACATGTTCTGGATCCCAGTAGTAAAATGCCTGAAGGAGCAGAACTTAGTGAGCGGCTCCAGAGAGGTCAGGACGGGCCCCGGACTGTCAGAAAATCCACAATGTTTTTACCATACCTGGATCAACAGCCATTTACTAACAAACTTGTTAATGTACGATAAGATTCTCGGCTTACAAACGATGAATCAACACAGACACACTAACACACACACTAACACTCACTGAGAAAAGCTGCTGAAGTAAAGTGACTGTAAACAGTTATTAAATATAGAGTCTCCATGTCATGAAAAAGGAGCTGACAGAGTAGAGTATTTCCTTCCTGGTGAGCGGAGGTATAAGAAGGTTTCCTTCTCTTTCTGAACCCTGTGGGTCTTTTCTCTTATTTTGACAGAGCTGAACTCGTCCTTCTTTTGTTTCCGGCTGTCTTTAAATAACCGACTGCAGACTTCATCCCTGCAGACAGTCTCATCCCTGTCGTGAATCAGTCCAGCCAGGCTGACACAGTGGTGTCATCTGCAAACCTGAGGATTGTATTGGTGCTGTGGGTTGGTGTGTAGTCGTGGGTGTAGAGGGAGTGGAGGAGAGGGCTCAGCTCAGGCCCCAGGTCCTAACAGTCCAACCCCAGGCTGTCTCCATTCTGCTGGGCAGGATCTGGTCCTGAGCCCTGAGCTGAACCACCTCCTCACGTATGCCCCCTGGTGTCCCAGGTGAGCCGCTGCAGTACGGAGAGCTGTTTTGAGGACGTCTCTGCTGTGGACGAGTGGGAGACGCTGGTCAGCTGACAGAGCTCAGATTATTTCCAGACTAACCGACTCCTCTGACCTCCCCCAAAGATAAATATCCTGGAGCTCTGAGCTTGTTTCCTCCTGTCTGGTTTAATTCAGTTCTTTCTCTGTGTGTTGCAGCTTTCCGAGAGACAACCCTACAGTGAAGATGAGACCATGGTCCCAGTACTAACCTCCAAAAAAGCCAGCGAACTCCCAGTCAACGAAGTCGTGTGTGTCCTGCAGGTACAGTTTCCTCTCAAGTTAACATTTATTCACATTCGATAAAGACACAACACACGCATGCATCCTCTACCTTTATTCAGCTCAAGTTACTGTCAGGTCGCTTTCACTGGTATTATAAATATTTGTTATACCTTTTTTGTTTTAAAACAGTTATTGAGCAACAGCGCCCCCTGCAGCCTCATGTGGGGATTGACTGTTGGTCTCTGTGTCTGAAGTGGTTTTCATGTGTAGAAAAAACAAAATGAATCAATGTGTTGACTCCGACTGAGTCGTCCCACTGAAGTGAAACATAGCTGAACGCTGGATATTACCCATGATCCTCTGCTTCCTGAACCTGAAGAGCTGCAGCTGTAACAAATCCACAAAACTCTGAATTCTTCATGTTTCACAGTTTCCTGCTGAATCTTGGAGATAAACTCTGGTTGTTATTAACTTCAGAGTGTTTATAACTGATCTCAGTTCAGCTGCAGCTGGTTGTGTCTGTGACTCTCAGTCAGTTGTTCTCTCAGGAGATGGAACCCACTCAGCAGAGCTACAGACACAGAGAACTTTCTCATGTTCACACTCACATCACATCAGACTCACTTTCACCACGCTGCTGGTTTCAGGTAGAAAAGTGACATTGAATTAACAAATCAAGACGTTACACACAACAGTTGAACACTACATTGAACTGAGGCTCCGCCCCTTCGTCCAGATGTGCAGCTCCGTGTCCACAACACATCCACATACACAGGTCATGTGGTGTAAACAGGAAGTACTTTGATTCATTATTAGAAACAGGGAAGGAACAGTGATTTCTTTTCGTGGAGCGGTGAGGAGGTGGAACTCATACTGTTGGAAACATGTGATCTCTATTATCCAGGTTGTATTCGCCACCACTAAATGATCTGTATGGACACGTAGAAATATGATCAACTTCTTCCCAATGCATCCAGGCCGACCTGCAGTCGGGTCTGACCCAGGAGGAGGTGAACCGCAGGAGGGCGTACCATGGCTGGAACGAGTTCGACATCGGTGAAGAGGAGCCACTATGGAAGAAGTACATCTTACAGGTAGGGGAGCTCTCAGGCGTAGACCCAGAGAGGTTCTTCTTCAGATCTTCAGTCCACTGTGGTTCAGCAACAGAGAACCAACAACCTGCATGTGCTTGTTTTTGCTCCTGAGAGGTTCAGAGTGTTTGACAACTCAATGATAGGAATGCTACAAAGACAGAGCTCTTTGTTAAATAGATTATTTCTGTTTAACCACAAACAGATATTATCTCTCTGCCCACAGACCCAGATCCCATTATCATTTTACTTCCCAGAACACTAGAGCTGCTGGTTTGCTGCTGCCTCGTTCTGATGGTTACTGAGCCTGAGTCTTTGTTGCCTGACATGAAATCAGACAAATGTCCAGGGCAACTGACTCACACATTTGTGTTCTCACATTCTGAACCTACACACCATTCCTGAGAGCAGCCTTAGTTAGCTTTTGTTATTGTGTGGTTTCTTTATTTATGTGAAGGATCTGAAAATGTCTTCACCACTGAAAGTTACACAACAAACTGAGTTTTACACAGAAAGCACTTTCTCATCCAGTTAATGAACTGATCCACAGTGTGTGTCAGGGCTCGTTTTCATCCCTCCAGTTCAACATTGTATCTCAGCAGCTGATCGATTTGTGGCCTCCACTGTTTATAAGCAGTTTTTCTGTTGACTCCATCACCACATCAACTGAAGTGTGTGTGTGTGTGTTCTCACTGCTGCTGAGTCCAGTGTCCCTCCCTTATGCTTCACTGCTGCTGGTTTATCAGACCATGAGTCTGAGGAAGCAGCGCCGACAGGAAACCAAACATCTGTATTTATCTGCTGCCTGATCCAATGTGTGGAGGCTGGTCACGGTGTGGAGAGTCAGGAGAACACAGCAACACACACACGATAGTATATACAATGTTTATCCTGTACATAATATTCTTACGTCATGCATTTCTAAATGTTATATTTACGAGTGAGTTACATGTTTTGGTCGTGCAGCAGTAACAGATCGTCCCACATACACAACAATCAGAGCTGATCTGAATGCAGACTTAACATGAGTCGACATTCATGAGAAAAGAAATCATCAAGGAAACAAAGTCGCGTCTCCCACATGAAGAGACGAGGCCTGAAACACAAAGAAACCAAGAGCACAAAAATAAACAGGTTTTCAACCAACGACCTTTGTCGAGTCATCAGTGCAGAAACAGACTTGAGTCGGGGAGCTCCGCCCCTTCGATCTTCACTGCTCATCAGTGCATCAAAGAAAACACGTGTACAAGGATCCTGAGGTTCAAATGAAGCTTAACTTCATCTGATGTCACAGTGGAGCCGGACCCTCGCAGCATCCTGACCTCTCCCTGTCTGTCTGCAGTTCAAAGATCCTCTCATCCTGCTGCTGCTGGCGTCGGCCGTCATCAGCGTCCTCATGCACCAGTTTGATGACGCCATCAGCATCACTGTGGTGAGTCGCTCCTTCATGTCTGTCCTGTCTTTATTGGAGTCTGCAGACCTGCAGATGTGTGCACATGAACATTTTATTGGAGCGTCACCAGTTAAGATGGAGACTCTGCTGGGGCTGATCGGCAAGTTTTGAAAATGAGATGCTTTTAGTCTTTTGGATTTTTTTTTGAATAATGACTTTGATGATGTGAAAACTAAAGATGATAAAAAGAGAAATAATATCCCAAGGTCCTGCAGGTTGTAAAGTGTTAAACAGAACAAACAACTTTCCTTATCTTAGTTCCAACTTGCTGTGAAGCTACGATATCCAAATGCAAAGTCAAGATAGTTACAGACGTGAGAAGGAAGCAGGAAACGTGACCATGAAAGGTCATGTTCCAGGTGGAATCCTTCACTTAGGAATGATTCATATCTGAGTGTTTACACTTTGATACTGTACACAGGTCTCAGAGCCTTCATCCTGCTGTGTTTTATTTACAGGCCATCATCATCGTCGTGACCGTTGCCTTCGTCCAGGTGAGTCTGCTGTGTCCCTGTTTTCAGCCTCTCTCTGTAAACGTTATTGTAAAAGTGTCATAACTGTTGAGATGGATAAGAAGGTTTACAGTGTGCGTGTCTGTGTGTGCGTGTGTGTGATCCTCTCCATGTATATATTTGTGAACTTCTGCTGCCTCATGTTAATGTTCTTTGTGTGAAGGAGTATCGCTCAGAGAAATCTCTAGAGGAGCTCGGGAAGCTGGTTCCTCCAGGATGTCACTGGTGAGTCCGGATAATTAATAATTAACTGGTGTTAATATGATGACAGAGCAGGGTTAAAGCTTATCACTGTTGTCATGGTTACGTCTGGACGAGTTTTCAGACTCTAAATCAGAGACTTGTGCAAACACTGCTGAACTCGTTTTACCATGAAAAACTTGTGTTGGGGTACAGCTACACACTGGTACACACACTGGTACACACACTGGTACACACACTGGTACACACACTGGTACAAATGCATCTATTCTATGAACTTTCCTAATTCATAGTATTTTCTGTAACTAAGCAACCCGCTGCAATGTAACTGTTATTACACTTACTGAGTCTGAACTCGTTTAATGTGAATCTCTCTCTCTCTCTCTCTCTCTCTCTCTCTCGCTCTCTCTCGCTCTCTCTCTCTCTCTCTCCCTCCGCTCTCCTCCCCCCTCCCCCCCCTCCAGTATCAGGGATGGGAACCTGGATCACATGCTGGCCAGAGAGCTGGTTCCTGGAGACACTGTGTGTCTGTCGGTGGGAGAGAGGGTCCCAGCAGACCTCCGCCTCTTTGAGGTACACACACACACACACACACACACACACACACACACACACACACACACACACACCACACACACACACTGTATTTGTAGTCAGGGGAATCAAGTAGTAACTGTGTGTGACAGACTGAGTGCAGCTTCTATTCGCTGCATCCCGGTCAGGTGGGGTCTGACAGAGTAAACACCTGTCGGGCTCGGTGTCCCCTCCTCCTCCATCCTGTTGTTCTGTAGCACGATGACACAGAAGAGTCCTAACGGCCACCAGGGACATTACTATAGAAGCCTTGTCAATCAATCAATCATCAAATTTTATTTGTATAGCCCATATTCACAAATCACAATTCGTCAAACTACTAAAACCTTTTAACAGGTACAAACACGTAGAAACCTCAGAGACACATGTGAGGATCCGTCTCCCAGGACGACAGAAGAGCTTACGTAACATTCTGAAGGATCACTTCAATACGATCTGTGAAGCAGTCCAGCTGCATCATAGTCTCTGGTCAGCAACCATCCAGATCAGATCCACTTTAGTCCACAGTCATTGTCCACTGGTTAGGATCCATCATGAGCCGCGGCCCTGGTCCACCACCCGGATCTGACTCCGGGGAAGGGGTCAAGTCATGTGATCTGACTGGCTACTGGTTTGTAAGGACTTGTTCCACTGTTTTTTTTTATGACCATCATTTATACCGTGCATCCTGTTCATAACACACACCCAGTCACCTGGAGGTTTCCCAGTACAGCCCCAGTATTGTTCTTTATTTTACATCATAAAGATAATTTCCTAGAGATGAGAAATGTTTTGGTTTCCTGGAAACAGTCTCTGTTGCCTCGTCAAACATAAAGAGACAATTTGTCCCCTGATCCGTTTGTACCGTTAATTATTCCGCTGAATTATAAGTATTCAGTATTTGTTCACTGCTGCATCAGCATCAATTTCAGAAATGTGCTTTTTGAACTCTGAAGCTTGACTCGTGACATGATTGAAGGGATTTGACTCGGGTGTGAACAGAAACCTGCACGAGGACGAGGTGTGAGTCATTTACCAGTGTTCAGTGACTCCTGTGTTCGACCTCCGCAGGCGAGCGACCTGTCTGTGGACGAGTCCAGTCTGACGGGCGAGACCAGCCCCTGCTCCAAGTCCACCTCCCACCAGCTGGCAGCCAATGGAGACATGGCCTCCCGCAGCAACGTCGCCTTCATGGGGACGCTGGTGCGATGTGGCAAAGGCAAGGTACCAGCACAGCTCGCACACACACACACACACACACACACACACACACACACGTTTCTCTGAAGATAGAAGCATTTGTTGAATCTGATGCGTCAACGCACAAACAAATTGATTATTACATTCTAGAACACAAAGTTGCTGAATGTTCATAAGAAGTTACACCAACATACTCCTACTGTAACTCCCAGTTATTATATTAGAAAACCAAACCAGCAGATTCAGAGATGTTCATGTGTGTGATCTTTGTTCAAAGCTGTCAAACTCCTCCTCAGGGCATCGTCATAGGAACCGGAGAGAGCTCCGAGTTTGGGGAAGTTTTCAAGATGATGCAAGCAGAAGAGGTAACGTTTCCCTTCTCAGTGTCAACAAGCTGGTTCACTTCTCATGTCTGCTGCACACGGAGCTGCTCTCAGACTCCTGACGTGGTCTACTGACGGGTTCTACTGACGGGTCTCCTCACATGTTCCTCACGTGTTCCTCACAGTTTTCCTCACATGTTCCTCACGTTTTCATCACGTGTTCCTCACGTGTTCCGGACATGCTCTGGATCATCTCCTGCAGCCTCCTGGTAACATGTGTGTAACATGTCAGAGTCCATGTGAGGAACCAGCAGGACAATGTGTGGAAGCTTCCCAGTGAGCGAGTTGACGTGTTGATGATGTGAAACTGGAAGAACACAAACATCTCAGGATGAAGAAGAGGAGCAGGACACGTAGAAGATGAAGACGTCTGTGTAAACAACAACTCTGATCTTTCCACAGCAGAGTTTATACATCATGTCCGGCCTCCTGCTGCTCTACAGGCTCCGCCCCTCGCCTGATGTTCCACCATGTTCTTGTATCCAGGATATTTTATCTTCATTTCTGTAGAAGTTACTCTGATCTTTATTCACAGAACAAGTTTAAATTGAGAGGTGGACATTTAAATGAATAGATCTGAGTTTAAAACATGAAAACCGTGTATTGCAGAAAGTGACACTTCTACACTGAGCCTCGATTTATAAATCAATCTTCAGTTTTTAAGGTTGAGAATAAACGCTCAGTCTGTGTTTGGTGAATGTTTCTTTATTGGCTCGTGGCTTTAATTTGTCACAGTTTAAATGTGTGTCCATGAAAAGGTGATGTGACCCTCTGTCTGTTTGCTTTTGTTCAGGCTCCTAAAACTCCGCTGCAGAAGAGCATGGACCTTCTGGGGAAGCAGCTCTCTCTTTATTCCTTTGGCATCATAGGTTGGTTTTCACTCGTCAGTCTTCAGCCTCAGCGGCTGCGTGTCTCACGTGCCCACGTTGTCTCTGATGTGCTCGCTGCTGTGTTGTTTAGGGGTCATCATGCTGGTGGGCTGGCTGCAGGGGAAGAGGATCCTCGACATGTTCACCATCGGTGTCAGGTACACGTCTCTTCAACACTGCTGCCATGATAACTACACTTTGGGCTCGTGACGGCTGCCTGGCATGAGACCCGTGCTCACTCAGAAGTCAAGAACAAGATGCAATATGCACATGAACAGCAGGGGGCGGTAGAGAGACAACTTGGAGAACAAGATGAAATGTGTTTCAACTCTGACTTCATGTTCCTGTTTGTGAGTTTAGAAAACGATTGAACTCTGAAGTTTTCTTTTGTTATCAGAATATAAATCACATTATCACTAACTGACCAGTGTCTGGTCTTATCGTCTTTATTATGATCATTAAAGCAGAGTCACAGGTTCCAGCCTCTAATGGGCAGATAAAGTAGATAAAGTAAAGTGTCAGGAAATGTTCCTTCTGTTTCAGAGAGCGAGACATTCACATTATAAATAATGATAATTAACTTTAACACAGCATTTTTTTTGTAATATAAAGATTATCAATTTCCTCCTGAAATTGATAATCTTTATTTGTAAATACATTTTCAAACTCAAGTTGTAAAGTTCTTCGAACAGCGCAGCAAAATAAGAAATCAAATAATATAATTTTAATGAATCATTGGATGAGAACGTGACAACAGAATGAAACGATAATTTACGTTAAATGTTTGGTTTTTTTAAGGATAAAAACTGAATGAATATTTCATAAACTGTTTTAAAGATGCAAACTTCTCACAGCGGATCTTAAAAAGCGATCTCACGGATGTAGATAATACCGATCTTTAGATCAGATACTGAGTGAACGGGTTGAAACCGGAGCTCATGACTCGTGGGTCAGTCTGTAGACGATAGTTTAGTTAAATTAAAACATGTTAAATGTTCTCAGGTTAAGTAAAGATGCAGTGTCATCTCAGTGACGTGCTGTTTGTGGATTGTGTCCCTCAGTCTGGCGGTAGCTGCCATCCCAGAGGGTCTGCCCATCGTGGTGACGGTGACGCTGGCGCTCGGTGTGATGCGCATGGTGAAGAAGAGAGCCATCATCAAGAAGCTGCCCATCGTAGAAACTCTGGGTACTGAAGAGTCAATCCTCCACAACATCACACACGTCTCAGTTTGGACCCAAAGCAGAAATACATTTCTTTAACCTAACTGATCATCAGCCTCCAGACCATGACTGATGTGATTCAGACAGTTCTCAGGTGTTTGTCTGACGAGCACGTTGTCCTCCTCCATCAGGCTGCTGCAACGTGATCTGCTCCGACAAGACGGGAACTCTGACCAAGAACGAGATGACCGTCACTCAGCTGTACACGTCAGACGGGCTCCACGCCGAGGTGGGAACCTTTCCATCACCTCACGGCTACTGCCACGTGTCACATGAGGCAGTCGACTTTAGATTTGGACCGTGCAGCTGATTGAGAGGTTGAGGTTGAGAAGAGGTTTTAAACCGGAGCTTGAAGTGTGACATGAAGAACGTGAAGAGACAATGAGTCAGAACATTAAAGTTAAAACCTTTTAGTTTGTCTGCTGACTCTGTTTGGTTCAGTTTATCGGTCAGAAGATCCAAAGCTGCTTGATGGTTTTCAGATGTTCTGTCGGTTCGTCCTTTCACTGACGATGAGATCAAACATTTCTTAATCATAAAAGTTCTGTCCTGTTCAGTTCTATCCGGTACTCTGTCCTGCAGGTGTCGGGCGTCGGCTACAACAGAGAAGGAGAAGTGATTCTGGACGGAGAAACCATCCACGGCTCCTCCTGCCCGTCCATAAGTAAGATCGTGGAGGTGAGTTCACTGAAGGGGAAATATCCACAAAAGACATTTAGTTACATGGAGATCCAGCTGTTGCAGTAGATGAGAGATTCAATGGTGAACGTGTTTGTGACGTCAGGTCGGCTGCGTGTGCAACGACTCCGTGATCAGGAACCACACTCTGCTGGGCCGGCCGACTGAGGGAGCGCTCATCGCCCTCGCCATGAAGGTAAAGACAAAGCATGTGACTGATCCAGCTGTTGTGTCTCTGATCCAGCTGTTGTGTGTCTGATCCAGCTGTTGTCTCTCTTACCCAGCTGTTGTGCGTCTGATCCAGCTGTTGTGCCTCTGACCCAGCTGTTGTGTCCGATCCAGCGGTTGTGTGTCCGATCCAGCTGTTGTGCCTCTGATCCAGCTGTTGTGTGTCTGATCCAGCTGCTGTGCCTCTGATCCAGCTGTTGTGTGTCTGATCCAGCTGTTGTGTGTCTGACCCAGCTGTTGTGCCTCTGACCCAGCTGTTGTGTGTCCGATCCAGCGGTTGTGTGTCCGATCCAGCTGTTGTGCCTCTGATCCAGCTGTTGTGTGTCCGATCCAGCTGTTGTGCCTCTGATCCAGCTGTTGTGTGTCTGATCCAGCTGTTGTGCCTCTGATCCAGCTGTTGTGTGTCTGATCCAGCTGTTGTGCCTCTGATCCAGCGGTTGTGTGTCTGACCCAGCTGTTGTGTGTCCGATCCAGCGGTTGTGTGTCTGATCCAGTGGTTGTGTCTCTGATCCAGCGGTTGTGTGTCTGATCCAGTGGTTGTGTCTCTGATCCAGCGGTTGTGTGTCTGATCCAGCTGTTGTGCCTCTGATCCAGCGGTTGTGCGTCTGATCCAGCTGTTGTGTGTCTGACCCAGCTGTTGTGTGTCCGATCCAGCGGTTGTGTGTCTGATCCAGCTGCTGTGCCTCTGATCCAGCTGTTGTGTGTCTGATCCAGCTGTTGTGCCTCTGATCCAGCGGTTGTGCCTCTGATCCAGCTGTTGTGTGTCTGATCCAGCTGTTGTGCCTCTGATCCAGCGGTTGTGTGTCTGATCCAGCTGTTGTGTGTCTGATCCAGCTGTTGTGTGTCTGATCCAGCTGTTGTGTCTTCCAGATGGGGCTGGAGAGCTTGCAGAAGGAGTATGTGCGTCTGGAGGAGCATCCCTTCACCTCGGAGCAGAAGTGGATGGCTGTCCGCTGTGTTCCCCGCAGCCAGCAGGTCTGACCTGACTCTTCCTGCTTCTAGTCTTTCTCCATCCTCCATTTATGTCTACTGGAACCATTGATTGTCATACATAGTGATAATGAAGTGGTATGATCTGTAGTTTAATACACAGAAAATATGTATTTTATATGTATATTAATGAATGAACTTGCTTCGTCCTCCCTCGCCCCTCAGGACAGGCCTGGAGTCTACTTCATGAAGGGGGCGTACGAGCAGGTGATTCGATTCTGCAGCTCCTACAGCAGCAGAGGAAGCAGCCTTCCCCTCACCCACCAGCAGAGGGAGCTGTACCAGCAGCAGATCAGCTACATGGGCTCGGCCAGCCTGCGAGGTGAGAAGAGCCGACAGCAGGACCTCAGCTCCCAAACATTAACGCCATGAAACCGGCTCATCCCGTCTCCCTCCTCCCTCCGGCAGTGCTGGCGTTTGCGTCCGGTGCAGAGATGGGGAACCTGACCTTCCTGGGTCTGGTGGGCATCATCGACCCTCCGAGGTCAGGGGTCAAAGAGGCCGTGGCCACGCTCATCAGCTCCGGTGTCGCCATCAAGATGATCACTGGAGACTCACAGGAGACGGCCGTGTCCATAGGTCCGAGAGCGTGGAGTCACTCAATGTGTTGCATCAGCAGGAAGTAGAACAGATACAAAGATACAAGACTATTTAGTCTTCATTAAAACTTGTTTGGAATCCTCTGGATCGCCCCCTGCTGGCTGACTCCAGCATCGGACATTAACTCCTCGTCAATCATAATAATTGTCCTAATATCTCAATCTTAAACAAATCGTCTCCTTATTCAAAGCAGATAAGAGCCTTTGTAACATTAACAACTTAACACAACATTAACAACCTAGAGATTCATTTTGGATTTTTAAGAATCAATATTTGATGAACTCTTTATGATTTAAATTCTCTTTTCTCTGTTTGTCGGCAGCGAGTCGTCTCGGTCTTTTCTCTAAAGGTTCCCAGTGTCTGTCTGGAGAAGAAGTCGATCATCTGGACCTGCAGCAGCTTTCACACATCGTCCCCAGAGTGAGAGACCACACACAGACACACACAGTCACACACTAACAAACACACACTAACACAGACTGTAAAAGGAACCGTGACCTCATGTTACTGTGAATGTGATCATATGTAGAAATATCTATATAGAAGCTGCAGGTTATTCTAGTAATTTGTGTCC
>CM076722.1:645637-673137 GCA_038501795.1 Pseudopleuronectes americanus
GTTCTCCCCATGTTCTCCTCATGCTCTCCCCATGCTCTCCCCATGCTCTCCCCATGCTCTCCCCATGCTCTCCCCCTATTCTCCCCATGCTCTCCCCATGCTCTCCCCATGCTCTCCTCATGCTCTCCTCATGCTCTCCTCATGTTCTCCTCATGTTCTCCTCATGCTCTCCTCATGCTCTCCTCATGCTCTCCTCATGCTCTCCCCATGTTCTCCTCATGCTCTCCTCATGTTGCCCCGACATTGTTCTCTCTGATCTGGTTCCTGCCCTGTCGCTTGTCTCCAGGAGCATTGCTGCACTGACGCTCATCTCTCTGGCGACGCTGATGAACTTCCCCAACCCGCTGAACGCGATGCAGATCCTGTGGATCAACATCATCATGGACGGACCTCCTGCTCAGAGGTACAGGAGCATCATGGGAACTGTAGTGCAAAGACATGCAGTTGTAGATCATTCTTTCTTAGGCTGATTGCAGGAAGTCCTACACGTCCAAACGTTCCCAGTTTGTTTCAAACTGTGGGTGTGTCTCTTCAGTTTGGGGGTGGAGCCTGTCGACCCGGAGGTGATCAGAAAACCTCCTCGTAACGTTAGAGACAGCATCATCACCCGAAGTCTGATCGTCAAAGTCCTGGTGTCTGCGTTCATCATCGTCTGTGGGACGCTGTTCGTCTTCTGGAGAGAGGTGACTTCTTCTTCTTCGTCTTCTTCTTCTTCAGATTGATCAAATTCTAACTTTTCTCTTGGCTCTTCAGTTGCAGGACAACGTGATCACTCCTCGAGACACCACCATGACCTTCACCTGCTTCGTCTTCTTCGACATGTTCAACGCTCTGAGCTCACGCTCACAGGTGAGACCTTATCTCATGCTTCTTGCTTGGTATGTGAGATGATGATGCGAGTGTGTGACGTGTGGTTGTGTGGTGATCCTCAGACTCGTATGGTCCATGAGATGGGTCTGTGCAGCAACAGGACCTTCTGTTACGCCGTGCTGGCGTCCATCATGGGGCAGCTGCTCGTCATCTACTTCCCTCCGCTGCAGAACGTCTTCCAGACCGAGAGCCTCAGCTTCTTTGGTAAGAGCTTCACCTTAAAGGAGCATTCCATCCAACAGCATGTCAGCATGTCAGCTTTTCCCCACGTTAGCTTTTCCCCACGTTAGTATGTCACCTTGTTAGCATGTCGCCACGTTAGCATGTCACCACATTAGCGTGTTAGCCTGTTACATTGTGACTCAGCAGTTTGTGTATCTTGCAGACCTGCTGTTCCTGGTGAGTCTCACCTCGTCGGTGTGCGTCGTGTCGGAGGCCATTAAGAAGCTGGAGAGGTGGAGGGGCGTTCAGAGGAGCCCCCCCACTGACTGTTTCCACGAGGTATGACACCCCCCCTCTCCCCCCCCTCACTGCAGTCGGGCCGAGTGACTCTGATGTCTGGAGGACGAAGACGGGTTTTAGGATCTCACTGACCCGTTCAGACTGCCAGGACTTGTGGGACCTTCCCGTGAGACCCTGGGACTCTGGTCTGTGACCGGAGGAGACGGACTGAGGCCAGATGGAAAACTTGAATTAAAGGTGGGGGGACAAGATGGCTGCCGGTGTCCTGACTCAGTGTATTTAATACCACGGCCCCTCTGTGCTCAGCCTCGCTGTAGATCCCTGTCGAGGTCAAACGCCACGGACCACCGCCCACATCCTCCCACCGGGAACTGGCTCATGATTTAGGACGTACGTTAGAAAACCCTCTGATGAATCAAATACTAAAGACGTGTGCAACTGTTTGTGTTCTGTCCTTTTTAAACTGATCGTGTAGAAGGAGGCGTCGACCACGTCTGGACTGTGGCTGAGTTCACAACATGGTGGAGGTGTGACGGTGCAAACCCAGTTTGATGCTCACGCTTCATGATCGAATCCCTTCAAAGTGAAAGTTCTAAAGAGAAACGGTGAAGAACAGCTTGAACGTTTCTCACCTGAGATCTGAAAACCGGATTTTAATTAGTTTTTTCTTTATAAAATTCCATATATTTGTGAACCCTGGAAGTTTGGGGAACAAAAATAGAATTATATCAAATTTATTATTAATTAACCTTTTTCTCATTTTAACAAATGAAATGTGCAGCGTCACACCTCCTGCTTGTTTCTGAGATTCATAGAAAAAACTGTTCATGCTTCTTCTTCCACTGGTTTATTTAACTTTAAAACTCTGCTGCTGTTTGAAGGTGGAAGGAGAAAAACACATTTTCTAACCTGAGTTTTGCGTGAATGTGACGTCGAGGCGAAGCTTCAGTCTCATCTTGTGCCTTAGAGAAGTCGTTCATCGTCTGTCGCCGTGGAAACGGACGCCCTTTACTCACGGATGGTGTCTCTGTTCAATCGTGATTCACTTTTAAATTCTCCCGAAGGTTTATGCCACAATTATTTGACTTTCCATTTTCATTTCTGGTCAAATTTAGATTTTTTGTTTATTCAGAATTTTCTTCCACCTTCGATCACTGTCGAGGAGTCGCAGTGCTTTCTGGGAAACGTGGTTTACTTTACTGTCTCTCTGTTGAAAGTTTGATTTTAAAATACTCACCCCATGGTATTTAATTTATTTCCAAAAGGCACATGTAAAATCACTCTGCTGCTGTTTCCAGCATCAAATCCCCTTTTTTGTCGTATTGTTCACGACTCGGTTTCCTCATGAAATTAAAGATGATTTATCTGAAATAACAGCAGAGTCCATTTCTCTTCTTCCAAGTTTTCATTTCTCATGTCAGTAAATTGAGATTTTATTTCAGCAGAGATATTAAAGAGTTTTTTACAACGTGAGTCTTATTTTGTAGCTTTTGTCCAGAATCGACGGATCAGTGCACAACAGAGGTTTGAAAACAAGTCGGATACTAAAAGAAACCAGTAGAAAACCATAAAGAACAATAAAAATCAAGGAAAGACTTTGTTATTAATGTGTAAAAAGTAGATTGAGCTTCTGTGCATCAGCCAGTGAACAGGAAACGAGTGAAGCAGCTGCAGACTGTGGCACTGGGAGCACTGGGAGCACTGGGAGCTTGTGGGTCTATGAAGACCCTGGTCCTCCTCAGAGACTCGAACCACACCAGCTCTACGGATCCTCTAAGAACATGATGACATGGTTCAGAGGAGGGGATTGGTCAGTGGGCGGAGCTTAAGACTGATCTCTTATCTGCACCTTAACCTGGTCAGCTGCTCAGCACAAGTTACCATGGTGATTTACCACGACAAGGCAACGAGCTTCATAGAACTGAAAACTCCGAGTGAGAATAAAATGAAAGTCTTCTTTCAAAGAAGGTTCAGTTCAAACTGTTTATTCAAACATTAAAAATAGAATAAAACCTGCTCATGTTTCTTTATCCTCTCGTCAAAGACCTTTCAGAATAGAAACGTGAAAAACGAGCGACTGAGACGTGTTGGTACAGAAGCTTCAGCTGAGGATGATCAACAGAGGAAGATAATAGATAATAATCTAAACAAGTAAATCTATAATATATGAAAATAAAGTTACATACGTAGGAAATAATAGAGTGTTGGGCCACTCGGGGAAATAATCAGAAATCTCAAGGACACATGATTTTCTGGAAAACATTTATGTGAATAAAGTCGTAATTTGTGGACAAGTCTCCGTTATGACCCTTACTACTCAATCGTCATTGAACCTTATTTATTAACAAATGTATTTATCTGTGTCCACTCAGCAACCACATGTTCTACTGGAGAATAAAAGCTTCAACTGATTTTATTCCAACTTGAGTAAAGTTCAAGTTTGGTGAAGGGGGCGTCAGCTGATCTTCAGATAAACCATAATAAATGTTCTCTTGATTATTCGATTAATAAAGTAGATTTAATGAACGTGTCTTGTTTTTCAAGTTCTGAGACTTTCACAATCAGAGAATTAACCGATGAACAGAAAGTAAACAAGTTCAGATGTGATGACACATTAATGGAGATTAATCAGTAACGAGGACAAAGTCAAACCTGGTGGAAAGAAACACTGATCTGATGCTTTATCAACCAGGACACATTGAAACCTTTAGTTTGACTAAAGAAATGAAGAAGACATAAATATTTAAATCTTATTATGTAGAAGTGCTTCTTCTGTCACAACAACACAACTCCTGCTGCACCACTTTCACTGAACATGTCCATTTACAGTCATTTTAATACATTTACCAATTACACTGTTTATTAGAGTGAAATTACACTGACAGATCATATTCTATAAAGTACCGTATACATTTACTTCACTATGTAGTAAAGTGTGTCCTGCAGTAAACTGGATGTTTCTCATTGAAACGCTTCACTGACCCCGGACTCGAACCTTTGTGTTTGTGCACGGTCACGTGGTTTCCCTCCTCCTCCTCAGGACCGGTTCTAACCGACAGAAGTCAGCGGAGCTTCAGCTGCGGAGCCGCGGGGACGAAGCAGAGCTCCGCCCCGCACAGAGAGAACGACCCACCGGTATGTCTGCTGTCTTTGTGCCTGCGACCCGCTGCTTCATCCGGCACGTCCTGCCCGGGCCGCCCGCCGCCATGCACCGGCACTACAGCCTGGACGTGGCCGCTCCGCTGCTCCGCACGCAGGGCTACGTGGACGGCCGCTGGATCTCCGCGGCCTCGGTGTTCCCCGTCCTGGACCCGGCCACCGGGCAGGAGATCGCCCGGGTGGCGGACTGCGGCCCCGCGGAGGCCAAGCAGGCGGTGGACGCTGCCTACACGGCGTTCGGCGGCTGGAGGCGGCACACAGCCAAGGTACAGACCGCCAGCGGGACCAGACTCCGCTGCAGAAACCCCCGATTTAACATAGACCGTGCGCGTGTGCTCTGAGAAGCAGCCTAACGAAATATAAATGATGTTTCCTCTGTTACAGGAGTGGAACTTTAATTCGGCTCAGACAAAATATATAATAAAACCCGCAGTTTAGATAAAATCACAACTTTAACTTCAGAGTCAACCGGATGTTTTCAACTGTTTCCATTCTACTTAATATCAGTCCTGCGCACGTGCTCAGAGGAACCAACACCACAAGCTGCAGGTCTTATAAACCGACTTGAATTCGGCTCAGACAACATTCACCGAGAAACACGAGGTTTGGATACAAACCAACTTCTACCTCAGTGTCAGGAGAAAGGATTCTGTCCCGAACTCAACCTGAATAACCTCCACTTTAATTTCAATCCTGCAAATGTGCTCCGTTAAAACTACAAGATGACGTTTGGATTGTGGTTCTCAGTGAAAACACAATTCAACGTGAATTCGGCTCAAACTAACCTTTAGTTAAATATTCACGTTGTATTTCCACCCAGAAAAAAAACAAATACAGGCTCATTTACTTTAGTGCAGAAACTAAATCGTTGCCAATTACTTCAGACGACGGACAGACAAGTAATTGGCAAACATTTTCCAACTTATAAAATGTAATTTCCATCTCAATCATATCAGTAACACAGACTGTAAATAAAGACACTAAATAAAAACAATAGATAAAGACGAATCTCCAGCGTCTGCAGAAATGAAGCCAAAATATCTCAGGTACAAACGCTGCCATCTTGTGGCGATGACATCAATTGCATTGGGACTGCGAGGTATCGAGGTCCCGCCCACACACAACCCTGAGTCACTCTCAGCTGTCAATCATGACTAATGAAATCCAAACTGATCAGAAACAATGGAACAAACATCCCTGTCCCAGCTGCTAACATGGAGGAGGAGGGGGTCCGGATTTATTTACAGTCTCTGATCAATAACAACAGAACTGGTTTGATGATGGGAGTCGTGGTCTCCGAGGGGCGGAGCCGCCGCTGACGCTCGTTTCTCTGAAACTTGAGATCCAGACGTCAAACGACTAAAATCCTTCATCTGCGTCAAACTGAGATGAAAACCACCGAGATTCAGAAACTGGATAAAAATGATATAAATAATCAAACGTTGGATTTCTGCAGGTTTGAAAATTTAAGCTCGGCTACAGATAAAACACATTTCTGATGATTTTAGATGTAATGATTTAATAATAAACAAAAATCACACATCTGTATATTTACTTACACAATATGTATGTGTGTTATTGCAGGAGCGGAGCATCCTGCTGAGGAAGTGGTTCGACCTGATGACGCTGCACAAACAAGACCTCGCCAAACTGATCACGTTTGAATGTGTGAGTCTCGTCCACTCGCGTGGGCTCACGTGTGTAGACGGGGAATATTCCACAGAACCAGGAAGTGGATGTGTCGTTTGTTGTGTCGTTGTCTTTGTCGTCGTTTCACCTTCGGGTCGATTGTGTGTTTTTCAGGGCAAACCAATGGCGGAGTCTCTCGGGGAGGTGGCGTACTCCGCCTCCTTCCTGGAGTGGTTTTCAGAGGAGGCTCGGCGAGTTTACGGCGACATCGTCTCCTCGCCGGCAAAGGACAGGAAGCTGTTCCTCCTGAAGCAGCCGGTGGGCGTCAGCTCCATCATCACCCCGGTGAGCAGCCAATCACAAGTCTCTGCTCTCATTATGTTCAAGGGAATTTCTTCAGATTTGATTGAAATGTTCAGTTGGATTCAAGGATGGACTGATTCGAGTTTGGAGGTCAAAGGTCAAGGGGACCTCATGTTGTTGTGACTGTAACACAACATTGATTTCATGATGTTTGACACACACATTCACTTCTTTGCTTTGTGACTGTGCCTCAAGATCCTCCTTCAAACTCGGTTCCAATGTTCACCTGGAATCTGAGATTAACTGATGAGATTCCAGAGGTCAAAGGTCAAGACCAGAAACCGGGTTGAAACAGCTGAAAACTATTATGTAAAAACGACTCTGATTGTTAAGTTTGGTAAATGTTGTGTTGCTTCACAGTGGAACTTCCCCAGCGCCATGATCACCAGGAAGGTGGGAGCTGCTCTGGCCGCCGGCTGCACGGTGGTGGTCAAACCGGCGGAGGACACGCCCCTGTCGGCGCTCGCTCTGGCCGAGGTCGGTGCAATAATAACACAATCGATCTTTAATAAACTCTTCCACTTATATCTCAGGACACCAGTTGAAATCTCACCGTGATTTAAACATAACGTTATTTTCTACAATAGCAAAATAACAAAGGTGAAGTTAAAACTTAAAAGAACGCATGGAATCATTTTGAATAGTTTTGCTGTTTAATGTTTGTTATTTTACGTAAACTAACAACGCTGTGTGTGTGTGTGTGTGTGTGTGTGTGTTGTGTATGTGTGTTGTGTAGCTGGCGGATCAGGCGGGGATCCCGGCGGGGGTGTTCAACGTGGTCCCTTGCTCCAGGGAGAGGACCCCGGCGGTGGGGCAGGTTCTCTGCACCGACCCCCTGGTGGCAAAGATCTCCTTCACCGGCTCCACAGCCACCGGCAAAGTACAACTTCTCTGTTCTGGTGTTTGTTTGTTTAATGTCGTCATCACGGTTCATAAATATATAAATAATAAATAATGTAACTATAATCTAGAGTCCTCTCTTCTCAGGTGTTGCTGAAAATGGCCGCCGACACAGTGAAGAAGACGTCCATGGAGCTGGGTGGCCACGCCCCCTTCATCGTGTTCGACAGCGCTGACATCGACAGGGCAGTGGGCGGAGCCATGGCCTCCAAGTTCAGGAACTCCGGACAGGTATTAACACTGCAAAGCAACATGTCAGATAATAAAACCGTTTCACTGACTTCTGGTCTCCTCCCTGCAGACGTGTGTGTGTTCAAACCGGTTCCTGGTCCAGAGTGGCGTCTACGATCGCTTCATGGAGAAACTGGGCCGGGCGATGGACGCCGAGCTGCGTCTGGGTCACGGCTCGGAGCCCGACACCACCCAGGGGCCGCTCATCAACACCAGAGCTGCAGAGAAGGTGCAGGTCCGGTTCTGCTCGGGGAGTTGGTTTGTGTCCTGGTGACGTCTGACCCGTCCTCTGTCCCCCAGGTGGTCCAGCAGATCTCTGATGCCGTGTCCCTGGGGGCGAAGGTGCTGAAGGGGGGGAAGCGTCTGGACGGGTCCTTCATGGAGCCGACTCTGCTGGCTGACGTCACCACAGACATGCTCTGCACCCGAGAGGAGACGTTCGGCCCGCTGCTGCCGGTCATCAGGTCCGTCACAGAGTCCAGACTCACCAGCAGCAAACAGCTTCTCCACTGTTAAACTCATGTTCTTTATTTTCACTCATTTAATTACTCAGCTTTTTAAAAATCATAAAACCTGGAACTAATGAGCTCGCAGCTGAGAACCTCAGACGGCCGTTGGTTGGATTTGGTTTATTAAAGATCAGCTCAATTAATTTCCTCTTATCTCATCTGTTGATGCTTTAATCAAACAGAAATCCTCACAGACTGAATCAGATCTTCACTCCTTCTGAAAAGTGACCACTTCTGCTTCTGTGTTTGGATTTATTCTTCTGTGAAGACGTTGTATTGATTTGTAATGACGGATGTTTCCTTCATGCCTGATGAGAATCATCACAAACTAAAGTTGTTGCTACATTAAAATACCAAGAGGACGTTTGAGTGTTTTTATTATAAACAATAGCACCCGGATTTTGATTCCCCCGCTCCAGCGTTAATGTTTTGTACAAACATTAACTTGGACTCAAAGATGAACTGATTTGATCTTAGGGTCAAAGGTCACAGTGACCTCAACGATATTCATGGAGGCGGAAACTGAACTGGTTTGTGTAGGGGAAGGAAAAACCAATCGTAATAAAGTCTGTTCTGTATTAAAACTTAAAGCAGTGGAGGAAACTCTGCTGCAGCTGTTTGTGTTGGTGTCAGAACCTGTTTGTGTGTCACAGGTTCGATACCGAGGACGAGGCTCTGGCCGTCGCCAACGCCTCTAACGTTGGACTGGCAGGTGAGCTCCTCCCTCCTCCCTCCTGTCGTGAAGGACTACAGACGATAATGAGTTTGTGGAAGTGGCCTCTGATAGAACCAGACTCTCTGCTTCTCTTTCCTCTCAGGTTATTTCTACTCGCAGGACATCAGTCAGATCTGGCGGGTGGCGGAGGCGCTGGAGGTGGGGCTGGTCGGAGTGAACGAGGGCCTGCTGTCCACCCCGGAGGGAACCTTCGGGGGGGTCAAGCAGTCCGGTTTGGGCCGCGAGGGCTCCAAGTACGGCATCGAGGAGTACTTAGACGTGAAGTACATGTGTCTCGGGGGCCTCCAGCTGTGAGGGGGCGGGGCCAGCCGTCCAGCTCTGATCTGTAGAGCCGCGTTGTGATTAACACATTTTAATGGGAACGCTCCTGATGACAGAAAGAATAATATAACAGGGTCCAGTGAAATATATTTTGAAAAATATCTTTTGCAGTTAATGATGTTTTGATCAGGGGTGATATTCAGTTCTGATTGGATGACTTTGTGCCATAATCACGATCCACCAATCAAAACAGGAGGAGTTCATTCATTGTTCTATTTTGAAATAACAATATTTTACTACTCTAACCAGTAGGAGGAGCTGTAGCCTCCCGTTGTGGATAAACCCCGCCCCCTCACATACGTGTTATAATTTAGTTTTTTGTAATAGTCCTGTAAAATAAATGTTAGTATTATTTTATTGGAAGAAATTTTACGCACTAATATATTATTGATTCATTGAAACCTTTATTTATACAGAGGGAAAGCCACAGAGAGCGAGAGAGCTTTAACGATCTCCTGATTACAATACAAATATACAAATATACAGTAAAGGATCAAAATTATTTACAAATGTAAAACAGAAATACAGACAAATAAGAAACAATAAAGAGCAGCCAAAGTAATAAATGTTTGAACTGTTAAGACAAAGTCGTCTCTGGGTTTAACTTCCTGGTTCTGGTTAGTGCTGCTAGTTAGCCGGCCTGCTAACAGTCACTGGGAACAGTTGCTAAGCTGTGATTGGAGGGTGACAGATGGGGGCGGGGTTTAGTTGAAAAGTGAACCTTAAGATGAATAGTTTTGTTGGTGTTGATCTTCCTAAAGTTCCGTCGTAGGATTATTTCAGTGAAAACTGTTTTTTTAGTGATTCAAATCTTGAAATATGCTGATATAAAGAAATATGAACACATTTGCATTTTAATCAGATTAGTTTAACATTTGGACCTTTAGTTCAAAATGTAGTTTATGTATCTGTTAAAGATCCATGTGGGTAAAATGATATGTTGAATTTAAACGTTGAACACGTGATTAATGTGGAGGATGAATCATCTGCATGCATCCAGTTTCAAGGACAAAATCAATGTCAGTGTTTTTCTGTGTAGATAAAGAAATGGATCAGATTGAAAGATTCCTGGTGCTACTTCTCGGCAGGTTGAGTCTGAACCTGGAGCAGTTTTGCCTGTTTGAGCCATAATGAGTCTTGTGAGGTTCTACAAACGTTATTGGAAGTGACTGAAACTGTGGTGAGCAAATAAATACCAGATGGAAAAAGACTGAGTGTTTTATTACAGAGCTTCATTGTTTTCCCAGCTTTGACCAACAGGAGATTTTCATTCACTGAATTAGAAAGAATCCAGTTTTCAGTCTGTTTTGTTAATGAACCTGATTTGACAGATTTTCTTATATTTGGCTTAAAGTGATAATTACGTGTATAAATTTTCATAAACTCATAGACAATCTCAAAAGGAATGATTGTACAGATCTACACGCCCTGTCAATTGGAAGTACTCATATTTAAACAGGTTACTGCCCAGAAGCTTAATAATATTGTATTTCTTTAACACCATTATCACTATCATTTATTTTATTTAGCATTTATTTATTATGTACTTATATATTTATAGAATTACAGGAACTTATTCCATCAGTTTAATGTCGTAAACACTGTCCTGTCGTTCAGTACCAACTTGTGTAATTGGACTTAATCGTAATACATATTTTGTAGTAGTTAAAGTTAATGTCAAAAAGACTTTTGCATTTCCCATGTTAGGAGAAATGAGAATCCTACATTGTGTCCCTTGTGTGAGACGGTGACTGCAGATGTTCTGATAAAGATGTCAAAGTGTGGAAGTTTACAGAAGTTAATGGTTTTCAGATGTAAACTGGGACTGAAGGAGCTTTTGTTCACATGAAGTCATTTAAGAAGCTTTCGTTCTATCCAGACAAAACAAGAGCTTTAAACATCCTAAAAAGATCAAACTTAGAACCAGCTGCACTGCCTCAGAAGATTCTGCTCTGTTAAATGAACCTCGCGGCACGTCTTAATCCGATTGGACCGTCCTCCCTTCTGACTGGCTAACCCCGCCCCTCTAACGGTTCAACATGGAGGACAACGTAAAAAGACAATGAAATAAATAAACTGTCTGTGTCCAGCAGGGGGCAGCAGGATGGATGTGACTGATGCTAATCGTATAACAAGTTACTATTGAGATGAAACAATAAATGAAGCTCACGTTAGCTTGGTTTAGCTCGTTAGCTAATGAGATAATGCTGTTGGAAGGCCTTTAAACCCTCTGTGTTTCGGAGGTGGCAGGTTTGTCCGACCCTGACGCTCATTTGACTGATTTCACTAACGAGGATTCAGCTCGTCAAGCTATGAGAAGCCTTCTCTCTCTCACCACTTGGGGCCGCCAGAGTGCAGACCTCCTGGAAGGCTCCTCTGCGCCACGCGGAGGTCCTGGTCCCGTCATCCGAAGGCGTTTCCGTGGCGATTCGCCTGAGCGCTGATCTGGTTCCTGCTCTGGACGGGTCGGTCCCGGCTGAAGATGGTGTCCTGGTCGCTGTCCAGCTCCGACTCGGACATCATCAGGCTGGAGTTGTGCTCTGTGCTCCGGTGTTTGATGCCTGCACAGAGGAACGTGTTCAATCCTCCTCACACTTCTATATGTTCTCATACAGATTCATTTGAAGGCTGGTTTGTACCGTGACATGTTCTATGATCTAAAATGTCACCGTTTGATAAGAAATAAGAAAACATTTATCCATCACTTTTCTAACGAAGGTGAAAGAAGGTACGAGGAGGTCGAACAGGTTTGGGGGGTTTCCCACGTTGACCTCTGACCTTCCCTCATGTGTCCATTGAACCGATGATGTCGAGGCCACTCACTGAACTTGGGTTGGAGCTCCATCCTCTCCTGTTCGTCCATGTTGTCCAGGATGGTGTACTTGGTTTTCCTCCTCACTTTGGTCTGTCTCCTCCTGAACACACAGATCAACCATCGTCAGCTCTCCAGGATTCGTTCATCACGCTCCAGCTCGTCTTCCTCACAGCAGCAGGGTGAAGACGTGTGAACGTGTCATGTGCGTTGACCTCTTGCAGCAGCAGATGAAGGTCCAGCTGACGGACAGGATGAGGCCCATGAGCAGGACACTGGTCAGGATGACGTACAGAACCCTCCACTCTGACCGGAGGAGCACAGACACGTCATCAAGTTCAATGAAGTAACAAACAAGTTCATCCAACAATGTTTTCAGTCACATTTCTCTGTGCTAATAATCAGAGTTACCACAGTTGCTTTCTCCGTCACCAAGGTAACGGCGAATCACGTTCTCCGTCCAGAAGGGGTCACATGTGCAGAGCTTGGTGACCGGGTCACACTGACCCCGCCCCGAGCAGTGGAGGAGACACACTGAAGGGACAAGGATCCAGTTTGATCACACAGACACACAATCACTGTTGCCTGCTACTACACAACGCTAATGTTTTTAGATATTAGAATAAATGTGAATCTGTCAAAACAACACTTTTTTTATCATCAACTCTAAGTGTAAAGTTTTTATAAATCTGTATTTTTATCATTTATATCAGAATCATCTTTTCTATTGAAATATAATAATCTGGATTCCCACTCACACACGGTGTCCACTCTCAGGACTCTGAACAGCAGGTAGTCGCTCTTGTCTCTGAGCAGCTGGTTCCTCAACAGACCCACTAACCTGGAGCCAGAGAGCGGCCCCGAGGGCCCCCCCACCGAGAGCCGGAGCACCGAGCTGCAGCCACACAGGGAACAGCTTGAACCGCTGGGTAAGACTTCTGCAATCAGTCAGCATCCTAGATAACTAACCAGTCAGGAAACCAGTCAGGAAACCAGTCAGGAAACCAGTCAGACAGGAAACCAGTCAGTCAGGAAACCAGTCAGTCAGGAAACCAGTCAGGAAACCAGTCAGGAAACCAGTCAGGAAACCAGTCAGGAAACCAGTCAGGAAACCAGTCAGGAAACCAGTCAGTCAGGAAACCAGTCAGGAAACCAGTCAGGAAACCAGTCAGTCAGGAAACCAGTCAGGAAACCAGTCAGGAAACCAGTCAGTCAGGAAACCAGTCAGTCAGGAAACCAGTCAGTCAGGAAACCAGTCAGGAAACCAGTCAGTCAGATAACCAGTCAGTCAGGAAACCAGTCAGGAAACCAGTCAGGAAACCAGTCAGTCAGGAAACCAGTCAGGAAACCAGTCAGTCAGGAAACCAGTCAGTCAGGAAACCAGTCAGGAAACCAGTCAGTCAGATAACCAGTCAGTCAGGAAACCAGTCAGGAAACCAGTCAGTCAGATAACCAGTCAGGAAACCAGTCAGTCAGGAAACCAGTCAGTCAGGAAACCAGTCAGGAAACCAGTCAGTCAGGAAACCAGTCAGGAAACCAGTCAGGAAACCAGTCAGGAAACCAGTCAGTCAGATAACCAGTCACATAACCAGTGAGTCATTAACCAGGGGGTCAGTAAACCAGTCACTAACCCAGTCAGGAAACCAGTGGGTCAGTAAACCAGTGGGTGGGTACCTGAGGTGGGAGTGTCCCTGCAGCCCTCGGACCTGGATGTCCCCGTCGAGGACGTGCAGCAGAGCGGCGAGCTGCCGGACGACCGTGTCCCTCTGAGACAAACTCACCTGAGACACCGACACCAGCATCTCCAGCTCCACTTCCTCCCCCCCGCCCGGGTCTACGGAGACACAGGAGGGACAAACGTGAAACACGAGGACAGCTGTCAGCCCCTCAGTCCTCAGTCCTCAGTCCTCACTCTGGTCCCACCTGGTCGGACCTCCACCGTGGCCGTGGCCGTGCTGGAGCGTCCCTGGGCGTCGGCCACCCTCAGCTGGAACAGGTAGGTTCCCTCCACCAGGTTGGCCAGGTACAGAGCGGCTTGAGTCTCCGAGCCGTACAGGACGTCCTGCACACACACGCATGTGAGAAGGATGTGAATCTAATCTGATCTCATCTTAGTGTGTGGACTGACCCCAGCAGCAGGACTCTGGCTGTCTCTGACCCAGAGGTACTGGACCCTGGTCTGGTCTCCGTCGGTGACGGATCCTCGCAGAATCAGCGAGTTGTTGGGCAGAGTCAACGAGTGGCTGCCGCTGGCGTGAGCGACCGGAGGAAGACGAGCGTCTGCAGGAGGAAGACGAGCGTCTGCAGGAGGAAGACGAGCGTCTGCAGGAGGAAGACGAGCGTCTGCAGGAGGAAGACGAGCGGCTGCAGGAGGAAGACGAGCGGCTGCAGGAGGAAGACGAGCGGCTGCAGGAGGAAGACGAGCGGCTGCAGGAGGAAGACGAGCGTCTGCAGGAGGAAGACGAGCGTCTGCAGGAGGAAGACGAGCGGCTGCAGGAGGAAGACGAGCGTCTGCAGGAGGAAGACGAGCGGCTGCAGGAGGAAGACGAGCGGCTGCAGGAGGAAGACGAGCGGCTGCAGGAGGAAGACGAGCGGCTGCAGGAGGAAGACGAGCGGCTGCAGGAGGAAGACGAGCGGCTGCAGGAGGAAGACGAGCGTCTGCAGGAGGAAGACGAGCGGCTGCAGGAGGAAGACGAGCGGCTGCAGGAGGAAGGACCACAGAGAATCAATACGCTGCTGATTCAGATCAGAACATATACGAGATTCAAACCCACCTACCCTCCTCCACCCTGAAGGTCACTGAGGCGCTGTCTGTCGCCCCCTGCTGGTCAGAGACAGTCAGGCGGAAGGTGTAGCACCCCACCTGGAGACCTGTTGCCGTAGCTGCCGCCCGATCCGCGTCCTCCAGCCTGAACCCGGGAGGACCGCTGGAGAAGAAACATGACGGAAACATCAGAGGTTCTTCAAAGTTTAAACAAACGCATTTCACTGCACGTTGTCCCTCATCCTCCGACCTGATGGCGTCCCAGTGGTAGCTGGCGATGCCGCGGTCGTCAGTGCTTCTGCTGCCATCGAGCAACAAGCTGTCGAACGGGAGGAACAACTTCCTGTCAGGACCTACAACCGCCACCGGACCGCGGTTTGACCCGACGACCTCCGACACTGAACAATCACAAAAGAAAAGTCTGTGGTTTATATACATAAACAAAATGTTGTTAGTTGATTTAACAGAAGTTTTTTTTACCAGACTCAGCAGAGAGGGTGGTCGTGGTGGGGGGGGCGGGGCTGGTACTGAGAGGGGACGTGGCGGTCGGGGGGAGGGGCAGGGGGGGCGGAGCTTCAGCTGCTGACGTCATCACGACATCTGTGGATCAGAAACAAGTCATTTTAATATAAAAAATCTATAATAAAATAATATTGTGATACTTTAATTAATAACCTGTTATAAGGAGGGTGTGTGTGAGTGTGTGTGTGTGTGTACCGGTTGTGTGTCCAGGTGAAGCTGTGGACAACGTGAGCGGCGGCGTTGGGGATCGATCTGTGAACAGGAAGCTTCTGTATTATGACTGTAACAACTTCCTGAGGATTTTCAACTTAAAAGTCTTCATCACAGTTATAACGCTTATCTAGTTATAAAACATCATGATGTCATCTGTACCCGTCTGTGTGGTTGTGCTGCTCGGCCAATGAGCTGTGGTCAGGGGTGGAGCTGAGGTCCTTGAATGGTCTTGATGGGCGGAGTCAGTGGTTGATGAAGAAACAGTGCCACCTTGTGTTTTGCTCTGTAAGGAAACGTGCGAAAAAAGACATCACAATTCAAAATAGTTATTATGAACCCAGGCGAGGAGCTGACATGTATATAAATATTATATATAAATAAATATAAACTGAATTGAAGAAACTGATGCTAGTTTCTTTCCTTCAGTCGGTTCTTCACTCACGGTTTTCTCTGCAGGATCCGTCGGGTTCCTGGTTCCGTCCCCGTCTCCTCGGCTGATGTCCCCCCCCGACGAGGCTCTGGTCTGAGCCTCGTCGGGGGGGGACATGTCTGTGCCCTCAGTCGTCTCTGGACCGTCGTCTGCTTCTGATTGGTTGAATCCGTCACTTCCCTTAAGAGACGAATGATGAGTCGACGTTTCTGCCTCTGAACCCCCGCCTGCCTTCTCCTCCTGGCTTCCCTCGGAACCCTCCAGGTCCGGCCTCGCAGGGCCAGAGAAGTCCTGCCGGGGCCCATCGAAGAGAGCCAGGTCCTTCAGGGCCTCCAGGTCCCCGGGGGCCTCAGAGGGCCGAGACAGGGGCCCCCAGCGGCCGCTGTACGGCTCCCCTCTAACCAGCGACTGAAGCACTAGTGTCTCAGGTGGCGCCCTCCGCAGGAAGGCCAAGAACGAGTCGGCCCCTGGTCTCTCTCGCGGCTGGCAGTTCTCCACCTGCTGGCAGGTCAGGATATAGCAGCGTCCCTGGAACAGCCAGGCGAGATTGTAACCCGGCAGGTCGCAGCACGCCGCCATGCACTGCGGCAACGTCACCACGCCGGGTATCCGCAGGATGCCGCTGCTCTCCACTGCTGGGGACACCACCGCCTGAGAGAAGGTCGCCCCCTGCCAGCACTGAGACGCCATGACAGCTGAAAAAAAGTTCTGGTTATTTCGGGAGATAGGATGGTGCCATCTAGTGGTCAATTATATATTTCAAAGGCTG
The DNA here is from genome assembly GCA_038501795.1 of Pseudopleuronectes americanus. Lineage (NCBI taxonomy): Eukaryota > Metazoa > Chordata > Actinopteri > Pleuronectiformes > Pleuronectidae > Pseudopleuronectes > Pseudopleuronectes americanus. The sequence continues at coordinate 662,328 of CM076722.1, forward strand.
TTAGGGTTTTGGCTTATGTTGATTTCTTAAATATGTAACATATACTTATGTTTATTTTGTAAACAGACAAATCGATTGATGGCTTAAGTAAATTTTAAAGCTAATAATATTCATACAAAATAATTTAAGGAAACTTTTCGTAAACTAACGTGTTTACATTTGGATGATTTATTCTTTTAATAGAAAGAGAGAATCATTCCCTGATGAATAGATATTAATGATGAGGTACCGTCCAGCGAGTGAAGCAGCAGCAGCAGCAACGTTTTCTCCGTCATGTTCAGTCCGAGCGTCTGGAGCCGGAAACTAATCGTTGATTTAAAGAAAGAAAATATCAATGTAAAAGAAACACAATACAGAAACTAGCTTCATATGGAATATGATGAAAAGTTAAAAACAACAAAAAGATTGAATTCTTCTTATTAAAATCTACTGTTGATGAATATAAACAAAAGCTACTTAATATTGCACATACATTTATATAAACACACACACACAGATATAAATGTATACATGTTGATGAAACACAATTTGATGATAGTACTGATTTTTATGTTGTTTATCATATCAAAAGTTTGTTGACGGGTGGTTGATAAAGAACTTTTTTCAATTTTTTGGAAACTAAAACAGTGACAAAGTTAATGATTTCAAACATAAATAATAATTCATAATTAAAATCATTGTTATGTCTCAGAATTTTTGTTTCTCATCTTTGTATTTTATTTCAACAGTTAAACATCTATAACTATTAAACTGATCAAAATACTTTGTATTCATGTAAAGTGAATACAAATTAAACTCTTCTTCTTCTCTGGTATCATAGTTACACACGGGGACACTTTCAGCGCCACAGTGCCGGACAGCGCCACCTGCAGCCCCGCCCGGCAGCAGCCGCTCGGTGACAGAAAACCAACGCACTTTGACAACGGTTAAATATAATTTTATATAATTTATATTATGAAAAATGATTTAGTCCCACATCGTTACAGCTGTTCATCGGCCTCTTTAAACAGCTGCGGCAAAAAACTCCCTCAGAAATTTTACCAATTTAAGTTTTCATCGCCCACAGATAAACGTCAGTGATAAAAAACACAATAATTAAAGTAGTTTCTGTATCAGTATGAAGAACTTTCTAATTCGGCATCAAGTCTTTACACTAAATCTCACGTGGTCGTTTAAAACCTGCGACTTTGTACGTGGACGCAACCTGAGACGTGTCAATCAAGTTCAGTCAACACAGTCAAACTAATACTCATCATTTACTGTATATATATATATATATATATATATATATATATATATATATATTTATATTTATAATAGTATAATGAGAACCCCTCGTGATGAATCGCTCGGATTCTGCGTCGCAGCGAAACAACGCGCTTCTTCCCGGACGCGTCAGATGAGTGATTTGCTTCCGGAGCTCTGATTGGCTGCGAACACAAACACCTCGTGTCTCTCTCATCTTTGATGTTTAGCGACAAAACGTGAGAAGATGAAATAAACGGAATCGAACGCACCTGCTGGTCGCGGCCGGTTCTCCTCGGTGCGTCCTGCGGCCCTCACCCCGGGGTGCGACGCTCTCATCCCGGGTCCGATCCAGGGTCTGACCGGGTCTTAGTCCGGGTCCTATACCGGGCCTGACCGGATGTGACCGGGTCCGGTTCGGGTTGAGTTTCACGGTGATGCTGAATTTGAGCTAACTGTCGAGTCAGCGGAAATTACACACCTGATATCCGGTCACACCTTTCAAAATAAAATAACTATAGACGACGTGCGTTGTTATCTACAATTCTAAATTTTATCTGCAACTCTAAATGTTATCTACAACTCTAAATGTAGAAAATTCTAAACATTTTAATAAGCTGAGTCATGAAGTATAATTTACAATTGAACTAATTCAGACGTATATGATCAGATTCTGTCATGTGACAATAAACTTTGATTTGATTTGATTTGATTTGATGTTCAGGTTTTTATTTTATTTTATTATTTTTACAGACTGAAAAATGAATATGACACTTAAGATCTGTTTCCTGTTAGTTTTGTACTTTTCTTTTCATCCTTGTATTTTTTAATAAAAAAATCATATGAAATATTTTCATAAAGTTTTTGATAAAAAAAGACGACAACAGCTCGGGCTCGTCACCGTCTTTTATTTCTGTTTTCTTAAAAAAAACAAAAACATTTACAACTGAAATCACAACCATTTATAAATTACAACAGCAAAACACAATCTGTTTTAAATACACTCCTCCACTCGACACACAAGTCACCGCTCAACCAATAAACGTCACAGTTCAAATTCCCAGAAATGTGACTTGGAGAACGTAGACTGTTTTATTAACGTACACACTGTGACGCTGACATAAAAACAACTTCTTCATCTACTGCTGGAGCTGACCCTCGCTGTCCAATCGAAAATAACACATTTTACTGATCGGCCGCAGAGAAAACGTGGATCAATTTGAGATTTCTCTGAGCTTCAGGTAGAAACCTCCTACAATCCTTGTTTCTGCTGACCTCTGGTGGCTGAACCCCTCGCTGCTGCGATGTGTTGTGGGGGTGTGGTCAATACACTGTGACATCACTGGCGAGCACAATAACGTGTCTGCAGGCACGTTGAGACAAAAGTCAAGAAGATGCAAACTTAGTTAAAAGTTGAAAATTAAGTCCACGTGTTTTCAAAATAGTTTCCATCTAAAGGCGTCACAGATATTTAAAGATTGTAGGTAAACTTTTTCAGTTCATCCAGATGAACACTAGATGGCGCAACAAGATGATATGAAATAAGAGAGCTAATCAGATGTCACATCAATAGAAACTCTAATATGAATATTTTTCTTGATGAATTTCTTGGGTCTCTTTTTAAATCCAGTGTTTAACTGACCAGACGTTTTTTGAAGCGTCTACATTTTCACAGTGTAAATTAAAGTTTTTTTATTTTTCAATCTGTTTCCCTTTAAATAAAAAACAAAATGAGTTAAAAACTTTATATAAATAATCACTTTTCTCCGTGTGGAAGCTGAAAACATCTGGATGATTTAAAAAGTGTCGGATTCACGTTACTGCACAAACTGAGTTTCATTAGGTCATAAATAACTTTATCTACATTTTGTTATTGTACAGATTTTACATCATCAGCAGTTGATGCAGAAACGTGAGACTCGTGTTTGACATCTTTTTAAGTTTCTTACATTAAACAAACTTTTCAAACTGATGAAATGTTATTTGAAACTTCTCAATGACGTTGAATCCAGAAACAAAAGAAGATCTCGCCCAAAACCGAGGACCTTTCCTCCTGAATCTACCAGTACCACAGAAGATCCAGGTCCCACAGAAGATCCAGGTCCACAGAAGATCCAGGTCCCACAGAAGATCCAGGTCCACAGAAGATCCAGGTCCCACAGACGTAGGTGATGTTGTATGGGTCAAAGGTTAACTCTGAGGATTTAGTATTTGATCTGTTTGGAGCTGAACGATCTGAACTGTTGATCACACTTTGTTATTTCGGAGAAATTTAATGTTTGAAATCCCAACAATGGTTTTTAAAGTATTTAAAAGTGTTGGAACTGTCCCTTTAATCCTTATGTGACTCTTTTTCAAAATAAAACTCTAAATGTCTATCACGCACTGAATGAGGCTCACCCCAGCATACAGCAGTGACGAGCTCCTGAAGGAACCTTGAGCTCCTTCAGTATTTTAAAACAAGAGGAAGACAAGTTTACACCAACACAGCTGATGTTTGTGGACATGCACGACCTCGAGCATCGAACACGTGACGCTCGCTCCTCTCGCCTGCTGCTCAAATAGAGGCTGGATTCACAGACAGAGGGACAGAGGACAGGAGGGAGCAACTCCACCCTGTGACATCCACCAGGGGGCAGCAGAGAAGTGGGGAACACAGGAAGAAAGCAGGTGACGGAGGTTTGTTCTGATCAGCATTCGAGAGGCGGCTGGAAGCTGCGTCTGCAGTCCACGGCTTTGAGGCTGAGCGGCTGAGCTCGCTGCTTCCTGAGCTCCTCACGGCCCAGAGTGCCACCGAGCCGAGACCACGCCGCCTTGTACTTCTTATCGAACGCCGCTGCAGCCGGGGAGAGAGAGAGAGAGAGAGAGGGAGAGACAGAGACAGAGATAGAGAAGAGAGAGAAGAGAGAGAGACAGAAAGAGAGAGGGACAGAGTGAGAGAGAAATCAAATCAAAGTTTATTGTCACATGCATCAATGACAGCAGCATATACGCAGTAGAGAGGAAATTAAAGAAAAATGACATACCATATAACATAGTAAAATGAAGCAGCAGTTTACAGGGTGAAGGAGAGAGGAATATTAAATTAAATAATAAGAATATATGTGTAGTAAGTACATATTAAGTGTGACCTGAGATCTTGTGACCTGGCAGGCAACATCTACTTAGTAGACAGGTTTTACCAAATTAAGAAAATAACATACATAACCATATAACATAACATATAACATAGCATGTGTCAAACAGGACGTGGTCCTGTGGCACGTCCTGTTTGTTATGAATCCACATGAATCATCGTCAGACTTACCGACATGATCTTTGCCCATAGCTGCCAGCGTGAGGAAGAGGAACTCTCTGTACAAACTCCTGAGAACACAAAACACAACTCTGTCCATCAAATACACAATTTATCACCAGCAAACACTTTTAAATCAACTTTTGTATTCATGGGAGATCTGTCAGAACCACGTCCTGTTTCTAAAGACGTCAGATGAAGTCTGATATCGTACTTTACAGTTTGCTGTGAGGTTGATCACATTCATAATCTTCTGTATATTCCCTCTCTTTGCAGAATGCTCATGTGGAAAGTTCACCTCTGTATTCTGGGAGACGCCGGCTGTTTGGCCATCGTGTCCAGGAAGAGGGTGACGGCTTTGTGCACCTCGTTCATGCCGACCCAGCGCAGCACCTCCTCCAGGAAGGCCAGGGTGAACGGGTGGTTGTGTCTCCGCCAGCTGTAGCTTCTCATCGGGACGCCACCTGGAGGAAGGAGTGAAGACAGCAGCACATGATGACCTGCAGGTGGCGCTAAGTGAGACGTCCCTGCAGCCTGCACATGGTGTCTGTCTTACTGTGGATCCTCCAGAGGATGTAGAGGGGGGGCCACTGGTCTGTGTCAGGGGTCAGGGTGTCCCACAGGAGCCTCACACTCACTGCCGAGCTCTCCGACTGGAAAACACAACACACACATAAACAGACAAACGACTACATCCATTCCACTGCATTTTACTTTGAAACTCAAAGGTTTTGGCTCAGTTTGAATCCTCGTCCATACGAACACATGTAAACACATGTAAACAGTTGTATCTTTGGAAACACAGAGCTGAGCAGCAGCTGTAAGCAACAGGATCAGATTCTCAATGTTGTTTCTACTCTGCTTTATTCTGGAAGGAGGTCATGTGACGGGAGCCTGACCAATCAGCGACAGGAAAGAGGGCGGGACCTAAACAAAGCTTCAGCCTTTGAAAAACTAAAACGTGCTTTTTCAAACTCAGGAGTTCTGACGCCAGACGAATCTGTAGCAGAGTTGATTAAGGCCCTGCAGTAGTTTGTGTCCATCAACCAGTCAACATAAAAAGTGATCAAAATTTGTGAAAGTACATGAACTGGATCGCCCCCTGGTGTCTGTCTGCAGCTTATGTCTTGTTCTCCGTCCTCTGAGCGCTACCTGTGAGAAGCTGCTGACGAGCGGCGAGGCCCTGACGAGCTGCAGCAGGTTACAGGGGAGGCCGAGGCGATGGAAATACCAGACCAGGTTCCAGAAGATGATGGAGTGACTGTCGAGGAACTGAGGCTGAGCGAGCACCCCCCTCGCCCTCGTTCTCCAGCAGGCTCTCCAGCTCCTTCCTCAGAACCAGAGGGCTCAGGTAGGCCACCGTCACCTGAGGAGCCCCACCCACTGACGAAGCCTGGGGGAGGGAGGGGGACACCGTCAGGAGGGTTGGGGGGGGGGATGGGGTGGGGGGACAGGAAGTTGCTTCTCAACAAAGCGTTACCGTGGTGGTTCTGCTGTTCTCCGAGTAGCTGCTGGTCTCAGAGCTGGATTCCTCGCTCACACCGTTACACTGGAGGCGCAGGGAGAAGTCTTGACCACTGGGGGGCCTCGCCGAGCTCTCCACCTCCTCCTCCACGTTCCAGTTGCTGCGCTCCGCACTGAGGACAAACAGGAAGTGTTAACAGGGACGGACTACTTCCTCTAATGGACGAGCGCTTCTTTCTCCCATTGGAGGATGAAGGCTGGGATCGACCTGCTGATTGGCCCGAGGTCGCAGATCTCCGCGTTCAGGAACGGGACGAAGGTGGCGCCGCAGAACGGACACGACGAGTTCAGGTTCGAGTCGTCAGACGTCCAGCCCGCCATGATCTCCTCATCATAAACCAACGAGTTACAGCTGCGACACAGAGAGCAGCTGGACATCAACACCTGGACACACAGGGGGGAGGAGTCAGAGAGAGCACAGCTGGACATCAACACCTGGACACACAGGGGGGGAGGAGTCAGAGAGAGCACAGCTGGACATCAACACCTGGACACACAGGGGGGGAGGAGTCAGAGAGAGCACAGCTGGACATCAACACCTGGACACACAGGGGGGGAGGAGTCAGAGAGAGCACAGCTGGACATCAACACCTGGACACACAGGGGGGAGGAGTCAGAGAGAGCACAGCTGGACATCAACACCTGAACACATCAGGGGGGGAGGAGTCAGAGAGAGCACAGCTGGACATCAACACCTGGACACACAGGGGGGGAGGAGTCAGAGAGAGCACAGCTGGACATCAACACCTGGACACACAGGGGGGGAGGAGTCAGAGAGAGCACAGCTGGACATCAACACCTGGACACACAGGGGGGAGGAGTCAGAGAGAGCACAGCTGGACATCAACACCTGACACATGGGGGGGAGGAGTCAGAGAGAGCACAGCTGGACATCAACACCTGACACATAGGGGGGGAGGAGTCAGAGAGCACAGCTGGATATCAACACCTGACACATAGGGGGGGAGGAGTCAGAGAGAGCACAGCTGGACATCAACACCTGACACACAGGGGGAGGAGTCTGCTTTACCTCAAGCCCCGCCGCCTCCTGATTGGCGTCCCAGGACCTGCGTATAGGAAAGGCTGGAGTGGGCGTGTCCGTCAAGTCGAGGTCACTTCCTACAGACAACGAACTCTGAGGAGACAAAATAGAACCAGATTATTGAACACAGAGGAAATTAAAAAAAACACAAAAATGAGAAGCTGCAGTTTGTTCTTGAATAACTAATGTTTAACATCTTCCTGTTGACGAACCTTCAAAATAAAACTGATACAAACCTCTGACGTAGCGTTCACCAGCCTGTCTTTGGCCTTCAGCAGCGTTTCAGCCACCTGAGCTTTCCTTGACTGCCTCTGCTCCGACACTCTTCGTCCTATCCCTCCTCCGGGCCGCCGGTCGTCCACGCTGGCGGCTCGTCGCACCGACACTCGGTGTCTGGTCGGGGTGAGGAGCTGCTGGAGTTTTCCTGCTAGACCCCCGCGGGTCGGGGAAGAGACGTTATTGTAGTTCTCATCGACAGCTTCTTTCCTGCTGGACAGGTCACGCACTGCTACAGGCCTGGAGGTCAAAGGGCAGACGTGGGGTAAACAGGACCTCAACATGCTCTGGTGACAAGGTTAAAGCATCACGATGACAATGTGATGTGTTGTCATCGTCATGTGAATAGTTATGTATATTTCCAAATTAAAATATCATCTTAACCACTGGTAACTTACAGGGTCCCTCTTCCCAGGGGGCGCTGGAGAGCTGAATGAAACTGAGTCATAAAATAATGTGAACACTCAGACATGAGGCGTGAACGTGGCCACTGACCTGCCGTCTCTCTCCGCAGGATGACAGCTGCAGTCCGGCTCCGAGTCGGCCGACTCTGCACACTCTTTGTAGAAGTTGGACAGGCAGACCTGACTCCGCGGCACCACCAGCACACCGCTAGGGGGCGCTGCAGGGGGGGCGGACGTGTCTCTGGGGCCCAGGGGAGGTTTTCGAGAGACGGCATCACGGCAGCCGGCAGTCCCTGCGTCATGGAGGACGGTCTTCTTACAGTGTTTGACCTCTGAGGGACAGAGAGGAGAGAGAGAGAGGAGTCAGAACTCGTGACTAAAAGCCAGAGAGAAATTAGAGGGACATCCAGAGGGACATCCAGAGGGACATCCAGAGGGACATCCAGAGGCAGCAGGACAACAGTCTATCATCGCCACATTTCAGGAGTCAGTCACAGCTGTCAATCAAGACGTCTCAGCCTGTCTTTATATCAAATAACTCAATAAACGTTTATTTAACATTTAGTTGATTTCTTAGTTTGGTCCTTGTCCCATCTGCTAACACGGAGGAGGAGGAGGTCCCTGAGCTCTGACACGTGACAGGAAGCAGTCGATCGTTTCCTGGTTGAACATCTTCTTTCTGAAGCGATCTGTACAAGTATCGTGTTCCCATGACAACCACTGATGAAGATGAGTGGGCTGTGTCTCTTACTGTCGGACGACGTCTTCATGCTGTTCAGACTGTTGCTCTTCACCATCGGACCAGTTAGAGACTCGTGACTGGAGCTTTCAGACAGACCGCTCCAACTGGACTGACGAATCAGATTGGAGTGGGGGCGGGGCCTCTGGTCTGCGTCCACCATCAATTCTTATAATCCGAAACAAAAAGAAAAGGAAACTTAAAAAAAATATAAATCACTTTCTCATTCGGCAAAAAACACGTATCAGCTCTTTGTCTCAAACTGTTACCATGACAACAGAATATCAAAAAGTCATGTGGGGCATCAGATCAAAACAAGAATAATTCATCAGAGATTTACAAAAACTTTATATGAAAAGACCTCTGACCTCCCCGTGACCCCACCGAGCCGCTCTTCTGCCGCCGTTTGATTGGCTGTCTGAACTGGGCCACGGCCAGCAGGACGTTCCTCAGCTTGGCCCAGCGGAGACGCCCGCCCTGGCTGGTGGACGGCCACTTGCTCTCCAGCACCGCCTGAGGACAGAGGACAGAGGACAGAGGACAGAGGACAGAGGACGGAGGACGGAGGATGGAGGACAGATGATGGAGGACGGAGGACAGAGGACAGAGGACAAAGAACAGAGAACAGAGGACAGAGAACAGGGGACAGAGGACAGAGGACGGAGGACGGAGGACAGAGGACAGAGGACAGAGGACGGAGGACAGAGGACGAGGACGGAGGACGAGGATGGAGGACAGAGAACAGGGACAGAGAACAGAGGACGGAGGACAGAGGATGGAGGACAGAGGACAGAGGACAGAGGACGGAGGACAGAGGATGGAGCAGATGATGGAGGACGGAGGACAGAGGACAGAGGACAGAGGACAGAGGACAGAGGACGGAGGACAGAGGACAGAGGACAGAGGACAGAGGACAGAGGACAGAGGACAGAGGACAGAGGACAGAGGACGGAGGACAGAGGACGGAGGACAGAGGACGGAGGACAGAGGACAGAGGACAGAGGACAGAGGACAGAGGACAGAGGACAGAGGACAGAGGACAGAGGACAGAGGACAGAGGACAGAGGACAGAGGACGGAGGACAGAGGATTAACCCACCGGTCGCTAGTTCGTGCTCATTTTCAATAAAAGTGAAAACAGCTTAAAATTAATTTGAAAGTTTTAGTCATTGGACGTCTGGATCTGATCAAACTTTTACTCCTCAGACACGCCCTGTGTGTGTGTGTGTGTGTGTGTGTGTGTGTGTGTGTGTGTGTGTGTGTGTGTGTACCTTGTTGTAGTATCCGTAGGTGATGGTGTTGGGTGTGATTCCCGCCTTCTTCATCTCCAGCAGGACTCGAACAGCTAGGACCGGCTGCCCGTACTGACCACACAACTGCATCAGGATGCGGTAACACACCTGAAACACACACACGTTTTCAGGCGTGTTAGTACAGACACATATTAAAACGCCATGTTTTCAGTGGAACAGCCTCTGGTTTTGTTCCTGTGCTGCGTTCAGGGACAGTTCAGTTGATGTTGCCCTGAGTGACGTCGCTACCAGCAGTGACCTCTGACCCTGACTCACCTCGTCCGGCACCACCACCTTGCGGTTCTCCATGTGTTTGAGGACGTCGTAGGCCGTGTGCAGGGCGCGCACCTTGGCGCTCTCCGCCCGCACGAAGGTGGGCAGGTAGAGGAACCAGAGGCCGTAACAGTGACCCAGCAGACACTTGGACCACATGTCGGGGACCGCCGAGTATTTCTGAGCTCGCTTCTGAGCCAGTTTGATCTCCTGGTGGGAAGAAAATACCACAAGACATCAGAAAGACTGTGGACGGCTTCTCTGCGGCCCGGATGATGAAGAACGATGAAGAACGATGAAGACTGGGATGGTTTGAATACACACTGTCGATGTACGGATGTAAACGGAACCTTATTCCGAACCTTATACAGATTATGATGTTTACATGAATAAACATCAAGTCCACTACAATGAAATGTCTACTTGTCTTAATCTGATTATTCGTTTTATAAGAATGGAATATTATTGTTTAGTGAGGGAGGTTGAGGTGTTTTATTATTATTGTTGAGTTGGATGAAATGTTAAATATGAAAATATGTATGTTAGTAAGTTTTCATCCCATTTCCACCCACTGTCAGAACGTCTGTGTCTGTTAAATTGTGGATGATGAGTGAAATATTGATAATGATTCATTAAATTAAGATGATGCACGGGGACGAACTTCCTCCTCTTCACTCCACTCAGGGGAAACTGGGTCACGGGGTAAAACCATTCTGAGATG